>JACJUM010002809.1:419197-702178 GCA_020976665.1 Heortia vitessoides
TATGTATATATATAGTAACATATATGTATATGTATATATAATAATTAAAATATAATATATTAATATTATAATATATAGATAATATAATATATTTTTTATATGCAACACTTATACTTATATATATATATATATATATACATACATATATATTTATTTTACACTCATACGTCTTAGTTATTATTTGTCTTACTATGATTTTAAGATGCTTCGATATTGTAACATGCCACTTATGCAAATATGCCAATTTTTTGTAATCGACATTAAACTTTTGACAGATTTGTTTGAAGTTAGATTTTTAAATATCTATTTTATGAAGATACCAGAACCGACAGATGGTGGGATATTCATTCGAAACAACGCAGCTTAAATACTACAGGGTGGCGATGGGCAGCAGCATACCCGTCGAGAAAGCTTCGATCTGCGATTGCCAACATGCTTCAGCGCGACAATAACCAGTTTACCAGTGGACTTCTAATCGGTAATATGATGATGACAATTTAACGTGAACGAAGTCACAATTCTAGAAAAGCATTTTTTAATCCGAAAACAATTTTTTGCCCAAGTAGAGGTTCACTATTGCTTCGTCTCCGTCCTAAGACGATCTATCCAGCCTCTTATCTCGCGATAAGGCTCGCTCTGAATACAGCCTGCGCCGAACGGGGTTAATGGGGTTTTTATGGGCGGCCTAGTAGGGCGGGGCTAATTAGGGTTGCCTATTGTAAACTTGGGCGTAGGCACAAAATTATTCGATGAAGTGAGGTCATAATTGCATATATTGTAATGTCAAGTGTCTAATAAAGTTATTTTCAATAGAAATAGATTGACAGTGTCTATCATGTGCGTCAAGGGTCATGAGTTCGATTCCCACCACGTTTTAATTAGATGATTTTACTTTATTTGACTGTCTCACGACTACAAAATAAATCAATATCATATGTTTTATATAAATTTTTGCCGATTTCAAAGGATCAATGGTCGATCAACGTTCCAATACATAAATTAGACCCTCGGGTGACGGACATTGACAGGTGGCATTGTTGGCGGTACTTTTATACCGAGGGTAGGTTATTGTGTTTCCCTTGGGTTTGTAGGGACCCCCCTTGATTATTTACATTGATATAAGTCGACTAGATGTGTTATTGCGCTAATAAAAAGACATCGGCTAAACATTGCATCCAGGATTTTTATTGTCGATCAATTAATATTCTCAAACCGAGCCAGATTTTACTTTTAAGTTCCTTATTTATTAAACAAATAAACAATATATATAAATAACAATAATAATATTTATACCACATCTCATACACGGACCTGATTCTGAGCTCAATCGTTTAAAGCATTTGTACTATGAGCATGAGACAATAGAGGATTCATAAATATAATACATATTTTTATACCCAGACACAGAACGAACACAAATATTATCATATAAATGTTTGTCCTGGGTGGGGATTTAACCGCGCCACAGGACTTCACACAAAGGTTTACTTTGGTACCTCAATCTCAATTTCTACTGCCAAATATCAGTATTTGCATGTCTGTGTTCCGGTCTAAAGGGACATTTAAAGGAATTTCCAATAATGGACATAAAATCTTTAAGTTACAAGGTCGGCAACATGCTAGTATTATCTTTGTGATATTACGAGCGTCTGTAGGCTGTTGTGACGTCAACTATCACGCGTACTGTATATTTGTTTATCGACAATAAAGAGGTGGTGGCGAGTGACAACCCTGTCGTTGACGGACAGCGCCGAAGATTATCGCAGGTGCGCCCTAATTTAATACCGAGGGGCGCATCTCGGCCTTTGACGCCTTTGTCGACGATTAATGAGCCTTAATACACTTTTGATGGCCCAATTTGTACGGGCACGACGAATCTATCCGAATAATATTGAGTTCTCCTTCCTATCCATTGGCATTTCAAATTATAGAATCATTAGTGTATTTAAGAAATATTATATCCTAGATATTTAATGTAAAAATATAAACGTCAGAATGTACAAGTAAATTTTTGGAAACATTACAAATGTTCTACTTAGGAATGCACAAATGGTTATCGCCATCATTATGTCTATCTGGTATGTAGATTTGTGCGTTATAAGAGATAAATGAGTAGCCTCAGAATCTCTACTGCTCTTATTATTGCCGCACTGGGCAGACGTGGTGGCAATCACAGAGCGTTTTGTAGCTATGAGAATCTTGCTGCCCATCCTCACCCTGTTGCGGTGTTTTATAAGGATGTACCGCCACCTGTCGGTTCCTTTACATCCGCAGTAGCAAAATAAGATTATTTTAAATTCTGCATAATTTTTTTATACCTCTATTCAAAGATTTCGTAGATATTAACGCGGACGATTAGAGATAAGACATTTTCAGAAATTATTTAAAAATACATATTTTGCTAAATACAATCGATAATCGAAACATGTATAGCCTTGGCTGCTGAAGCAATTGATAGAATTGTTCCCTTCGAATTGGTAAACGCGTCCTTGAATATGAGTAGAGCTCACGTAGCAACGGTTCCGTATGGCTGCTCAATGTATTTGTGTCACGTACACAATGCCCATTAGAGTGCTATGAACAGCGAAAGTTTGTAGTAGGCTCCCGTTGCTATCCTGGTGTTAAAAAAGCTAAAATTGGGTTCCTTCTAGGTAAGTTACGTAGATAAACACTTTTAAGATGTGTTGGATTACAGCCGGGACTTATTCAGAATTAACTCTACTAAAACTTTTCTTATGGATGTTTTAAATGTGTCTTGCGATGTCTAGAAACTAAAGTAATGCCTCCCTCTCAGACGGCCATCGAAACTGCATCAAATAATCATTTGAATTATAGATCAGCATTTTTCTTTGAATCCTCTAAAGCAGTGAAAGTTCACTGCTGGACATAGGCCTCCCCAAGAAAAGGGGAATGTTGCCCATAATTGCCGCGCTGGGCAAGCGTGTTGAATCGCAGCTATCGCGGCGGGGATGTTGCTGCTCACCCCCGCCTTGTGCATTTGAGCTTCAATGTTTTAGATCGATATACCGCCATCTGTTGGTTCTGGTACTTTAGTCGCGTTTTACAACACCTGATGCAGAGGGAGGTACTATTCTACTCTGCTAGTACCTGACGGCACTCCCTGTCCTGTAAATAACTTTTTATCGATTGCTTGTAGGTAAATTTGCGTACCTACAAATTTTATAAAATGGCGTTAATTCAACTGCATATAAATGGAAATACTAGGAAAAATTCGTAACACAACGATAGTGCAGCACCTAGCATAAGAAAAATGCAGGTGCGAGTTACGCCTGAAGCCTAAACCAAGTTGATTGTTTTTTTAGGAAATATTATCCTAGTCATTTTATGTAAAAAAATAAACGTTAAAATGCAATCAAAAAGTAGCAAAAATTATGTGGAATGCACATGAAAATTTTTGTAAACATTACAAATGTTCTACTTGCAACAAAAATGCAATAATATATTTTTTAAAGTTAGTGAATTACGTCTTTCAAACACCAGTTCATCCTTCACGTCCATTGAATTTAAAGCCATATCCTTTGCCTGCAGATATTTCACGTTTAGTGCCGATATGAATGCGTGAATGTACGACTTTGGACGTCCAACGCGGGTGTACATTAATAAAATAGCTAGGTTCGGACGATTTATCGACGATTTTGATTTATTACAACTATTCTACTATATCCCGGGCAGAGACTGGGTTAGGATAAAGAATTACAGAAATAAAATGTTCTGGATAAGTAACGATACAATAATAGAAAATTTATTTGGAACCTCGACATATTTATAACTTATTTTTAAATCATGGCAGAAGTGGACCAAAACATTTAATTCATTATCATCGTATCACTCGTTAATTGTCTACTGCCATACTTAGGCTTCTCCAAGTGATCTTTAAAGGGACCGGTTGTATGAAAAGCTTGCATCCTGCATCCAGATTTTTTGCACATCGCTTGCTGACGCGTAATTTTTATTTCAGAACCTTGCGACTCCATCGGCCGGTTGATATGTTTTCGAAGTGTCTTACTTACTGTCACTTCAATTTGCTAATTCGCTAGGTATGTACTATGTTTATCGGTAACTTTGGTTCTTTAACAAAGTTCTTGGTATGTTCATCCGATTGCATAAATAAACTCGTTGCATATTAATTTGTTTGTATATGAAAGTGTATTTCAATTTAAATGTAAAGCAAGCAAATTATTGACAAAAATTAATATCCTTCGGATATACCAAAACACAGAGTTAAATAAATAATAATTTTGCATGACAATGCATTTGACCTGACTCCAAGAAGAGTCGCTTAAAGCACTTGTGTTACAGACAGCAGACTGATGAATCATATTATATAGATGTTTGCTCTAGGTGGGAATCGAACTCACAATCCTTGGCGCACAGGGCAGGATCACTGCAATAACGAATCCTAGCTCTTATTCAATCTATTTATTTAATTTGTTGGTAATTCATGTAGTAAAGAGAGCTAACGTCAGTTCGGGCGCCTTAAGATTTTCGAATAATTTGATATTTAGCAATGCTTCTTGATGTTCACGGTACAATTATATATATATATATATTTTAATCATATTGCAACGATCGCCTTGGTTTTTTATATTTGGTTAGAATAAAAGGAATAATTGTCTTAAGACTTCCTTTATAGCTGTCATCATCCATCATTCTAAATAACTCATTTAATACGATCCTATAAACGTGTTAATTTCTTAAACTAAAGCTCTGATTTGTAATTTTTCAACAAAAAAAGACAAATTGAATCTTTTCTTATCGATGTGAGATTAAAGAGACAGTTAAAAAGAAAACATCTGGTCATCGATATGATAAAAGATGCCTATTGTTGTAAACATACAATAAAAGTCCACGAAATTTAAATCATTGTCTCATCGATAGCCGAAGTTAAACAATAAGAATGTATTATATTCTTAGAATCCTAAGAAGTTTAATTTCTATTAAAAAATAATTGAGTTAACTTAAATTTTATTAGGTATATTTTATGTACGCTTATTTTAACTCATTATCAATTCACTACATTTTGTAATATTTCCCATTACTTAGAATATCTACATATTTTATTAAAGGATACAATTTCACCACATATTGTCGTAAAATCAAAAACAAAAAAAATATATTCTAGATACAGATCCATATATATATAACGGACCTTCGTTAGTTGTTTGGCTTAATCATATAAATAATTTAGATATTATCTGTATGAATCGTCTGTCTTTGTTGTACTCGTACATGTATGTACCGAACTATCAGATGATTTTTTTTCTGATAACAGGTTGAACTACTATGATAAATGACTGAAACTGTTACATATAACTAAAACTGTTGTTAAAAACCCCGTTTGCTATCAATTATGAACTTAAATTTTAGCAAAAGGGCTTAAACCAAAAAAATTATAGAGAGACTTCCTTTTTAAAGTCAAAGATGAACCATTTGAGTCTATCCGGAATCTATTGGAGTCTTTTCAAAATAAAATTTGCAAAAATGTACACCGGATACCTAAAGACGTAATTATGGTGTAAGATTCCCGAAGCGTTACAGAGATTTCTATTTTTTGTTGCAAAAATTGATGGCTCGATGGGCTTTTGATGGTCTAATTTGTTTATTCTGTGACGATGATTGATGAGAAATTTATCCGTGACGCGGATTTTAAAAGATTCTTGGGCGGTTTGACAAATGAGCAAGTATTCCTTTTAATTTTTTTCTCTTGATTATTATCACTCTTATTGTTACCCGAAATATAGTTTCATACTAATGATGAAATAAGTCTATTAATTAGCTTTAAATTCAATGACAAAGCACAATCCAATTTATCATTGTATAATATGATATAGTAAATTTTATTAATCTATCTGTTTGATTTATAATATTTATATGAATACCAACATAAGATGCAGCAAATTATAACAATAGCACTAAAATCTTTAAAACAAGAGATGGTTTCTCTTGCTGTCTTTTGTTTTAAGGGTCAGCGACCTTAAGGATGGCTTTGAAAGTCATTTATGTCTAGTATCTATATATATCATATTTAGGATATTACATAGGCAGGAAAAATTAAAATCTAGTAAGACAAAATTTATATTAACTGTTACTTAATTTATTAAAACATTTATCAAATTTCGTACCATTTAAATTGTAAATTGTGCAGCTTTTGTACTAAATTTAAACCGCTTTTAGCACCTTAGGGGAAGAATTTTCAATAACAATTTCCCGGTGTTACCCGGCGTAATAAAAGGAACCCTTGGGTAAAATTTCTAAGTCTAGTTCTAGTTTAGGCCTTGTGTTAATATATCTATGGACAGTCAGCATTTTCTTTTATAGATAATAAGTTCTGTTAATCCGTAAAACAACCACCGTCATTGCTAATTACTCAAGAGGCCTTTACATTTCTATACAATATTAATGTCACTTTACCTCTGAAATCCAAATTGACTCAGGCTAAAGCATAATGAGACAATAATTTCGAAGTGTCCCTTAATCAGATTAAGCGAATTGCTTCGTTAATCTGCGGCCGCCACCACAATATTATTATTACTGCTCATTTTAATTTCTAGTCGGTTGAGACGGAATCTCTTAATTAGCGAAACGAATTACGCTTAAACGTTTTAGCTGAAAGAGGTTGTTTTCATTTGAAAATATCTATTTAATAACTTTTTTTAGTATGATTATCAAGTTTACTTTCGCAGGCTTTGCTAGTTTTTACCCGTGGCCTTGCCGGCCTGAATTTCAGTTGAACAGTATATTTTTAACGATGAAATACACGATATATCCTTCGCTGTGAAATTTCAAGAAATCTGTTAAGTGGACATAAAATAAAGAGATGACAAACAAACTCCTCATCATCATCATCATCATCATCATCATTGGAGCTATAAAAAGGGATTTGACCTTGATTGCCGCGTTGGGCAATTGGCAATCGCAGACTGTAACTATCTCGCCAAGTATGTTGCTGCCCATTCCCTTTCAGTTGCATTTAAGTTACACTGTTTCGGATGGATATGCAGCCATGTGTCGGTTTTGGCACCACAGTCACCTCTTACAACACCTGGTACACGAGGAGGTACTATTCTACTCTGCTGGTGTCTCACAAACAAACTCACTTTACCATTTTTATAATTAGTAAGTTGCGCTTGTAGAAGTAAATTCTATAAATTTTTGCAGTACTAACATTCCCAATATGTATAATAACTTGCAAGATAGTTTATCTCTAATTCTAAGGGTACAGATCGTTTTTTGGGATGATAGTTAGCATATGACCTTCTCTGTACTCCCAACTATATATATTTTAACTAAATAATTAAGTTTATTAGTTATGTAGATAAAGCGTGAAGAGATTACAAACAAACTTGGAATAAGATTGGTTTTACAGACTAAAATGTAAAATGTGCAAATACAATTTCATCTGGCGCTTTTGAATGAAAAGGTGGTAAGTGCGAAGGAAAAAAGTCAAGGAAAATGTGTGAGGATGGAGCAAATGGAAATCAATAGTCTGGTTATAGCTTAAAGGCCGTGGAGTACCAGCAGAATAGAATAGCTAAGGTACCGAAACCGACCGATGGCAATATCTATCTCAAACAGCACAATTTGCGGGACAAGATGAGCAGCAGCATCCTCATTACGAAGTTGTGTTCTGTTATAGCCACCACACCTGCCCAGTGAGGCAATTATGGGCAAAAGACATGTCCTACAGTGAATATTATATGGCTGATATGATGATAAATTGGTTCCATCTACGTGTCATGCATGTTCCAGATAAGTCTTTTGATGTGATAAGTCATTAACTATTAACCTAAGATTATTGAATCATCTCTTCATTAGCGGATGTTGTGTAATATGATTTATAAGAGAGCATTCGATGCTGAGTAAGTATCGCTGACCTAAACTTTGGTACTACAACCAAACGTAGCAAAATTGCTCGAAAAGGTTTTTTAAAATTCAGCACCATATAAGGTTCTAACAACCAACACAATACTCTCTAGTATTGTGAGAATTGCGCCCTAATGATACATTTAAAATTTATACCGCAAGCTGGCTGTGCAAGATACGAAGTAGAACACTGCCCACATTTTCAAACATTAACATATCAAATATCAAGTGGAATTGGGCTTAAAAATTTACATTTAACATATTCGTTTGTTCTGTACTGTTCACTTTTGCATATATTTGCGAAATGTTTTAGAATATCTAAAGCGTCATTTTCTTAGCGTATTGAATTTAATGATTCTTTTATTCTCAGTTGCCTTATTTTAATGTAGTCAAGACGTAGCGAATATTCCACATAACTACTGATGTTTACCCTTATCTGTTTACAAATGATCATCTAAATTTCCATAAGTATTATCTTCGCAGCAGTTGAACCTTAATTGCAGCAAATAGGCCTCCTAGGAAAGAGAAAACTTTCTCTACAATTTCCGCACTAGAAACGCGTGTTTTTAATCGAAGCATAGCTTTTTCCACGTTCCTACACCCTAGTTATACTGTTTCGGTTAATTTTTCACCATCGTTTAGTTTCCGTACCTCTTATGCCACATGGTACAGAGGGAGGTTCTGTGCGGTATCCCACAGCATAGTATAGGAAATGATAATAATCATCATACCCCCCCCTCCTCCCCTACTACAGTAAGTTATCCGTATTAAAGATCTCTTCTGTTTCAATTGCTAGAGGGAGTCGACTCCTATGATTTCACTTACATAACCGTTAGATGGATAGAATTACATGGTTGATGATTTTTTCCAACGGCCAACGATTCTCTTACAATGATTTTTTATATAATTTTTTTAGTTATAACATTCATCATTATTATTACAGCCATTAGAAGTCCAATGCTGGACATAGGCTTCCCCAAGGCTGGGCAAGCGTGTTGGTACTTGGTACTCTTACGGTACCTGGTACAGAGGGAGGTACTATTGTACTATGTCAGTACCACACGGCTAAATTATTTTATTGCTTTTAGATATTATCACAGTTCGGGGTTTTACTATTCAGAAATAACTATATTGCTAGTAAACTTCTTTGTGTTACTTTGTGTAACGATATTGTGTTCTCTTTTTATGAGAAATATTTTTTATTGTCATGCATTACAAATCTTTATATCTTAATTAAATAAATTTTATAGAAATCATAACAATGCTTATAGTGCTAGATTACAGTGGATACAATTTGAAGACTAACCTAGCCTTGGCTAAATCCCAAAAACAATACCCGAAACTTCACCACAAAAAAAACTAAATCGCAGAACAAAAGTAACAATCACCGCCCAGCAATTTGGAATCAAAGGCGTCAGCGTGTGCCTTTTTAAATTTGGGGGGATTATGAAGGGGAAGGCGTGAAAGAGACGGCGTAATGTGTAGGCGAGTCCGCATCGTTAGCAATAATGAGGTGTCGAGTCAGCGGACGTAGAGTAGCCAATACCAGTCCACTCAGTGCATTGTTGGAGTTCGGAGTGTGCTGGATGTGGGCGATGGTAAGAGCTGAAATAAACTCAAGTGTCTATCGTGTAGGTATGATAAATGATATGGCTGAAGTGTATAAAATTGTAATGGTCTAAAAACTAGCTAATTAAAAAAAAATGTCATCACCATCATAATACCAGCCATTAAAAGTCCACTGCTGGACATAGGCCTCACCAAAAAAGGAGTAATTTTGCCCATAATTGCCGCGCTAGGCAAGGGCAAACAGTAAAACAGAACTTTTCTGATATCATATTATTTAGGTAGCACATTTTATCTAGAATAAATATCCACCATATAACATCACTGATAGACATAGTCTACTAGGGTTTTCAGCATTTAAAGCGTGACTGCCTTTTTATTCAGCTCGTCTGTCCACCTAGTAGCATAACATGCTTGGTTTTGCAACACCATGTACCTCCATTTCACTGCTTCATCATTCTGCGTTCTATGTGACACTTATTAACTCACATTATTATTTTTTTAAATATTATATTTACTAGTACTAGATTATGTTAATAATAATATAGTCTATGTAAGAGACTGGCATCTGTACTAAGAAAACCCTGTATGACAGATTACCAGTCTCTACACATCCGAACCAATATACATTTATTATTTAATTATAAAGGTACCACAACAGGCGCCAAACAATATTTAACTGAAATCACAGCTTCCCTTTCTTTTTTTACTGTATTTGTCAAGATAAGTAATTATAAGTATTAAGAATATGACCGTATGTGTATTGTTGTATCTGCGTGTGTATGTGTGTGTATTTGTGTTTGTGTAGTTGGCGGGGATATGTAGCCGTTCATTCACTACCGTTTACTCACCACGCCTACACAGCTATTAGGGGCAAATATCCTCTCAAATATTTCTTGAGCCGTAGAATGCTCGTGTCGAGCATTCTACGGCTGGTATATTAAAAGATCAATTAGAATGGTTATACTGAACTGCTTAGTCTGTGGCCGGCCCAGATTTCATGAGAGCTGTAAATTACTCAATCAGTCCGGTCTTCAACGAGAGTGAACCCATGAAGGTGCGAGATATTAGTGCTACCATTAATAAGACGAAACTGGGGGAAAATAACTTTTGGAATTCATTTAATTTCTAATAAATGAGATTTCTATTTAATTTATATATATTTTTTAATTAATAGTTTACCTTTAATAGGTATAGGGTACATACCACTTTTTTCTGTCTGTATAATTTAGCAATGTAGCAATACGCAGAATTCTTGAGTTAATCGGGTGCAACGGGTGTTAAAGCTACCAAAAAATAACAAAGCGATATATCCATCCGAGTGTAGCTCAAATGTACAGGGTAGGAATGGGCAGCAGCATTTCCATCGCGAAAGTTGCTCTCTGCAATTGTCGACACGCTTGCCCAGCGCAGCCATTATAGGCAAAATTCGTCCATTTTGGGGAGGCCTATGTCCAGCAGTGGACTTCCAATGGCTGTAATAATGATGATGATGACCAAAGTATTGTGATTAAACAGAGAATGTAAAACCAGTGACCGAGATTCATTATTTATGTTAAAACTTTGCTTATACTAGCCTGAGTGATCTGGCGCTGTTTTGTTTTTTATTTATATCGCAGAACTAGGTTACCTTCACAGCGTAGGGTGTAAAACAGCAATGAAATTTGATACAACAAAATTGTTTCATGATTTCGACATTTTTGGTAGAAAAGAAAATTTAAAGGCACTCGAGGTAGACCGCTTGCTAGTTCGTCTACATTGGTACCTCACTCTCACCTATTTC
Source organism: Heortia vitessoides (assembly GCA_020976665.1). NCBI lineage: Eukaryota > Metazoa > Arthropoda > Insecta > Lepidoptera > Crambidae > Heortia > Heortia vitessoides. The sequence continues at coordinate 430,431 of JACJUM010002809.1, forward strand.
TACCGCCTATTAGCATACCGATCTGAAGGGTGAGAGTGGCAGTAAAATTACTAGATACAGGGTTGGCGACACCCTAGTGATAAACTACCTTACTAGCGTTTACGGGCTGCGGTCACGTTTAGCATCAAGCAGATCGTATACTTGTTTGCTGACATCAAACCATAAAATAAAATACTAAAATATAATTAAGATTGTGAAAACTATATATATATATATATATATTAGGTATATAATGTTTGTTAATTGACCTAAAACCATGTCTTTCTATTCTTAGTAAGCTGCGCTGTTAATGTTACTAGTAATTATATCCTTCGTTTCTCTTTGGTTTCAATTTTTTCTTTTCTCTCTCATTAACATCTCCATATTAGTAGTATTTGATAAATGTAAAAGACATATTATTGGCTATATTTTAAATGTATCAAAAAAAATATATATTATTTGTTTTTGGGTTTATTGATAAATAAATACTAAAAATTAAGGTAAACCTCATACAAAGGTATTTCACTCACCGCTTTTTACCGCCAAATAGCAATGAAAATACTGGGTAATAAATACATTGATCTGACTAAGAGAAAAGTAGCTTAAAGCACTTATGATACGAATATCGAACGACATAGGAATAACAAATATAATACTTAGATACATATAAATAACACGCAAACACAAAACAATTACAAATATTTATCATATAGATATTTGCTCTGGGTCGGAATCGAACACACAACCCTTGGCGCAAAAGATAAAACCACTATAATCTGCTAATGTTGCACAGGGGTTCCATTTATTACGTAGATAGATTATTGAAAATTCACCCCCTAAGGGTTACAAGAAGTGTTGAACGGAGAGTAAAAGCTGGAAATAATGTCATTGGAACCTTAAATGCTTTTAGGGGCAGCCAAAACGTGTCAAAAAGTCTCGACTCGCTGTTATATAGAGGTATGTTGGTTTCAACACTGACAAAATTATGGTAGTGAACGTTGGGTATAGCAGAAGAAGCACGCAAGTAGAATAAATGCTATATAGAGATAGATTAAAGAATAGGATGTTAAGAGATTATTGTGGTTAAAAAGATGTTCTTTCGACAACAATAGAAAGGGATATTAAGATGGTTTGGACATGTAAAAAAGATGGATGATATTGCAATCACTGCATAAATACATAGAATAGAAGTGAATGAAAGAGTTGGTTTAGGATGACCTAAGCGAATATTTCTCAATAAGGTAGAAGAGGTAATAAAAGCCAGATCAGGAGCACCGAGAGCGTGTTTAAAAGGACAAATACGAGTAAGGGAAGTGGGAGAGAAATGACAAGATCGTAGTCTTTGCCTACACCGGTGGGACAGAGGGGTCTATGTAAGTATGTATATATGTAAATATGCAACACAATAGATAAAAAATATAGTAGTACATCAATGACTAGATGATGTCCAGTCTGATATAAATAAGTTAACTCAGCCTGGCATACCTACATACTAGGTAGTAATCCCTTCAAATCTGCGTTTGCTGGTCATCGACATACAGCAATAGAAGTGTTCAAAGTACACAGCGCGTGATATTTGGCTCGGTAATGCTCAGCATTCGAGCTTCAGTTTGCACAGCGAAATCGGCCTAAGCCTTAATTGATACACGCAATCTGTTTGGCCAGAGCTCGGCGCGTTTGCCCGTGGCTGTACAGGCAAGTGTTTCAAAGGTTTTTCTTTTAGATTATGCAAATAATAGCCACCAAGCTTTAGACTGGATACCGTAAACTGTTTGTAGATTTAACAACTCTCTTTTCAGTTTCATTAATTTTCAGAACTGTGAATCAGTGCATAATTTTTCTATTTATATTTCAAACTATTTTTATTAGTCTAGGTCTAGTCTGCAGGTTCCTTTCTAGTAGTCCGTGTAATGAACCTGCATTCAACTTAGATTTACAACCAGTCTAGAGTCGGCAGACTCGCTTAAGACAGGCCCAATTTACATAAGTTAGATGACTTATGATCCCGTTGAAGATATTTTATATTATACTATTATTGTGAAATAGAATTTAGTTTTTTATATTTCTGAATTCTTTTGACGATTTGAAAGTGCTTGTAATATCCCTTTTTAAATTTTGAAAGAACATTTTGAGTTTGGTTCTGATATCCGGCTGTGTGGAACTAGAAGAGTTGTATAGTACCCGGCGACTAAGGTAACAGAACCGACAAATGACGGTATATCTATCCGTAACAGTGTAGCTTAAGTGCATAGGGTGAGGATAGGCACTATCATCCCCTTCGCGAAGCTACGCTCTGCGATTGCCATCACGCTTGCCCAGCCTATAAATTATGGGCAAAATTCCGCCTTCCTTGTAAAGGCCAATTTCCAACAGTGGATTTCAAATGCCTGAAATGATGACGAATTTGAGTTAAAAGTGGTAGTCAAAGCTTTAGAGTGTGATTCGAAGACATTTGCAACCATGAAAATTCCTGGAATCGGGCGTCAAAGTTTATCAATAGTATTTATCCATTCTATTAAAAACAAGCGAGAGTACTAAGTACTTCGCACTAAAAAGTGAATATTTAGTGTCCTTCGATAGCTAACAAGATGTGCAACGGTATACATAAATAATGTATGTATACTGTTGTATAGATGATTTTATATTTGACCTATTGTACGATACGGAATATTTGTAATACTGGGGACTGGACTGGTGACTAAATTTCTCAACCGTTGTCTTGTCTAGTCCAGCGTCAATTCAATCAGCCTGCGCTAACGAAGGTAAACGAGCGTTGGTTTCTCGAAATTCCGGAACATTCAATAACAAGGGTACCGGTTGAGATTAGGTATCTGTGATTTCGACACAAATTGTCCTAAACATGAAAATGTAGTGTGTGAGTGAGTTATTAACGGATCTGCCACTAATCTTATCGTAAGTTTGTAATTTACTGTATGGTACCTGCAAAGCACAATAGTACCTCTCTCTGTACCAGATGCCGTAAGAAACTGTACAGAACCAACAGTATGCGGTATATCCACCCAAAGCGGTGTAACACAAATGCAATTGGGCTTTACGAGCATTCCCATCCCGAAGGAACGTTCGGCAATTGTCTACACGCTTGCCCAGATTATGGGCAAATTCCACCTTTATTGGGAAAAGTCTACCGCTGGACATAGCGGTAGACTTTTACTACTGTTACGATCAAATTTGTTTTAGATGTGCCGTTTAATTAACAAATAAATAAAATATCCAAGTATTATATATATGATGTGCTTTTAAACACGATACGTATTGTCTGTTAAAACAACTACATCACGTTTTAAATTTAAATTCAAAATTGTATGTATGTATTCAGTAAACTTTCCCTTTACTGGGTGTCGTAATAAGCGACAGATGGCGGTATATACATCCAAAACAGTGTGGCTCAAATACACAGGGCGTGGATGGGCAGCAGTATTCTCGTCAGGAAAGCTGTGCACGCCCAGCGCGGCAATTGCAGGCAAAATTTCCCTTTTCTTGGGGAGGCCTTTGTCGAGCAGTGGCTTTCCAATGGCGGATGTGATTAATAGTATGTTATCATGGTTTATTTCAGATTGAGTTTATATTTGAACAATGTATTACATGACTACACAAGCTTCTTTAACAAGGCATTATGTTGTGTATAATTCTAGAAATACAGAATAACCTCTAAAAAATAATGATCAAAGATAACATAAAACAAGAACCACATTATTCTTAAAACGATAGCTTAACATCACCCGCTCCGGACGCGGGAAAGGAAAATAAAGTATTAAGGCCCGAAAACCCGTCGGATTATCTCAATATGAGTAATTTCATATGAATGACGGGAGGGTAGCCCTCCATAAATATTGCTAAGAGTCGCCCAGTGGGCCGCTAGGGCGGGGCTGGGCCAAATTGTGGCGTTGATTGCTTCTGGTAATGTTTGTATCTACGAGACTGTAGCATTTTTGTGTGCGGCTCATTTGGCATGTTCTCTGCAGATAATGGCGAGAGAGAGAAGCACATTCACTTGATTATAAAAGATTACCACCATCTGCTGACACGAAAATTTACAGTTGAAAATATTCAATATCAGTCACTTAATACTTAGAATATTTTGGTAGATTTCTAACGGCTCCGGTCAAAATAGAATAAGTTGTTGAAACCTCATTTCCATCGCATTATTACTTCCTCTATTATCATTTATGTCTGCAGAATAATGGAACAATCTCCAATGGTTCTAAGAATGAAGGGCATATTTAAAACTACATTGCACATTTACTTACTTACAAAAGGCAATCTTTTTGCAATCTCTACTATATTGTAATAAACCAAAAACAAATTTATGTTTGTATATGAATTAGATATTATCTATCCTATTTCTACCGACAAATAGCAGTGTTCACATTGCTCTATTCCGACTTGAATGATGAGAGAGGCAGTAAAATTACTGGGTAATGTGATAAAATATATATAATATCCTTGTAATATTACGAACGTTTATATGCTGCGGTGACGCATCAAGCAAACCTTATGCAAGTTTTTTGGATCCAAATTAATGTGCATTTGTTTATAAATGACGTAATATTTATTATATACCACAGTATATATTAAATATTTGCCATGAATCACCGGTAAGGTAAAATAGTAAGTCCCTCGGTACAAGATGTCATAATAGGTGATTTAAGTACTAGAACCGACAGATGGCGGTACATCTCTCCGAATCAGTGTAGCTCAAATGCAAGAGCAGGGATGGATGGGTCCTCGCCACGAAGCCACGCTCTGCACTTGCCCAGCGCGGCAAATATGAGCAAAATTCCCCCTTTATCGGGGTGGCCTATGTCAAGCAATAGACTTTTAATGTCTGATGTGATGATGATGATGTTTATACCTGTGTAGAAAAGTACCTCCTACTGCACCAGGTGTTGTAAAAGGCGACTATGTACCAGGTTGACAGATGCCGGTATATCCATCCGAAACAGTGCACCTCAAGTACACAGGGCGAGAATGGGCAGCAGCATCACAATTGCCAACACGTTTACCTAGCGCGGCAATTATGGGTAAAAATCTCTTTTCTTAGAGAAGCCTATGTCCAGCAGTGGACTTCCAATTGGTAGAATGATAAATCAACTTTTGCAACAATCAATTTGTATCTCTACCTAAGAAGAAAGAATGTCTGGTAAAGATGCGGTTGTTTCTATTTTTTTTCTTGTTATGATTCTCTTGCATGCTGTGTACTTGTAAGGAATGAAGTGAATATGAAGTTACGCAATCGGTAAAGTCAATGAGTAAACAGGTTTTTTTCAGATTGAAATGCGACTTTTTGGTTTATTTCTCAGACATAACATGCAAGAGCGAATAGACATCATAAAAATAATTCCTTTAACATTTCATATATCGACCTGACTCCGTAGTAAGTTTAAAGTAGAGTTAGTTGAAAGGATTTTGAGAGACATAGGCTGCTACAACTTCTGTCTCTTTGTAAACCCCCCACTTCTCTAAAATTAGAGTGCGGCCTATTTATGATTAACACAAAAAAATCTGTTTTCGCAATCTACGCCAACCTTTTAAAAGAGGGGGTAAAATTTTAAATGGAATTTTTTGCAAATTTCATAGTAGAAAGATGCCTAAATAGAAAAACAGAATTTTGTCTACAGTAGCGTAATAAAATTAAACTTAGTTCCAAGTTCTCTTCTGTGTTCTAAAACAGGAAAAATGAATCGTAACCCCTAATTATACGCAAACAAAGAAGCGGCTAAAACCTAGTATTTGTACTTTGGCCTCAATGTTAGGTTGATACTATTACATACTACTATTTAATGACCTTTGGGTCATTAAAATAGTTTAAACACTTTGGACCTATATTATTTTACAATCTAAAATTTTTAAGAAAAATATTTTACAACCTCTTTAATTTACTACTTAAAATTTAAAATTTGTATTAAATTTATCTAAGCTCTCGGCTACATAAACTCAAGTTGATATGATAATGAATAAAATTTTAATGTAGCAAATTTTAAGTTATGATTATAGTGAAAATGTTGTTGCACTTAGTTTAAGTTCATTATTTTAGTAACAGTTTTTAATTAGGACCGCCCACTGGGCACTAATTACGAAGGTGAACCTAAACCTAGCTCAAATTAAAGCAAAACATACAATATCTCTTCAAAATATTTATAACTCCTTGACCCTTTTTACGGTCGGCGAAATTAAATTTAAACAACCAGGTTATGGCAGAGTACCTCCCTTGTACCAGGTGTTGTAAGAGACGACTAAAGTACTAGATCCAACATATGGTATGTTTATTCGAAAAGGTGTAGTTGAAATACTCAGGGCGGGGATGGGCAGCTGCATCGCAGTCGCGAGCTGCGCTCAGCGATTGCCACCACGCTTCCCTACCGCCGCAATTATGGGCAAAAACTCCACCTCTTTTGGGGAGGCCTACATCCAGCAGTAGACTTCCAATAGCTGTGTATAATGATATTGATGAATGGTACATCATCAAGACTTCATTACTTATTTCGACTTCGTCGACGATGCAGTCACTAAAAACTACACCAAATATTGCCATTTTTGTAGGCCATAGGCCTCTCCAAAAAAGAAGGTGTTTGCCCTGTTAATCGTAGAGCGCAGCTTTCACGACGGAGACGCTGCTGCCCATCCCCGCCCCGAGCTTTTTTATCGCTGCACCGTTTCGGATGGATATACCGCCATCTGTCGGTTCAGTTAACTTAGTCGCTTCTTACGGGCATCATTTTCATAATTTCTAAATCATGGTGCAACCTCACTTTGATCATATCGGTCATCTTGTGCGCCAAAGGTCGTGGGTTCGACCCCCAGCCTGGACAAATATTTATATAATGATATTTGTGTTTATGCTGTGTCTGTGTGATATATATATATGTATATATATATATATATGATGATATATTTCTGACTCTTCTGTTGTTCGGCATTTGTAACAGGGTTTGAGTTCGGGGTCAGGTCAATGTATGAGGTGTTATGGAAATTTATTTATGATTATTATATACCAAAGCTAGTTAGTTATCATTCTTCTCTAAATCTAATATATAATAAAGTTCATTTAACACTCTAATCAAAAGATCAACTCGTTCAAATAAAAAAAAAGATCTTTTTTTTGATAGAACACTGATTAAGGAAGTTTTATGGCTATAAAATCAAGCTAAGACCAATTGAAGCGGGGCGAATGAAAAATGTTACAAGACGGGAAAAAATCCGGGATAAGAAGAGATAACTTTAGTTTTTTGCTAGAGTTTAAGTTATATATGAGTAGAACTGTATAAACATTATAAAATGCTGAATTACCGTAGGGTAGGGAAGGGTAGGTTAGAGTAGAATAGCACCTCCCCAAACCAGGTATAAGAGGCTACAAAGGTTCCAGAATCGACAGATGGCGGTTTATCCATCTGTAACAGTGTAGCTTAAAAGTACTGGTCAAGGATGAGCAATAACATCCCTGTCGCGAAGCTACGCTATGTGATCGATAATACGCTTGCCCAGCAGGGAAATTATGGGTAGAATCCCCCCTTTCTTGCCAAGGCCTAGAAGTGCTGATGATAATGATAAATTCTGAATTAATTCCGTACAAATATACTAAGTGTACTATCCTCCTTTACTTTACTACTACCGATTACTTTTTGATTTGTATATATATACATATATTTGTTTATTAATAAATTAATTGATTATTATAATATTTGAGCTCTTAACATAGTATCATTTACATTTGTTACAGAATTTCGCCTACTTTGGAGGAGAGGCTGGTAATTTGTAACTGGTCTCCTAGTACATAGTCTTTCCTACAGATTTAATGTTTTTAGATTAAATAACCAATATGTTTGTATTAGGTAGGAGAACAATATATATTTGTTATTGTTATTATTTATAATTAACGAATCGAGAATCCTCGCTAAATGACACATCTTGTTGGCAAAATACGATCATTAAATCCTTAGCAATTAAATGATACTTGTACTATTACATATTACAGGAAAGCGTAAACTGTAAAATAAAATATATTGGGTCCCAGGGGCACTGACATCGCTTTCGCCGACAAGAAAACTATTTAGTTTTGATTTTAATACGCTTTACTTAAGGTTTTTTTCTTTAAACATCTATATCATTAATTATCTTAATAACAGTCCTTATTTAACCAAGGCCAACAAAGCCTTGGTTGTTCCCTATAGGTCAAATTACTAATTCACTGACCCTAGTTCATTAGCAATACCAGTATATTATAATTACCATAAAAACTTAAGTTCGCATCTACAGTATATATATTTGAAGGGCCGATGACGTAGGTGGCAGTGATTCTATCTTTGCACCAAGGGTCGTGGATTCGATTCCCATCCATAACAAATATTTATAAGATGATAATTGTGTTTGTGTGTCTGGGTATTAAAAATATGTATTTAAGTTTTTTAAGCGACTTACCACGGAGTCAGGTCAATGTATACAGATATATCAATAGTCAATGTATAAGATATTGTGTGAATTTATTATTTATATCTACGGATGTATAAAATAACGAGTTTTCAGCCCGGCAAAGGGTAATATTTTACCAAATTTAATAATATATTGTTAATAGTTAAGACTATAGATTATTAATTATAACAAAGTGGAGGTCAAAGACCCGCACCACTATATCAAATCCAATATGGCGTCTCCATTAATAAATCATGGCGGACGATACCAGTGGTGACGCTTATCCCTTACTAAATTTAGGAAATTTTGCTAATACAGAGAACAGGAGTTTTGGGAGCTGTATTTATATAACCATTATATTGGTGGTTTAATCAACTGTTTTGACTATATTATAGAGATATTCGGGGATTTAGACTCAATACGGGTATGGATAATTAGAAATAGACTTGTTATTGAAATAAGTGAGTAATATTACAGACCTCTAACTGAGGTTGTTTGCGGGGGTACTTTACTCTCACCTGTTTCTGCCGCCAAATAGAAGTTCGCAATACTGTGTTCCGGTTTAAAGGGTGTGAAAGTCAGTGAAATTACCGGGTAAATGTGATGTGGATATGCTAGAAATATTTCATTTATTAAGCATAGGTACATTTACTGATTACTGTCATAAGTATACAATATACAACAATACTTAAATTTATAATAAAATATAACACTAATTAAACGGCAACCTGGGAGATGTGTACATGACATGTTTCATTTTATTTATTTTATTTTTTTATCAAACCAGATGTAAATAAAGATAAAGAATACAAGTAAAAAAATACACGATGCATTATTTTTATGCTTTTTATCTGATCATGATATTTTACATGGATCTGAGAATTATCGGCCGCCGGAATTTTTGAAATTTCTCTCTTAAAAGTAATTTATTGTAGGAACGACACATTTGGGATATTGAGTTGTAAAAGGATGTATTGTTTTTATACACCTTTAACGTTAAGTACTAGAACCGACAGATGGCGGTATATCTCTCCGAATCAGCGTAGCTCAAATGCAAGAGCAAGGATGGATGGATCCTCGCCACGAAGCCACGCTCTGCACTTGCCCAGCGCGGCAAATATGAGCAAAATTCCCCCTTTATCGGGGTGGCCTATGTCAAGCAATAGACTTTTAATGTCTGATGTGATGATGATGATGTTTATACCTGTGTAGAAAAGTACCTCCTACTGCACCAGGTGTTGTAAAAGGCGACTATGTACCAGGTTGACAGATGCCGGTATATCCATCCGAAACAGTGCACCTCAAGTACACAGGGCGAGAATGGGATATTGAGTTGTAAAAGGAAGTATTGTTTTTAAATACCTTTAACGTTAAGGTGAATGGGCTGTATACTATTTGTTAATGTTAATAGAATGTTAATAGAATGGAGAAGATCTAGTGACTCGATTGAAGAGTGGATTATTTTGTGGCAGCGGGACAATATATGCCGCTCGCGATGGGCACACGATGAGATCATATTAAACTTGATAAGTCTTTCACTATAGTTCATAAGTCAACGGCCCATGTTGTGCCTACGGTAAAGGAATTTAACAAATTTTTTTAACTCTTTTTATGTTATCTGTGTATCTGGTAAAATTGTCTGCAGACTGGGCAGCAATGTTCCAGTATACTTCTAACTAAGCCAAGAAAAAGAAGCAGTGCGATTTGCTATAATTTTAACTCTCTAGTTGTTCTTGATATAAAAACTGAAAGTAACTCTTTTTTTAAATATAAGTGTGGTCGGTTTAATGTCAAATTTGTGTCAAATAATACTACAAAATTTCATTACAGTGTCATCATTTATCACATCTTCAGATCTTATGTTTGTGATGACACGGGCTTTTATATGCTGCGGTCACGTTTGCCATAAGTGAACCGTATCCTTGTTTGCTGACTTCGTAATAAAAAATATTTACAGGTATAAATATATATATATACACACACAATATACATTTATATATTTAAAGAACAGACTGAAGTACATATTGAACAATTACATACATACTCATTGACTTAGTAGAACATTATGACAGGCCTAAAATGCATTCAATAGTCCCCGTCTCATGGTCAAGGAATAGGTTCGATCACGGGACAAACGTTTATACTCTAAATATTTGTGTTTGATTCATTTATTCGTAACGCCACACAAGTGCTTTAAGGGATTTATCTCGGAGTTAGGTCAACAAACGAGATATTGTGTGAATTTATTGTTATAATTATCTCCATTATGACATATGACGCTGACAACTTAGTAACTGTATATCGAATAGCGTAGCTTAAATGCAACATGACGTAGATTCGAAGCATCAAATTATCATCATGGGCTACAAGTAATTAATATGTTATTAACTCGAATTAACTTGGTGTGTCCTATGCCCAAAGGAGGTCGGCCTTAAGCTGATAGAATGAAGTTTGCACCGATTTTTATTCGAAATAATCGACGGCCGGATGGCGTGGATGATAGTGATCCTATCTCATGAATTAAGAGTCGTGGGTTCGAGCCTCACCCAGGACATATATTTATATAATAATGTTTGCGTTTGTCCTGTGTCTTCGTGTTAACAATTTTTTCACGGCTAGTCTATGAATATTATTAAAAAAATTATTGAGACTATAGATGGAGATATAAACTATCCTATATCTCAAGTTGGATCAGACGTACAGTGTAAGCAAAACCTACCTAAGACAGGGTGAATTTTACCCATAGTTGCCACGCTGACCAAACGTGTTGGTAATCGTAGAGCGTAGAATATAATAATAATAGAGGTTGTCAGAAGTTAAAAACGTTTCGTAATTTTTATCTTCCATCAAAATTAGACTAGGTAAAATTACTCTAGTAAATAATTAGTAGTAAAATAGTTTTTTCATTCATGAAAGGATGCGAGTTAGATTATTTCTCCTAAAATATAGCTCTGGCTATTTGCGGTCACTTCTAAGTCTCTAGTTTTCATTTTAGAACAAAAGCTTTTGATTAATATGAATACCAAATAAATACATATTTATAAAAAAAGATTATTCTAAAAACAAATCTTCTTCTTAGAATCAAATTTCACTCTTAGAAAAGCGAATCGTTGCCGAAAGGAAACCGAAATTTCGAACATATAAATGTGTAAGTTACACGTGGTTGTTTTAATATAAAAAAGTAGTTTCTGTTGGTCCATTACAAGTTTTATTAAGCTATATAATTCCAACTATGCATTCCACTCTATTCTATTAGTGCAGCTAAACGAAATTTAACAACAGCACTCCGGGGATGTTTATGAGTAAAACACATAATTACAAGCGAGTCTCAGAACCACCACGTGTAGCGCCAGCGGCCGCGAGCCCCAACTGTCAAACTCTGTACGCACACTGAATTAATTTAGCTTGGCTGGAATTGTTTTTATATCTAACGATGTTGGAGTTTGTTTTTTATGGATTCAAACTTTTATTTGCACTTAAGAACGTTTATTTACGAGTTCATTAGTTTAATGGAAACTATTTTCTCTTGTCGTATGGTACCAGCAGAGTAGAAAAGTACCTCCCCCCTGTACCGAGTGTCGTAAGAGGTGACTGAGGTACCAGAACTGACAGATGGCGGTATATTTACTTGCAACAGTGTAGCTTAAATGCAAGGGCGAGGATCGGCACCAGCATTTCCGTCGTGAAACTACACTCTGCGATTTCCATACCACGCTTGCCCAGCGCGGAAATTATTGGGAAGTTTTCCAATTCTTGGGAAGGCCTATGTCCAGCACTTTTTACGGCTGATATGATGATCATGATTCTCTTTTACGTAACTGTGGCAAGAACGTGGGTTTAGGTCACAGATATGATTGCCTTAATAACATCATGTGCCTATATGTAAACTTTTGTTATAAATAATTGTGTTTCATGTCATTAAAACGTTTGTGATAGAAAAGAGGTAGAAAATAGTAGTAAAATAATATTTTCCCTTTGTCCAAGGTGTCGTAAAAGACGACTAAGGTACCGATACCGGCAGATGGTGGTATACCTATTCTACAATCGTGTCTTACGTGCAAAGGGCGAGGCTGAGCAGCAGCATCCTCGTCACAAAGTCACACCCGCAATTACCACCAGCGTGTTAATTATAGGGCATAACCCCCAAAATGATAATTATAATTTTACTAGGCCCCAGTCTTATTGGAGTTTACTCGGGGAGGATGGAAATCTTATGGCTAAAATGATGACAATGATGATCAACGTATAAGATAAAGCTTGTACTCTACTTATGCCGTGAGTTACCGGCAAAGGTAAATAGTACCTCCCCCTGTACCAAGTGTCGTAAGAAGCAAATAAGGTACCAGAACTTATAGACGGCGGTATATCCATACAATTACCAATACGCTTCCCCAGCACGGCAATTATGGGCAAGTTTTAGCTTTCTTGGGGAGGCATATGTCCAACGACTTGATGGGCCTGTGTCCTGTGTCCAACATATGACTTCTAGTAGGGGCAGATCTGAAGATGTTGATAATTGTATTTCTATTGGTTGCCGTGGTTACTTGTAAATGGCACAGAACTATTGCAAAAACCACGTAAAATAAACCTAAACTTATTGAACTTTATATTGTCAAATTCACCGCTTATGTTTTATAATATATTATTATTTTATTTATTTTTTATTCTAGCTAGTTACACTGGCAGCTTCCAATAACACAACTAACTTTTTGATATTCGTAACTACTCTTGAATAATTAAAGAAAAGAACATATTTGTAATACAAATAAATATAGAAATATTATCAAATAATAACATGAACGAGAACAATAATAAAAGACAAAAAGAAAATCAGAATAACTCCTATTTATCGGCAATTATGTGTTTAATTAGACACAATTGCCGATAAATGAAATAAACCTAAAAACACTACAGTTCTGTATCTATTCAACCACCTAGATAAAATAAAGCTACAAACAGACAGACATACGCAATGGAAATGCTGCTGCCCCCTCCTGCAGTGATTAGGACACTGATTAGGCTGGATATACTCCAACCTGGCGGTTCCGGTATCTAAGTCGCCTTTTAAGACACCTGGTACAAGAGAAGGTACTATACCTCTGCCGGTACCACATGATAATTTATCTGTAAAATACACAAATTGTCAAAAATAGTACATATTAGTAGTAGAAGAGTAAAAGGAGTAAGAGAGATTACGGCCTTCTTCAGAAAATACTGAAACAATAAATAGCTCTCGAAACGCTTTTTTCTCTAAAGATATTAAGAAAAAAAACTCTTTTACTAAGTCCCAGATTAATTTTACTTAACACTTTAAAAAGCGAGGTACCGTTTTACTAGCAGTCTGGGATTATCCCTCAGACCCGAGAAAGATTGTAGAATTTTATATTTAAACCTGACTTTTATTATTAACACCATAGTAAAAACGATCTTAATAAAGTCATAGTACCTGTAGTACTAGCTTAAATAGCCTGTCGTCTAATTTCCTTTTATTTCATACTAGCTGTGCTTGCGACTTCGTTCGTGTGGTTGTCGGAAACTCTATCGAGATTATTTCTTGATTGCTCACGTTGGTTAATGTTATTGTATAATCATGAATAAGATTTTTTTTAAATAATATGTAAAAAATAATATTTTAAAATAATGGGTCAAAGTACTTCGGCATAAATTATATTTTTACTTTTGTTTAAAATAAAGCACGCTGTATTGTAAACACGCTGTACGCGAGTGGTAGTGGCAAGCACGGCGGTGGGACGAGGCCCACCTCCCCCTCACCCGCCGCGGCCTGCTTGCACATTATAATGGTAGCAAGCCTTCTTCGACAAATAATGTTATTATGAGTGAATCTTAAGAGAAAGAAATGTACTGTCGTGGACTTTTTTTTATTACAAATAATAATTCTTTCATACATAGTTTTTGAATAACTTAAACCGTTTATGCAGCGCATGCGACGAAAGACCTCAAATGTGAATAATTTTCCCCGTTTTAGCAACATTTCTCACTGACTCTTCGCTCCTATTGGTCTCAGCATAATGTTATATAACCTAAAGCCTTTCACTATAAATGGATTATCCAACAAAACAATAATTTTTCAAATCGAACGATTAGATCCTGAGATTAGCGCGTGCAAACAAACAAACAAACTCTTCCGCTTTATAATATTAGTATCAATTCCAAAATTGTGTACTTGATTTTAATACCTAACAATTTCTTGTATTTAAGAATTTGTAGTCAACTTGATCTAAAACCTGTCAGGTATGGGCAGACTAGTTTAAACTACTACCAACTAAAATTTTTATAACAATTCATATTTAATAATAATTCTGATTGCCGTGAGGTACCGGCAGATTAAAAAAGTACCTCCCTCTGCACTAAGTGTCGTAATGCGACTGAGGTACCAGGACTGACAGATGTACATCCATCCGAAGTAATGCAGCTCAAATGTACAGGGCGGGAATGGGCAGCAGCTTCCTCGTCGCGAAAGTTGCGCTCTGTGATTGCCAACATGCTTGCCCAGCATGGCAATTATAGGCAAAGGACTTGCTTTTTTAAAGAGGCCTATGTCTAGCAGTGGACTTCCAATAGCTGATATGTGTACATGATAATATATGATAATATATCGGATTAGCTTTTATTAACGCCTCTGCTGATAGAGTTATCATCAACAGTCAAATATTTGTTATGATAGAACTCTTATTACTATCAGTTTTTCTTGCAGGTTGTATTTAACTCCTCGCATCATGAACTTCCTATAAACTTACGAGACAAATTCCATGCTGGCAGTGTTTTAATAAGTTTTATTTTATGACTACATTCTCAATAGATTTGTAAACGCGACAGTTTGTTAGTATAAGTGAATATTTGTAACTCTTTTATGGAAAATATGAACAGATATAGACGAAATTTGGCACATATTATTAATACTCTAGAATAATACATGAGTTACTTTTCCAGAAGAATGGTTTCCGGTGGGATAGCTTTATTTTATGTTATGTAGTCAGCAAAAAAGCATACGGTCCGCTTGACTGTAAACGTAATCGCAGCCTTTAGATGCTCGTGCTATCACAAAGATGTGACTAGCGTGTCGCCAAACTTATGAACTGAAGATACTATATCACATTTACCCGGTAATATTGCTGCCTCGCAAACTTTCTTACTTACCTTTCAATACGGCACGCAACAATACGTACACTGCTATAAGCGTGAAGTACCAATACAAACGATCTTGTAAGAGGTCTATCTTATGTATAGTTTTGGTTTCTTATTTTTCTATAAGAACCTAGCACGACGTTTTACACAGTTTTATTTGCTCTCAGGAAACATAGATTTCCTCCCAGAATAATAACAGATCCTCAGAAATAAGACATATAGAAAAGATCTCGTGGACAAAGTTGCGATCGGAAAGACTTATAGATGAAAAAGTATTTTTAGTGGGCCAACGATGGTTCGTAACACAGGACTGTGGTTGGAGGCAGTTTTTGTTCAACCAAATGGTGAGCGCGTAACAGGCCCTGGCAGGCACGTGATCCTCATTCCAAAAGAACTTTTTATTAGTAACGGCACATAGCACGAAGAACTAATAGTTCTTACCCTAGGTCTACTGAAATTAGGCATTTATTGAGTTATTAGATCATTTCTGAGTCGTATCATGGAGTGTAAAGCGTTCCAACATTTGACAAATCACACACTCAGCCAACAAAAAGCCGAGAGCGTGACGCGAGATGTTTTCGCCACCACCCCCCTTATATATAAGCATAATGTACGCACATAAACACACTTTGTGTGTAAAGTGGATTATATGTTCAGAGAGAAATCTGTTAGTGGCTTAAGTTTTTATGAAGCCGAAATTCTTGGTATATTCTCCGTGTCGTAACTTGATATTTGGAATCTTGTAAGTATTTTCATATTTATTCTGATGTTGTTAGATTTAAGGCGGGTTTATTTAATAAGCTCTCATAAAACGTCTACATACGAAAATTTATTTTTATTTGGACATGTAAAAAGTATGGATGAAAGTAGAATGAATGTAATTTAGAGGAAGTAAATGGAATAGATGGCATGGGACAATCTAGAAGAACATACCTTAACCAGGTAGAAGAGGTATTCAAGAAGGACTCGGTCAGAAGTACCAAGAATAAATGAGCGTGTATGAAAAAACTTAGTAAGGAAAGCGAGAGCGGTATGCATATGACGAGGATGATATGAAGTATGTAGAGATCGAAACAAGTGGAGTTAAAACTTCCTACCCTGATGGAACAAAGGTGTTATGAATGTATATAACATGATAAATAATATCCCAACTTATTTTTATTTCATAGAAATTGTGTATGTAGAGATCTCTTGAGAGGACCTATTTTATATATACTCATAGATCTAAAGCATTGACCTAAACGATTTAAGAGCAATCCCGAAGAATACTTCAAGATCGAATCGAGAATAAGACGTCACAATCCATTTAATTACTTTCAGCGAGAGGGTATACTAATCCGCTGAGTCCCTCAAATGTCGTGATGCCCCTAAGTAGGTCATTGCGTTTGATACCGCGACTAATTGAGTCCCCGGCTCCCCCTCCTCTGACCTAGTGGGGGCAAAATACTTAGAACCGCAGGTCAACCGCGGGATAGAGAGCGTTTTAGGAAATAGTTGTGGTGAGATAGTGCGGGAGAATTCGGTATCGATGTTGTTCGGGAAATATGAGGAATAAAAGTTTATAAAAATACACTAAGGAATTAAGTAACGTAGAGCTTCTATCTAAATTATCTAACCGGTGTAATTGGGCGTACTCTAGGTTTAGAGAGGCAGTAAAATTACAGGGTAATGTGACATAACATCTCAAAGTCACAAGGATGGCAACACACGAGTGATCCCCTCGTGGTAATACTTGCGTCTATAGGCTGTAGTGACGCTTGTTATCATTCGGAATCTATGCTTGTTTGTCGACCTGATCAAATAAAAAAAGTTTAGAACTGGATCACGGGCAAAAACCGTGACACGTAAATTTCTATGTAATATAAAGATTCAAATATGTGACATGTATTATTGTATTATCATTACAACCGATTTAGTAGTCTCCACATGAAGGAGTCACAAACATTCAAACTTTTTCTCGTTTATAATATTAACAGGCTAAGTTTGTCGACGATCACTTGTCAACTTGTAAATGCTTCTTATCTGTGATAGTTTTCCTTATTAACTTCATAACATAGCGGAGTGATTTTATCACGTGTACAATACATCTTTATCTATACAATATATATACAATCTTTATTTATGTTTATTTAATGAATATTATTTATTTGACGTGCAGTATTTGGGGTACCGGCAGAGTAGAATAATACCACCTTCTGTAGAAGGCAACTAATACATTAGTTACCAGAACCGATAGTTGGCGGTATATCCATCCGGAACAGTGTAGGGTCGGAATGGGCAGCAGAATTCCCGGTGCTATAGCTATGTTCTGCGATTACCAACACGTCTACCTAGCACGGCAACTATCGGTAAAGTTTTTCCTTTCTTGATAATGATGGTTTCAGTCAATTGGCTTATTTATAATTAATAAATTGCTGAATTAATCAGACAACAGTATCTGCGTCACCAAGCTATAATGATGAGTGACTTGGTGAACCAGGAGAAAGGGACAACTATTAATGAGCACGTCTTCTTGCCTGTCTATTAACATGTTGTATCTAAAAAAGGCCGATGTTCTTAAGCTACAAGCCATGGATGTCTGCTAAAGAAGCTATCGTATGAAAGGGCTGTAAGATTGAGGATCGTTCGTACTATTACAACCGGTATACTTGGTGTGCTGATACTTTTAGCACTAGACTGAGAGAGCGCGAGCGCTGTTCTTAAATTTATTTGGCGTTTGGATAGCAAATTAGTGTAACATTTAAGTACGTATTTATCTAGTTATTACGAAATCGGATAAAACATTTTCAGAGTTAAGGATTATTTTTCTTCTACAAGCATACTGTCCGTGTGATTGTAAGCGTTACGGTAGCCTATAGACGCTCGTAATATCATAAAGATATCTCTATCATAGAATTAGGCGAGAGTGAGGTACCAATGCAGGTAACCTTTGTATGGGATCTTCTTCATGTAGCATACATAATATTGTGGTGTGCGGTGACAGCGCTAAAGTACCTTTATCATGTATTTCGTGGTATATGAGAGCGCGCAGAAACTCTTTAAATATTTTCAACCAATTAACGAAGAATCTTCTTTTCCACTACTTATATTTTGTTCATTTTGCTCAAACCGGTATTTTTGCTGTAACAAACCTCATGGGCGGTATTCAAATATTTTCTACAAATTAACAACAAGTCAATTATGCCTCTACTCTCCTTCTCTTCAATATATGTATTATCATTTTTATTATTTCCATTAAATAAGAAAATTTATATTATTTACATCGTTCATCATCATCTTAACAGCCACTAAAAGTCCACTGCTGGATATAGACCTTCCCAAAAAAGGGGGAATTTTTCCCATGATTGCCGCGCTGGGCAAGCGTGTTGGCAATCGCAGAACGCAATTTTCGCGATGGAGATTCTGCTGCCGATCCCCACCCAGTGCATTAGAGTTACACTGTCTCGGGTCGATATACCGCCATCTGTCGGTTCGGTTCTGGTACCTTAGTCGCCTATTACGACACATGGTACTATATTATACTACGCGCATCCCCACAGTAGATTTGTTATATTACTAACTCGTATTTCAATTGCGGACTACGTTCGTCGGGACTTTGTTTAGAAACTGATGGTTTCATATCGGAATGAAAAGAAAATGTTTGCTTTTCGTTCAGCCAAAACTACACACTTGTGGTCGCTCACACGTAGTATTGATAGATTGTGATCATCATATCAACTTCAAAAATCACTTTTAATTTACATTGACCTGACTTCGAGATAAATTGCTTAAACTACTTGTGTTATGGACTTCACCCAAATACAGGACAAACACAAATATCATCACATAATTTTTTGTTCCTGGTGGGGATTGAGCCCACAACTGTTGGTGCACAAGTTATTGCTCATCAGTTGCAGGTGCAAGTAAATATTTTCAATAAGAAAAGTTCCGAGAAATAGCAATTAATAATTACGTAAGTGAATTTCAGACGTACTTCGCTGGGCTTGCCGATACGTTGTGTCCATCCAAGAGATTTCTGAAATTTCTGAGGAGTACCAGAAGGATCTTCGTAGACCGTCCATCGGTGGACATGCTGCTACTGTTATCAAAAAGATGTCAAAATAGATATAAGCGAGTAATGAGAAAGAAACTATGTTACAACGAATAGTGATGAGCACTATTTATAATGAACTAACTAAAAATACTTTGAGAATTCATTATTTTATTTAGGATTATTCTATAAATTGTATGTATCAAATGAATTAAGCTCTGTACCAGGTGTCGTAACAGGCGACTAAGGTACCAGAACCGACAGATGGCGGTATATCTATCACAGACAATGTAGCTCAAATGCATATGGTGGAGATAGGCAGCAGAATTCTGTTTGCAAAAGCTGTGCTCTGGGATTGCCAACTCGCTTGCCCAGCGCTTTAAATATGGGCAAAATTTTCTTTTCTTGTCCCACTAAAACAACGTCCAGAGAACCATGTATTAGGGCAAACATATATGAACAAATAAAAGAAAACCATTATAGCTGATTGCTGAATTTTATCCCTAGAGAACGTTGTGTTTTTCATCTAATTCCTTTTGTCTTTTCCACTACTTATATTTTGTTCATTTTGTTCGATCCGGTATCTTTACTGTAACGGACCTTATTGGCGGTATTGCTTAGGTTGCGTAACATCTAAATGTTACTTCTTCCTTTGTGTCTTAACACGTGTATTCATTAATTACTTGTCCATTTACTAACAACGTTACGCGTTAAGTTATATCGCTTAATCGTTTATCATTACAGCCATTGCCCACTGCTGGACATAGTAATTCATTTACGTCAAATACAGCAGTTCAATTCAAAGGAAAAAAGCTGTGAAGTTACTTATCATTCGTTCAAGTTTGTTTACGTTCGCTAGGGTAGAATAGTACCTCCACCTGTACCAGGTGTTGTTAGAGGCGACTAAGGTACTGGTACCGACAGATGGCGGTATATCCATCGAAAACTGGATAGCTTAAATTCACAGAGCGGGATGGGCAGTAGCATCCCTGTCATGAAAGCTGCGCTCTGCAATTGCCAACACGCTCGCCGATCGTGATAATTTAGGGGCAAACTTTCCTTTTTTTTGGAGAGGCCTATGTCCAGCAGTGGAATTCAAATGATTAGTATAATGATGGTTGGCGTATTTAAAAACCATTTTAATAGGTTCTAGAATATTCATACCAATATTACCACACCGTCACGTAGATTTATTTAGGCAATGGCGAAGACCTAATTCAGGAGCCTCGATCTCAACGTGGTAATTTATTGTAATATAATGCCCGTGCTTGGCCCCGTGACTATGCATCCTCAGGAATGAACTATAATTTGATTTATTAGGGCAATATTGCGGTAGTTTGGAACCTTGTTAGCTTTAGTGACTTGACTTGAGGCCAAACAATTTGGCATCATATTATTGATCATGATAATGTGCTGTATTTGGTCACGTTATATCTAAAGATATGATTATAGTTCGAGTGACTCTTGGAGATAAATTATAAATAATTGACCTGACTTGAAGAAAACACTTGTGTTACGAACATCATACAATAGTGGAATCACAAGTATAATACAGATTTAGCATCCAGACACAAACAAACAGAAATGTTTACCATATAGATGTTTGTCCGCGGTGGCGATCTAATTGACGATCCTTGGCGCAGAAGATAGGAACACTACTGAATGCACCATCGAGCCAGTCAATACTGATAACCCTAAGAAATTTTCTACAAGAATAATTTTAGGCCATTTAGCCGGCATCAAATTGGTCTTTACACTAAGTTTACTTGGCAAATATTGGCAAACATTTAATTTTTAATAGACATATTATTTGATATTTATTATATATGGTGTAGTTTCTATATCTAAATAAATATATTACAGTAAACAGTTTTCAACACTAAGTTTAATTCCAAGCTACCAGCAAGCCTAAATCTGTTAGTGATGAAATTTCCTATAATACAAAGTGGACGGAGGCTACAAACCATTTTATTAAAACTCTTTAATTTTCTATGATATGCTAAAAAATAATTCTACTCTTAATATATAATAAAATAAATATCAATACACAATATTTTACAGTTTGTTTAATTGCAATATACAAGATTTTTAAAGAAATAAATTTAATCCGCCATCTTTGGTTACCAGAACTAACATTATATTGAAGATATTATAAGATTACGTAAACGTACAATATGAGTTCTGCAAAACAGGTATAAAGACGAGTTCAATTTGTACGGTTGTACGAAACAATAATTGAGTTTGTTATTAAAATAATTATTTTAAACTAGCCAACACGACAGGTTTTGTATTAGCCAAAAATATTGAATTCCGTTGGCGTGTCATAAAACAATGTATATTTTCAAAGTTGCATCTGTTTCGGCGTTAAAACAAGTGTCAGTAAGATACAAATACATCAAAAAAGAATTAGCAACACCCAGTCGTTTGGTCAAGTAAATAAGGAATCATTTTTATGTACATACATTAGGAAACGTATTCTCTAGAGACTTGATAAAAAGAGTCGAGAGAAGTAAATATAATGCGATTTGCCGTGCAGATCACCTCCCCTCCCATCCTGGACTAAAGGTCAGCCGCCCGTTGAATTATCACGGAGATTGTATCTTTTTTAAGTCCTATCATAAAAAAACAAAATGCCTGAGCAGTGAGACTAGTATATTTTTAGAAACTACAAATTAAAACTAAAGAAAACTTGAGCAGACGCTCGCGACGCTCAGTAGATACATATAGAAAGTTATTAGTTTTTATTACACTCAGGTACTGATCTTCTTTGGAATCTTTATCAAACTAAAGGCCTCCTCAAGAAAGGAGAGATAATATTATAAATATGGGAAATATTGACAGGTGTTTAGAACGTAATTCCTTACATTAAAAATTATGATTAAATGCCTCAATGAAATGTTTACAATAAAAAAATAGATGTACCAGCAGTACCAGGTGTCGTAAGAGCAATCAAAAGATGGTGGTATATATGTCTGAGACAGTGTAGCTTAAATGTAATGGCGTGGGGGTAGGAGCAGCATTGTTGTTGCGAAGCTAGGCTAGGCTTGGCAGATAGCGTGGCAATTATTAGGAACATTCCCAATGACATGAGGTTCTATGGCTACTATAATGATAAGTGAAATAGCCGTAAGATACCGACAAAGTAGAATAGTACCTTCCACTGTACTAGTTGCCGAACTTTACTTCAGGTTCTAAAACCGACTTAAGGCGGTATATCCATGTTAAACAGGAAGCTCATATGCTCAGGGTGGAGATGGGCAACAGAATCCTCGTCATGAAAGCTGCGCTTTGCGTTTTCCAACACACGCCATAACTGCCATGCTTGACCAGCATGGCAGTTATGGGCAAAATTCCTCCTTTCTTGGAAAGGACCATGTTCAGCAGTGACTTCCAATGACTGGTATGATGTATTATAAATTGAATTAGGAATAGAGTTAATAACTAATAAGCCTTTGTCTGCAAGTTTAATAAAGTATTAACTAATGTTTTAGCTGAGTAGGTAATAAAATTGATTTACCAAATAAGGTTGAGGAGCTCTAAACAATAAAAATGGACAACGTTAACAATCTTCAACGACCTGATTTCTGGGAACTTCTATATAATCTCTCTTAAAAGCTCTTAGCACACGTTCTCCGGGGTGAAGGTCAGGTGTCTGGAAGCTGTTAATCATTTTATCTACGTGAGCCTGAGGGAGATATAGGAATCTTAGTTGGATAATAATTACTAGTGCGTGACTAAGGAAATAATGCTTGATAAATGTGTATATGGTACCGGCGGGGTAGAATAGTACCTCCTTCCGTCCAGGTATCTTAGAGTCGACTTACCAAAACCAACAGATAGCGGTAAACCCACCCGTAGTAGTGTAGCTCAAATGCAACAAGGCGGGGATGAGCAGCAGCATTTTCGTCGCAAAGCTACGCTCTGCTGTTGCCACCACGCTTGCCTAGCGCAGCAAGTCAAAAGGCAAATTCCCCCTTTCTTAGGGGCAGCAGTGGACGTACTGCGGCTGCTATAATGATGATGATGATGATGAAATATTTGTGTTAATCTTGGTTATGTAATCTTTACGAGTACATCAGCCCTAGGATGGACACTGCGGTATATAAATCTGTCTAAAAAGAAGAAATATAGAAGTTTCCAATATAATCAATCAATAGACGAAAGTAGTCATGTAGTTTTGCATCATGGTTACTGCCTCTTATCCCTGCTTTATTGTGTCTGTTAATACTGGTATTTTAGTCGGTCTTTACCATACCTGGTGGGAGGACCTCAAGAAAAATAAATATTATAATTGATAATATTTAATTGTAAGTTGTTTACAAGCAAATTCTATGTACTTACCCCACAAATGACGTCATAGCAGTGAAAAGCATACAGAATTTGTTATTTAAATTCAGTAATATTAGGTAAAGGAGAGATTAAAATCATTAAATTTTATAGACAAATAATAATAATAAAATTCCACACACATTGACTTGATACCATATGAATATCAGACTTACATTAATACTTAAATAGAAGATACAAACACAGAAGAACCCCAAATCAACTCATTAAATAAATGTTTGTCCTGTTTGTGGGTATTGACCTTGATCGACCCTTGATTAAAGGAAATTAGTGATCACATGTTAAAACCTTACATATTGGTCTTTTGTCATTTTTCATAGTTGATAATTTAATTTGATTACAGTCCCACCCCCTATCGGAGTTCAGGTGGTACAATTTGCAAAAAGGATTTCACCTTTTACCCCACAGTGACTAAGAGCTCCTTAGGTCAGATATCTATTGAATTATTTTAGAGACAATCACATTTGCGACCGTGCTAAGGTTTTCTCAATGTAATTTGGCGATAGAATGTTATTCGTGCAGCCATTTATTTGAAGATAACCTGCTTTTGTGGCGTGATATTTCAGGATTAAGGTGAAAATATATTTTATTTTAAAGCTTTGAGAGATTATTTTGGATTTGAATTTATATGAACGTCTACAGACTTAGTGAACAGACAAAGACAAAAGGTGTTTCGGGTCTTGAGTATATTTTGATACTTCTATCTCAAAAATGTAAATCTACAATCCTCTCAAACAATTTTATACAAACAAAAGAATTTGTAATAGAAATAAAAGTCATACCACAACTTACTTAGGGTTTATATTTTAAGTAGGTCTTATATTTTCAGTTGAGCAATACCCAGCTGAAAATATTCTAACATTCTGTAAAGAGTGATTTATCTCATGCAATACAATACAAAGAGGTCCCTTTTGGACCTCTTTGTATAGCGGATCAAATATGAGTGGTACCCAAGAGTAATAGTACGGACATAGCCCAGAGGAATTAGATTTGAGAGGTACGGAGGAAATGTACTGATTTATTTTTGCATGAATAGTAGAGGTAGAACGTACTAATGTCGTCTACGTAGGTACCTCACGCTCATGTATTTTTAATGACAAACAGTAGTTCTCACATCACTCTCTATGTGGTCCGGCTTGAAGAAAGAGAAAGGCATTGAATTACTACTAAATTAAATAATATTATTAATTCACAAGCATTGCAACATGCTAGTAATGTCTTTGTTGGTAATAATCACTCACTTAGTCCTATAAAAAAGGCTTAGAACTAGGACAGCGTTTGACCTTCGGGTCCTACCCTTACAAAATGGTCCTTAAACCTTTGCCTAATAAATTGCTTTTGTAATTCTAATGTATTTCACCCGATTTACATATATTCCCCTTTCAATCTCAGCTCAGTGGTAACCCCAAACTTTCTCATTATATATTTTATGCTCCAGCTTTGTTTAGTTTGTTTTTATTTCTGTCATTGAATACATTATTTACAAAAGACACCAGATCTTTATGTAGCCAAACTTATATACAGCGGACTATGCACCACTTATATGCACCAATCAATATGCAATAATATGTACTATCATCTATACTAATATTATAAAGCGGAAGAGTTAATTTGTTTGTTTATTTAAACGCGCTAATCTCAGGATCTCCTGGTCCAATTTGAGTAATTATATATTTTTTTTGGATAGTCCATTTATAGAGGACGGCTAAAGGCTTTATAACATTACGCTGAGATCGATAGAAGCGAAGCGTCAGTGAGAAATGTTGCAAAAACGGGGAAAATTATTCACATTTGAGGTCTTTCGTCGCATGCGCTGCATAAACGGTTAAAGTTATTCAAAAACTGCTACCATTATAATGTGCAAGTTAGGCCACGTGGCAGCTAATGAAGGGGAGGTGGGCCTCGCCCCACCGCCGTGCTTGCCATTACCACTCGCGAGTGTATCTTTGCGAGGTTCCATGCCGCGCGGCTCAGACGCGTGGTTGGCTCCATACGGAACGGTTGAATACAGCGTGCTTTATTTTAAACAAAAATAAAAATATAATTTATGCCGAAGTACTTTGACCCATTATAAAAAAAAAAATATTTTTTTACATATTATTTTGAAAAAATCTTATTCACGATTATACAATAACATAAACCAACGTGAGCAATCAAAAAATAATCTCGTTAGAGGTTCCGACAACCACGCGAAGAATATTGCTGCCCATCCTTGGCCTATTGCATTCAAATATAGCTAGTAAGGAAGGGTATACTTATTGCATTTTAGCTAAGCTATTAAGGATGATGCTGTACCTCAGTCCCTCTTACAATACCTGGTATTGGGAGGTATTACTCCAGCCCTTGTACTGCATACATTTTATTATTTGTCAGTTAATTTACAGTACACGTTCTAAATAGTTAGAAATTATTTTTTCTTTAGACACCTTTATATATGTTAAATGTGTCCTATTTATACAAATAAACTTTGAAGATTAACTAAATAATACGTAATTGTATATTACCACAACATCCCAAACATTGACCTGATTATGTGATAAGTCACTTAAAACACTTGTGTTATACAACAGAAGAATTAGACAACAGAGGAATTAGACAACAAAGGAATTAGACAACAGAGGAATTAGACAATTGAGGAATTAGACAACAGAGGAATTAGACAACAGAAGAATTAGGCAACAGAGGGATTAGACAACAGAGGAATTAGATAACAGAGGAATCACAAATATACAATTAAAATAAAACACCCAAAAACAGAACAAACATAAATATCATCATATAAATATTTGTTCTGGGAAGGGATCGTACCCACAATCTTTACCGCATAAGACAGGATCACTACCATCTGCGCCATCGCGTCCATCAAATGTACAGTAAAATATTGTATGATAAAAGTTTATCTAGTTATATATATAACATCAATTTTAAGGTCTATACCGTTACATGTATATAAATAATTTATAACTTCCATAATACTATCTTTAATATAACTATAATAGGATAGATCAACATCAAATTCAGAATAATAATTAGAATATAATAATAATGAGAGAAACCTTGCACTTTTGACTTGCAAATGATATAGTGAAATATTTCATAGCGAATCAGGAACGTCATACTTAGATTTAACGAGCGAGGACTTGGTGTTAAATTCTTTATTCGCGATTCTGGTAAAAAACTTGGCATACTTCCACATCTGGGTTTTAATGCGAGTTTATAAAATGCTGCGGTAACGATTAATATCTTGCAGACCATATGCTTGTTAGTAGCTCGCTAAATAAAAACAATACAAATTAACGACTGCATATGTATTAAATCTGTATTATATATAATAATAATAAATTCCAAATTCTACAATAGTATTTATCATCATCATATCAGCCATGGAAAGTCCACTGTCGAACATAGGCCTCCCCAAAATTGGGGGCTTTTTGCTGAGCGCAAATTCGCGCTCTAATTCCCACAACATCTCATACATTGACCTGACTCCGTGGTAAGTCGCTTAAAGCACTTGTGTTACGGACGCCAGACAACAGAGGAATCACAAATATACTAGTTAAATACATATATTTTACACCCATACACAGAGCAAACACAAATATCATCATATAAATATTTGCTCTGGGTGGGAATCGAACCCACGACCCCTGGTGCACTAGACAGGGTCACTACCATCTGCGCCATCGGGCTGTTTATATATTCCGGTTCAATTGACTATTTTGCCGTGTGGTGTTGGCAGAACATAATAGTACCTCCTCCTGTACTGGGTGTCGTAAGACGTGACTAAGGTACCAAAACCGACAGATGGTGGTATATCTATCCAAAGCAGTGTAGCTCAAATGAAACAGGGCAGGAATCGGCAGCAGCATTCCCGTCGTGAAGCTACCTGGCGCGGCAATTATGGGCAAATTCCTCTTTTTCCTGGGCTGGCCTATGCCCAGCAGTGGGCGTTTCACGGCTGCTATGTTGACTCTTAATAATATAATAACATTTTTGTATCCAGCAAACGCAATGCACTATCATTTGTCACTTGATCGTTTATTACGTCAAGGTACGAAACCTTGCGGGTGAACGTTCTACTTTCCGCTAGCCACTCACTCAGATCATTCACATTGATAATGTGAACAAATATTGACGGCAGGTAACTTGAAATATTTAAATTTCCCTATACGTATAAATTTAAAAATAAAGAAAAAAGTATTGTCACTCAAATTTATAAAACTGAAGAGTTTATTAGTTTCATCGCGCTAGTCTCAGATACTACCGGTCCAATTATTTTCTTTGTTTTAGTGTTAGAGAGCCCGTTTATCGAAAAATGATATTCCTTTTTTATTTATTTTTTAAAATTCACACAACATCTACTTCATTGACCTGACTCCAAAATAAGGCGCGTAAAGCAGAGTACAATGAAACACATCAGAGAACAATGAATTTCCTAATATAATACTTAATAACATTTACATTTAACACCCAGACACAGAACAAATACTAATAATATCATTTAAATATTTGTTCTGGGTGTGGCGAACCCACGACCTTTGGCGCACAAATAGTCCCGTCAAATATAGAAAGTTATATATCATTGTGCTAATTCTATTATTAATTATAACAGGCACTCTTATGAGCGGGACATAAACGCTAGTTTATTCTTCAAACTAATGTGGATGGGACCACGGGAAAAACTAATCAATTATAAATGCAATATGCTGGCACGTTCCAGAATGACAGTGAATTATCACGGAAATAAATTGTTGTTCCATTTATTCTCCAATCGAAAAGTTTATGTGTGAAACTGCATAAATAAATATCTGCATTATCGCAACGGACAGAATCGATTATATCTCGAGCATTTTATTCGATTTAATAGTTCCGTCAGGCACATTCGATTATTATGCGCCAGTCGCCGCTTATGGAAATAACAGGGTTTTTCGAGGCGGGAGAGTGTTATGAAAACCTTGGCACGCGTCTATACTTAAAGGGCGAGAATAAGGCATTTTTTCCTGCTACTAACATTTACAATTTGACCATGGATCTCCACTTGTTACGATCTTGGCATACCTCTCTCGCTTCCCTTACACTCATAAGTCCTCTCATACATGCTCTTTTATTTTAGGTATATCTGACCTGGCCTTTTTTATACCTCTTCTACCTGTTTAAGATATGTTTACCTCGGACATCCTATACCAACTATTCTATTCACTTCCGTTCTATATATTTGTGTAGTCATTCCACTTTTGTCAATTCTTTCTACATGTTTAGTCTAGATCCTTAAAAAACTGTGTGATCGATATAAAACCAATAAGTGTTATTTTATTACCTTACTTCCAAACTTTAAATTAACTGTGTCGTGTAAATTACTAAATTATTATATTATAAATATACACTTATTTATGAAAGTAAAATATAAGAGTACATTGTCTTTAACAATAATACTAGACGAAATAATTTCAGGAAATAAGTCTCTTATTATATCAACAATTGTCGTTTGTGGATGTGATGAGAGAGTTATTTTCTAAAATTATTTTGTTTCCATCCCTCAATATCATCATCATCATCACAGCCATTAGAAGTTCACTGCATGATTGCCGCGCTGGACAAGCGTGTTTGCAATCGCAGAGCGCAGCTTTCGGGACGGGGATGCTGCTGCCCTCTCCCACCCTATGTGCTTGAGCTACATTGTTTCGGGTGAATATACCGTCATCTGCTGTTGCAGAGCTAGGTACTACTCTACCGGAACCTTATAGCAAAATTCAGCAGCATTTACTCAATTACCTAAGTCCTACACACACACTCGTTCAAAATCAATACACCGCACTCACCGAAAATTGCGTGCAGTCGCTTACACAGTTTTAGTCCATACTTGCCGCGCTAGATAAACGTAGTGGCAATAGCAACGAGTAGTTCCGTGCCGATGATGTTGTTGATCCCCGCACTATTCCATTTGATATATACTATTTAGGGTGGATATACCGCCATCTGTCGGTTCCAGTACCGACTAAACTACCTGCTAGACGGGGAGGTACTATATTCTGCCGGTAGTGCACGGTGATTTAGATTACTATAGAAAATTATGTGCCCCTATAGGTTGCTAATTGTATCCGAATATAGTTATATGTAATAAATTATATTAATCTGAAAAAAAAACATTTTTTTTTTAGAAAAGACTGTAAGATTTTAAATGTCCAAGGTAAAAAGAAAAAAGAAATCAGGCGAAGATATCTTTTGTCCAAATATTTGTACAAAATGTGTTTGGTTTTTTCTTTCATCAAATCAGAGCGCGATAAGCTTAAACTCCGCGGACTCGTCGGAGTGACTGAGATATCCTCACGAAATGGCTGTTAGCGGACAAAAGAATCCGAGCCAAGAAACCCCGCGGGATCGTAATAGATGGAATATCAACTACTATGTCATTAGCATTTTCATAATAAAACACTGTCGCGAACGACTCTCAGCTTTATGCGATTGAAAGTAAGTGCCTTTTTCTGATATGCTTGTGATTTGTTACTACGCTAATAAAGTAGCACAGACGATTTTCTTCGTTAAACAATGGATATTAGTTTCAGTTTTCAATGGCATGCAGTGTTTCTGGTTTTCATTTTCGATATCCGACCTTTACACTCGAGAAGCTTGAGTTAATATTAACTTAGTAATAAATATTGATTTGCAAACGCTAGAGAAATATTTGATCTAAGGAGTTCTAGACAATTGATGTTAATGTAAGGCACTTTTGAATAGTTAGGTTTTTGGTTTTAGTTCTCACTAGCTAGTTAGTGCCTTTGGTTTTGCCCACTAGAAATTTGGTTCGTTAATAATAACCACGTTTATATTTATTCTTTATAATATAAGTATAGTAAGCATACTGGCAGAATGGAATAGAACTTCTCTCTGCACCAGGTGGCGTAAAAGGCGACTGAACTATCAAAACCGACTGATGGATATATAAACCGGGAAAATCGTAGCTCAAATAGTACACGGCAGTCTTTGTTCTGTGGTTGCCAAGATCCTTGTCAAGCATGGCGATTATATGTAACATTTCTCCTTTTTTGGGGGGTAAAGACTGCGATCACTGTCATGATGATGACAATGACCGGTGAACGATTGTTCACGAAAAGTTATGAAAAGCAGGACTATACGTCAGAATAATGTGAAGAGCAAAAAAAAAATTAAATTATTTCAGTTGCGAACTAATAACAATCCAGTTCACTTGTACGAGTAATGAATTTTCTAGAACACACAATAAAAGTAGTAACATGCCTTATGTTACTCGGTAATCGTTACACGTGTTTTAGTCTTGCGAAACACTGTAAAACTGTAACTGAAAGTCACTATGTACAAAATTATACGATTTACTTTCGCGGAAACACGTTGTCATTTTAATACTGCTAAGTATTTGGTCCCTTTGATGTAAAATGGTCCCGATTTATTTGGATTATTTGTTTTTCTTCATACCCTTTTCTGGTAGCACCACAAGTTTTTTTCCTTATTCCTTTATTTCAGGGAACGTGTATTAAAACTCGTGGTGTGACTGTGTTACGATTTCTTTGAAGAATCATTCTTTAATTCTTTAGTTATGAAGCGGTGTAATTCAAATTTGGATACAGATGATTGTTACTCTAAAATAGCTACAACACCAAACTGTATCCTTTAATTTAATTATTACCTTTAGATTAACTCTTATATATTAATTTAAAGACTTCCTTGTTTACTTCTTCCTTTTTCTGTTGTGAAAATATAACAAAGAGGTTCTCCGTATGAGTAAGCTAATAAAACTCTTTTTTAATAGTTTTTCTTCGTTGTCTGTAAATAAACTGCCTTTTAAAACCTCTAAAATTTATGTCGTAAATCATAAATCTTAATAAATCTCAGAAAATATTGTGCCAAGAGACTATAATGTTAGTTCGATTTTTATCAGTTAGTAGAGTTAACAATAAATTCAAAAGTGGTCTTCAATACTAGATGTGTCTTAAAACAAAACCCCACAAGTTTCATAAGTGAGCCATTTGAGGAAGAAGAGGAGAAACTAGTGGTGATAAAAATTCTATTAACACCAAAGGGTTGGTTCAATTCTACTTATGAAAACTTCCTTTAATGCTACACGAACAAATGATTAAACAAATAGAGTTTAATTAGCTAGGTAACATTTTTGAAAAGCACATTTGGTGAAGGCCCAGTAAAAAAATGTAAAAATACCGTAAATATAGTGAATCAAATATTTTAAAACAATAGCCTTTGAAGTATACAGGGGTTGAACAGTGAATCGTTTAGGCCAATTGTATATATCGTTACAATAGCATATGCAGCGAGAGCAACAAGTGTGGCTTAATTGTCATGATAATGGTGAGCACTCGGCTTAAACTCTTGGCACCGACGGCGAATTTCATTAGCTGTTGGAAACAATACGGATTGTACTCTCCGCCAAGACAGACTGAACTGTGTTAAAATTCATGCTGAAAAGTATTACGGTCGATATTCGAAATGTTTTGGAAAGTACACGCTTGTCCAGCAGACATTAGTGTGTTTCCCATGAAACAATGTTTTCATACTAAAGTTCCCATCTCTAAATATTAAGGTTCAAGTAAGGTAAGTATAATAAATAAACTCTCATATCAAATTGTAAAGGTAGGATTGGTAGGTATTCTAAATATAATAAAAAAATATATATTTAACATCCAGATATAGGACAAACATAAATATTAACATATGAATATTCTTCCTGGGTAAGAATCAAACCCACGACTCTTGATGCATAAGATTGGATCATTACTATCTACGCCATCACGCCCGTGGTATTATTTGAAGTTTTATCTTGTGTGGACAATCTTTGAAATAGGTGTCCATTGTTGACAAGTTAAAGCAGCAGTTTCTGGTTTGTAACTTACTTATAATCAAATATTTGTGTAATTGTGTGATAAAATATGTTATTATTATTATAAGTTATTATTGTATTTTACAATTTTGATTGAATTACTGGATGTTTTAAGACTTTCTCTCTGATTAAATAAATAGTGACCTACTCTTGCCAATTAATAATTAATAATTTTGTAAAAGCTCAATCAAAATACGTTTTGCCTTACGCATTATAAGATTAAGACAGAGTTCACTCAATATTCGACAGAGTAAACTTAAGAAGCACATCACGTGTCCCAAGATTAATTAAGGCGGGGCATCCCCGATAATGGTTTACGAGCGTAACTCTAGTCTCGATGGTATCACGACCGGGCACTCGGGCTGTGCGTAGCTTCACTGATAAGCCTTCATTACGCAGGCATCTTCCACAGATTGATACAAGAAAGACAACACGATGGTCAGAAATACTTAGATATTGGATTGTAAATCTCGAGGCACAAGGCTTGTTTACGTTGACGGCTAAGTTTTACTATTGTAGTGGGTTTATGCATCTAAGTATAATTATTTAATTTAAAAACAAAGTTCAATTCCTGTCTAACATAATTGAAGACCAATGACAGGCCTGATGGCACATATGGTAGTGATCCTAGCTTGTGCGCTAAGGGTCGTGGGTTCGATTACCACCGTTTTTTTGTTCTGTGTCTGGGTGTTAAATATATGTATTTAAGTAGTACATTTGTGATTCCTCTGTTGTCTGGCGTGCGTAACACGAGTGCTTTAAGCGACTTACCACGGAGTCAGGTCAATGTATGAGATGTTGTGGTAATTAGAGCGCGAATTTGCGCTCAGCAAAAAGCCCCCAATTTTGGGGAGGCCTATGTTTGACAGTGGACTTTCTGTGGCTGATATGATGATGATAAATACTATTGTAGTGCATTTAGCAGTCGAGAGATAGGTTGTCTTCATGATGAAAAAATAAACGTCTTTCTCATCTTAGATACTCCTGGATCAAATTCAACTCAAAATTAAAGATTTCCCAAAATTCTAGAAAAATCTGATTATTCGGAAATTTACGCGAAATTTTAAATTCTTTCGAGAATAATTAACAGCGAACATGTTCTGAAAAGTTTTCTTTCAAAATAGCTACACTCATGTCACTTTGATACGATGAATTACGTTAATTTCGGAAGGATTAAATAAAATTACAGTTTATAGAAGTTGCAGTCAAAGAAGTAAGTGTTCCAAGACCTTTCTATATTAAACATTTTCAAAATGCATTCTTTTTATTTTTAAAAGAGAGTAATAGGAACTCTTTAGGCCGAGTACTTGAAATAAATAATTAATGCTAAAAACTTGTGAGTTGAAAGTTACGTTTTAGTAAAAGATATAGAATCCAAGACTTGAATAACTACAGGATTAATTCAAGGCAAGGATTCCGGTCCCGATAATGGTTTACGAGCGCCGTAACTCCGCCCGTGATGCGATTACATCGCTCGGGCTTTAGTGGCACTTGGAATTTACTTCGGTACATTGCGAGATTTGGATGTAGAGTACGTTGTTCTTATCTTGTGTTTGTTTGAAACATTGTGGCTGTCTCAACTTTGTGGTTTAGTGGACGGTGACAGTGAGCCGGTTGGGGCCTTAGCTTTTCCATCGCAGGTCTTGGGTTACAACTTGTGTACTCACTCGTATGAGTGAGAGTACTTTGTAAGTTTGGTAGCGGTAGACATTAAATGTTTTACGAGTGACCAGGCATGACAGGAGCTCAGTTCGGTAATATGAGCCTAGGTTCATCACCATATACTTAAACCCTAGTCTAATTTAAACAAGACTAAAATACATATATACAGCCATTGTGATTGTATCTTTTATAAAGGGTAATGAAATGATATATCAGCATGTTTATTTTGTTTAAGTTTTCTTTTTGGGTGTCTGTTTTGGTTCTACTATGACATAAATTTAACTACAAGGTTTTTACTTTGAAATTATAGGATGATCAGAAAATGATGTAAATGTAAAAATTAATGCAGCGGATGCAAGAGTTGGATGTCAGAATTTCCAGAAAATAAAAATCAATTGTTGTCGCTGATGATCTTACTTATAAATGCCTTGAGGAATTGCACTATATCCAACAATGCTATTATTCAACTAACGTCTAAGTTAATCAACTAGTCAATTAGACGAGGCACTCCTGATGCATCCACAAGGAGCGTCTAGCGTTCAGTTCTTATTGGCAATTAACTGACGCCCTCAAGTCACAGGTATGTTAAATTGAACGACTTATAATTTTGATTCAACATTAATTTAAGAACAGTGATGCATTCAAATTCTTGTCTGGTTTGAAATTCGTATGTAAAAGATCGTTAGCTTGGTATGTAAAAGGTCAAAATTCCTTTGTGCGTTGGTTATATACATATATACATATTTAATGTATAAGTCAATGATAAAAATATGCCGTGAGGTACCAGCGGATTAGAATACTATGGGGATAGTATAGTACCTGATACATGGGGAGGCCCATATATCAGGTGTCGTATTAAGGTATACTCCAGAGGGTTTAATGCGTTATACAGCTTAGTCTTCTCGGTAAGCTTATCTCACACGACATATATGCAGCAAAGTTTATTTATTTAAACATATTTTACCAAAGTTAAATGAAGACGGATTTGAAGTGGCAGTGGGCTTATAGCATGTAGGTACTGAGACCAAACAATGCTGATGCGTAATGCGAATAATATTGTAAAGTTCTAGAACAGAGACGTCACAACATGTTCAGCATAAAGGGTCGAAAATTGATTTAACTTTATAGCTAAATTAACTTGCGATCTCTTAAATTATAATTAACCTAACAGTATGGCAAAAAAATTATACAATAAAAAATTGGTTCTAAATAAAAAAGAATCTAATTGCATAAAGAGCCCCAATCCAACTCTTATCCTTACATCACGACTTGGTAAAAAACAAGTTATTTCTTGCTTTCTGTCTGTTTCTATGTGTATTTAGATCCATAAAATTACGCAACAGATTTCGATGCACTTTATTTGATAAAGAAGAAAAACTGATCAACTTAGGAGTTTTTAATATACCTAATGTTATAAATAAATATCTTTGTTTTGCGTTTACATTGCAAACGCCGACTGAACCCGCCAAGAGAGATCGAAATAATGTAATACATTACTGTATACCATTAAAAAATTCACAACAATTCTGAGTGTTATATATCCATGTTATATATCCTCTTAAGGCTAACTTACAATATCCATTTTTTTATCCATTTTGAATCCGTGCGAAGCCGGGTCGATTATATATTTTAAATGCAAATATTTGTATATATGTATCGGCCGTATGGTACCGGCAGAGCAGAAGAGTATCTCTCCCTGTACCAGGTGTCGTTAGAGGCGACTGAGGTACCAGAACTGATAGATGGCGGTATATCCATCCAAAGCGGTGTAGCACAAATACAACTGGGTGGGTATGAGTTGCAACATTCCCGTTGCGAAGCTGCGCTCTGTGGATGCCATCACGATTGCCCAGCGCAGCAATTATGGGCAAATCCCCCCTTTCTTGGGGAGAACTATGTTCAGCAGTAGACGCTTTACGGCTGCTATGATGATGATGATGATATATACTTGTTATACTTTCACATCAGATGAACAGATCTGAATAAAATTTGGCACAGATACTGATACTTCTTATCCCACGCTGAAAACACCCGTTCCCATGTGATATATATATTTTGTTTTCTCTATAGAATCGGCACGACTTTTTGCCTGTATTTAATGAAATTGGAAATTGGATTGGAAAATTTTGGTTCATACGTATTTTGATAAATAAAAGTACAAATTAATAGTAAATTTTTTGATCAAACTGATAAAAGTTACAACTTATTTAATGATATCAGGTCGAGTTGCTAATTTGTTGACGCTCTTTGAGCCGATATCGAGTCATTAATTATTTCTCCCGAGCGTCCGCCGTTTTTAGCAAACTGAAAAGTATTTAATGTTGTTTTAAACCAATCTCTCATTTAACCATGTTACATTACTGAATATAATACATACATTTGCATAGACAAATAAGATATTTTATATTCATTTAAATTGAGAATGCTGCAAAATTAATGTTGTTTTAGACAGCATGTAAAAAAAATATACATTCTTAACAATAAAGGTAAACCTATTAAAAGCTCGTCTTCATTGGTACCTCACTTTTACCTTTTACTACCGCCACATAGCAGTGTTCGCATTGCTGTGTTCCGATTTGAAGAGTGAAGGAGGCAGTAACATTTCTGGCTATATGTGACATTGTATCTTCACAAGGGTGGCGCCACATTTGTCATATTTTTATGATTACTCGAGTGTGACTCGAGGCTGCAATCACCTTTATTATCTAGAGAACTGTATACTTGTATGCTTGTTGCATGATGTATTTTCGTTACCGCTAAACTAACAATCTCATCTAAATTGAGTTGGTACAACAATGATCTTAGTATTATGTGTCATATCAATCAATAATTTCAGAACCTCAGTAAAATTTTGTTTAACATAAATCATCATATTTGGCAGCAGAAATAAAAATGGAAATAATATTGTGTGGGGTACCAGCAGGGTGGAACTCAGACCAAACTGATGTATAAGTATCTGAGGTACATGAACCTATAGAAGGCGGTATTAGTAACAATAGGATGAGGATGGGGAGCAGCATCTTTTTCTGAGAAACGCTTTTCCAGCAAGGAAATTATGTGCATAGAAATTTGTGTGTGTTTATAGATAGTTATTAAATAGTAGACGTGATCACAGCCTATAGACGCTTGTGTCGTTACAAGGTTATGACTAGCGTGTTGCCAATCCTTTGAACTACGTCACATTTACCCAATTATTTCACAGCGATGCGAAAACTTCTATTTGGTGGTAAAAATAGGGTAAATTAAGGTACCAATGCAGATGAATTTTATAAGAGGTCTTTTTCATGTATGCATAATGAAGCAGGCATATATGTGCCTGAAACAAATCTACACAATTGATTCAGACGTAAACATTGGCTGTTTACGTCTGAAATTTTTGGTTAGGTTTGAAAAGTTTGGCTTTTGCGTTTGCGTGCAAACAACATCTTTATTACCTACTATAAAAATCAATAGATGGCGGTGAACGTTTTAAAACACGCTATTGGTTAAAAGTTTATCTAATAAAAATATATCAATTTTTCGATCTCAACTAACCTGTATTATAAAAAGTAAAGTGAGACTCATTTTATTCAACCGATCTGCGTGAATTTTCACGAGATAGTATATATAATAATACCTTTTGTCTCTAGAAGAGTACTGTTAGCTCTGCGATCTCTGCGCTTTCCCAGCGCGGCAATTGTGGACAAATCCCAACTTTCTTGGGAAAGTCTATGTCCAGCAGTGGACTTTCATTGGCTGTAATGATGAACATGGAAAATTCAAATATATCATATTAACTACCTTAGTTTTTGATTGGAAAAACCCATCTAGTTGTGTCAATAATAAATAGAGGAATATAGATGACCTTCGTTGTATCTTGTCAAACTCAATGGGTGGGATGTAACTCTACGAAACTATTACTCTCGACATGTCCGATCCAGTTACAATGATATCGACCCGCGCCCGCGCAATTCTCTAATTAGTCGGCGCCCTTTTGGCCGATACCGAGTCATTAATTATTTCTTCCGAGCGTCGGCCATTTTTAGCCGGCTGTCACATTCGCCAACCAATTATTTCTGCTTAATTGCAATTAAACGAACGTGCATTTAGACCTATTATTTTCAACTGTACTTTCAAGTTCTATTAGATATAGTTGTAACAAATCTTACATGCAAGGTTCAATCTTTAGCAACTTGTAGTTTTGATCTCTTTCTCAACTAATAATATAAATGTGAAGTTAGTTTGTTATATTTCTACGCTTTATTTACCTAACCAATGTTTTTTTTTTTATTGAACTTTATTAAACCGTGAGGTATAGGCAGAATAGAATAGTACCTTCCACTACACCAGGTGTCGTAAGAGGTGACTAAAGTACCAGAACCGACAAATGACGGTATACCCACCAAAGACAGTGCAGCTAAAATGCATAGGGTAGGGTTGAGCAGCAGTATCCCCGTCGTGATAGCTGCGCTCTGCAATTACCAACACGCTTATCCAGCGCAGCTATTATAGGCATAAAAACTCCTTTAAAGAAGAGGCTTTTGTCCAGCAGTGGACTTCTAACGGCTGGTATGATGTTGATGATGATTGAACTTTATTACACAAAATATTACAATATCTACAAATGGCAGACTTAATGCCAATGGAAATTACCTCCGAGTCAACCATTACACAAAATAGAAATATATATATAGTGATGCAGGCAATATAGCTAAACTTTACATACATATTTGTGTGAATAAACGCAATAAATACATATGATATAAAAATAGTCTTGATATTTTACGTGCATTGGGGGTAGCTTCAGCGAGCGTTACCTCGATTGGCTGTTACTTCGAATATTATAAAAATACTTTATACGTATATAATATTAATATACAATTTTTATAATATAATTAATTATAATACTTTATAATAAACAAAAACACTTTTGGATTAGCAGATTTTCCTGCAAAAGTTGTGATAGTTCTATATTTTATTCTTATTTTTATCGTATTTTAGGTATACACTATGCATAACTAATTTAATTTTTACCATTTTTATGCTCGAGTTTACGGTAACCGTTTAAAAGTTAATGTACCTAAATTATATTAACGTCAACACTCTAATGGACGCCGATGCTGTTAGTTTTTCTGAACATAAACGTACATAAAAGTATATCATAATATAAAAAACGTTTATCATGTAAGTGGGATAGTTAATCCAATTGAGAAATTTCCAACCCAGAAGTTGTCCCAGCTGTCAATAGAGCGGCGAGTGCGTCCTGTTTGTCTACGCGACGTCGTTAATAATTACTGCTCGTAGATCGGGACTTGCTGTTTGTTTTTGTTCGGTTTCAGACGAACTGTAAGGGGGTTGATTACGTAATCATAGGGTTTGACAGATGGTATTGATTCTATCGCCTCTCACTGGCACATTCAGAAATGATTTTCACGTTAAATTAAATATTGTTAAACAATAACTTGAACTTAATTTACAATCTTAAAATATCAATCTTTACAGATGAATAAAGGAACATTTTCTTTTTACTTACAAAGATAATATATATATATAGAAATATAAATAGAAATAGTTAATTCTTGTTGTTAATTTCGAATGGAGACATGTACTAATTATTAAAATTTCTACTGAACCAGTGAGAACGCTAATGCTACGCCGTAGCACTGTTTGTAGTACTTTGATAGTTTTGATTTTCTGCATGCTACGAATAGCTACGAGACTGTTATTAGACTACGAATAAATATAGAATATGTATTATATTTCTTATTACTTTGAAAAACAACCTGTCTTAGGTGACAGAAAGTATACAAACCTGCATCTTTTACAGACCAAGGATTGCATTACCGTAATGCTACCGAGACTTGAATGAATGAATTGAGTTGAATGAATGAGTTAATTTTTCTTTGCGTTCTTCTTGTGAGCCATTTTTCAATGTCGTAGGTAATTTTACGTACGAATACACAAATGTCAAACTTTTACAAGTTTAAAGCAATGATTGTAGGATAAATAGATAATTATTTATCCTACAAATGTTTATGCACAGTAAATGCTGTAATATGTCTTAAAAGGTTTTTTTTCAGTAAATATCATTACATATTCCAATTTAACAACACTTTCTTGCATATTATTCAGTCTGAAAAGTATAAAAACTATGAAGTATAGATTGATGACATTACCTAAATTTATTTAAACGTTCTCTATTTTCTCTATTTTTTATAATTTATTTATAAAAATATGTAAAATTCTAGAACAGTTTTTTTAACAATCCTCAACACGATTTTGATGGCACTCTTACTAAGAGCTTGCAATATCATTACGTGAATGATGTACACTATCATAGAAACCAGAGCAGTGTAAATAATACCGCCAATAGTTTCAATGGTACAGAACAGATTCTCTGATTGAGCCCAAAGCAAATGACGGGATGGCATTGCAAGCTCAGTAACAAATTGCAATCTCGTCTCAGGCTTTGGCCTGTGTTAAGGCATCAAATATTATGGATACGTACACATAAACCGAATTGAGGT
Source organism: Heortia vitessoides (assembly GCA_020976665.1). Taxonomy (NCBI): domain Eukaryota; kingdom Metazoa; phylum Arthropoda; class Insecta; order Lepidoptera; family Crambidae; genus Heortia; species Heortia vitessoides. Next base: position 471,394 of record JACJUM010002809.1, read on the forward strand.
GTGATAAATTGAAATGTTACCTTGAGATAAAATGTACATGTCAATATCTACTAAAACATAACAAATTTTATTATTGTTTCCTGTCGGTGTAATTTTTATAATATTTTAATATAGCTGGTCTTTTAAAAAGGGATTTCAATTAACAGATACACCCATACAATTGTATTGCTGACCATCCATGCTCTGTTTCATTTAAGGATGAATATATCGCCTTTCAGCTACAGTGCCTCAGCCGTCTTTTATGACACTAGATACAGTGAAAGGCGCGATTCTACACTGCCAATACACCACGGAAATAAAATTAATCTTCATGTACAAAAATTAAGTGCCACGGGGTTTGTGCGGGGTGACTTTTTTAACCACTGACCGATTATAATCTTATTTTGCTACCAGTGTAATGTTTCATTTAACTTGTGAAATAGGATAGTTTATATCTCAATTTATAGTTGCAATGTTTAATTTTTTTATTCTATATGAGAAATAGATTAAAGAATAGTATGATACGAGATCAATGTGGCGTAAAAGATGATGTTGTAACCACAATAGAAAGGAATGTTGAGATGGTTTGGACATGTAGTAAGAATGGATTGATGAAGAATGAGTCTAGAAAGACCTTGGCGAACATATCTTAGCCAGATAGAAGAGGTATTAAAGAAGTAGAGAAGAAGAAGTACTAAAAATAAACGAGCATGTAGGAAAGGACTAATATGAGTTAGGGAAGCGAAAGAGGTATGTCAAGATCGTAACAAGTGGAGATCTATAGTATCTGCTTTCCCCGATGGGACACAGGCGTGATGTATGTATGTAAATAATAGCTTCCCAAACTTTTGTTTCATTGTTGAACACTACAGTCAGCAACAGCCCGGCTCGCCCGCGGATGTCTGTTAATCAACCGTCGCCTGACGCTGAACCATCAATTATTTGCACCGCTCGCGCTCGCGGCGTCGCTCATTCGATCCGATTGTGTTCGATAAATCGCTCTATTTAGCTGTTCACTCATTTATTTATCAAGCAGTTGTCTGCAACAACGCTTATTAGAGTATCCCCTAAGCATGTATTTTAGAAACTAAGCTTAATGAGTCAGGAAGAATCAATTTAAAACTTGCTTTTTACTTTGCGTAGACTTCAATTTTGATGCATGCTTCACGGAATTATTTTCTGTATTAAATAAACCAATTCAAATGGTATTCTCTAGTTTCGAGAAATAAGGCATATGTATGTGTGTTTGGCGGATTAGTTTAGAAGTATCTCTAACCTATGCTCCAAGGGTGGTAGGTTCGATCCCCACCCAGGACAAACATTATTGATATGAACATAAGTGTTTATCCTGTATCCTGTATGTAGGTGTTAGTTTGAATTCAAGTATTGTATTTGTCTAATATCCATGATAAAGTGTTTTAAACTATTTATCACAGTGTGAGGTATGTTATGCTGTGTACGGGTATGTTATGAGGCTGACAAAGCATAGAACTTAAAAACAGACAGACTTATCACATTGCCGTCATCATATCAGCGGTTGAAAGTTTACTGCTGAACATAGGCTTCCGCAAAAAAAGGGAAATTTTATCCTTAATTGCCACGCTAGGAAAGCGTGTTGGAAAAATGACAGTGTGCAGCCTTCGCAAAGGGGATATTGCCACCCCATTCCCGCTCTAAGTATTTGAGCTACACTGTTTCAGATGCATATATCGCCATCTACGTTTTTCTACTCACGGCTATAAATTTATAATTAACTATTATATTTATAACTAGCTTTTGCCCCCAGTTCTATTTGTATCGATCCTATTATGCTGGATATATCCTCTAGATAGACATATGATCGGACTAGAAAAAATATTTAAATCCTCGCTTCCAGCCTCGATGTGCCATCATTAATTTACGTAGGTCGCGTTCGCGATAACGCACTATACGATCCGGTTATGGTGAATGAATTTGCGTGTTTAGCATTTGGTTTTAATCCATCTAAATACTGGTGATTTCTTTTCCTTCTGATCGTATGAAAAATAAATCCACCTGAAACTTAAGGCAAGTTGTTTTTTTGTAGAAAAACAACGCTTGTATTTTATCATCTCTCTATTTGCTTTCAAACAACAGAATAATACAATCGGTTCCAACACACGGATATATTAAATACTAAATTTTCCACAAGATCCAAATAAAAGTTCACAAAGGTCGAGCAATACCGTTTTATATAGGATATACATATTAATGTATACACTTATTTTCGATGCATGAAAAAATAAATAAAAATCCCAAAATTAAAAAAAGAATACCTACTGTATCCTGCCTCCTATTACCGTAGGTATAGTATTTACATAACTTTAAATTTTTATTTATTTTGTGTTTTTTGCAAAAGAGTGAGATGTACGTTGATTTTTTTACAAATTACATGTCTATTGTCATATATTTATAGTTGACGAAAAATATTTATTTTATTTTAAATTAACCTAACATGTCTTGATTTTATAGTTTTGCAACAAAAGCAACGTCATAATTACGAATGTGTATTAAACGATAATTCTACGCCACATGTATTATTCTCAAGAAATGATTTTGTGAATATTCATATTTATTGAGCAGTATAATTTTATATCAGATTAATAAATTTTGTTAGCTATTTACATTATTTGCCGATTTTATTATAATCAAAAACAAATATAACGCCTACAATCTGTTATAAAAAAATAATATATAAACGAATTATGAATAAAAATTTCCATAAAACTTACATTTTCAATTAGAAAACATCTTTGAAGAAACTCGAACCTGAAAAGAAAATATAATATTAAATAAATAATTTTGGGGATAAAAAAGTAACTTACATATCCAATCTTCCTCAATAATCCCTTATTAATAACTTGTACTAGGGCAAATCAGCTTCCATGATAACTAGCTTTTTGCTCGTCGGTCTACGTGTTTTATTAAATAGTATACGGTACTTTCACGGAATTAAAAAAAACCCTATAAAATAAAAAAAAACTGCTATACGTATGCCAAATTTAAATAATATTATAAAAGACATTTGCTTTTAAAAACCGACGTACCAAGATAATATTTGTATGGATTAAATATCCTTTAAGTAATAATTGAATTAAAATGTTAGGAACATGCTGTAGTTCACGCATAACAAGATATATAAATAAAATATATAAGAAAGGTAGCAGAATAAACAACGCAGGGCATTAACATTTTTATATAGGACAGACCACGTACAAAAATCGTCTTCATTAGTACCACATTCTCACCTATTTTTTCTGCCAAATAACTATATTCGCATTGTTGTGTTCCGGTTTAAATGGTGAGAGAGGCCGTGAAATTACTGATTAAATGTGACATTGTATCATCAGTTCACAAGGTTGGCGACACGCTAGTGATATCTTTGTTTGTCACGAATGTCTATTAGCTGCGGTCTCTTTAATCATCAAGCGGACCATACGCTTGTTTGCTGACTTCATAAATTAAAGAAAAAGAATTCAGGAGCACACAAATTATGATAGAAATTGCTCTTAGCGATTCATATCTTACCAGTTTTATTCGGCACCTAATTCTCCACGCACCAGTTGGCAGGCAGTGAGGTCACTGTGTAATGTGACATATTACCTTTAAGTCTTATGACTTAACGGTAATGCGAAAACTTGTTTATCCTGTATGTCAAATGATTGTTAGTATGTGTAATGTTATAAGGTATTACTTATACTTATTTTAAAATATCTATCTACGTTTTTTCTTCTTCAAGTTAATACAGTTAATGAATAATATTTGACCTAATCTATTAAAATGTATATAGTGGCAAGGATACTGTTATAATTAACAAACAAGTGATTCCCTATATCATTATACAAAGTAGACTTCCTCAAAGAAATCCACAACACTACTATCTTTCTAGCTAAGCCTACCCAAACTTCCCCGAACAAACTAACTCCTCATAAACCTTCCATTATGTTTCCTTAGGTTAAATAAACCTTAGACAGTGTTGACTTACTCAACTTTTACACGTTACCTCGGGAACTTAACATGTAACGTGTTACTTAGGAAACAGGTGCGTGGAGGATGAAGTCCTGAATAAAACTGACAAGACATGCAACGCTAAGTTCAACTTGTAACATAATTTGTTTGCTTTTGGATCCTTTTTCTTTATGTTATGAAGTAGAAGTGAGTTGCCAACCTTGTGAACTGATGATACAATGTCACATTTATCCAGTAATTTCACAGCTTCTCTCACCTCTCAAACCGGAACACAGCAATGCGAAAATTGCTATTTAGCGGTAGAAATAGGTGAGAGTAAGATACTAATAAAGACGACTTTTGTAAGAGGTCTACCTCAAGAAGAGCCTATTTGATGAAGAATTCCTGTTGCAAATGGTCCACTCGTCGTGTTACAGTTTTAGTAACAACTCTTATGCGAAACGACTTGACAGATTTCGATAAAGAATTATAAGCATATTCAGTAGGTATATAAATAATGATATATATATATATATATATCCTTAAGTGATAAGTGTGATCTATCCCATTTTATGTATTTTGTTGGACAAAATTTGCATAAATTTTTCTTGTTGTGGCGTTTAACAAAAGAAATTAATTATTCTGCATTTTAAATCATTTATCACAATGATTAAGATATATATATATATATATATAGCAACCACACGAGTATATAATATTGACAGAACCAATGGCGCAGATGGTAGTAATCATATCTTATGCGCCAAAGGTTATAAGTTTGAGTCCCACCCAAGACAAATATTTATATGATAATGTTTATGTTTGTTCTGTGTCTGGGTGTTAAATGGATGTATTTATGTATTAAATTCCTCTGTTGTCTGATGACCGTAACACAAGAGCTTTAAGCGACTCATTTCAAAATCAGGTCGATGTATGAGATGTTGAGTGAACTTATTATGATAGAAAAATAAGTTGTGTCCTATATTATTAATAATTTAAAAACATAAACAAATTCTTCGTTTAATTATACCACTCACGAAGAATTATTCACTATTTACAGGCAGATATAGGTACATGCATACATTTTTAACTCTTGAATTCCTGAAAACCTGTATCAAGCTTATATAATAGGTAAAGTGTACCGCGGGAAGGTTGGTGTACATTACTCTACACTTCCCCCCAGTAATAATTCACTTCAAGGCATTACCAAAGCCAAATCCCGCGGGATCTGTTCAGCATAACATGGAATCATTTATCACGCTTGGGACACGTGGATTCCTGCGTCTAGACGAAGATCGTACAAGGAATACTGTGAGATTTGGATTAAAATGTTTCTTAAATGATAAAGTACCTGCATTCCCGGTAGCAAATATTTTTGACTTAATTAATGACATGTATTTTCCTAAAGAAAATCCAAGTCATTTAAAAAAACCTTACGGACGCGAGAATGCATCTGTCCTATGCCGGGGATAGCACTGCCTTTGTGTTATCGAGACCCTAAGGTCTCTCGACTCGTTGAATTTTTCCTAGTGTTGTTTTTGTGTACCTCTTCAAAATCTAGGTAATTAAATAAATATACAAGTACTCAAAGTCAAACTCAAAGGTTTCGAGCAATCGATAAAAAAGAAATTATTATTTCATTAATAGAGAGGTTAAAAAAATCTAGTTCAATATTTAGCATTTTACAATGCATAAATCCTATTTATCTCTAGTCCCTTATATTTATAAAATGTGATACATTATAATTAGTTCATAGTTTATTTTACATTCATGTATTATTTTAACTTTACCAACACGCGTTTGCACCTGCTTTCAAGAATCTCTCTATTTTGCCAACGCTGTTTTTTAATCAATATAATCTATTTATTTATCCTTTATATTTATTCATTTATCCTTTTAATATTCAAGACGACATTCTTTTATATCTGTACTAATATTATATATTACATAATTATTTGTATATCTTATATGAAATATTAAGCCAAGCCGTGGGGTATTGGCAGAGTAGAATAGTACCTCCCCCTAGAGGCGACTAAGGTACTATAACAGATGGCGGTGTTTCTATCCGAAACAGTGCATCTCAATGGCAGAATACTGCCATCTGGCGGTTACGGTAACTTATTCGCCACTTACGATACTCGGTACAGCGGCAAGTACTATTCTACTCTGCCAGTGCCCAACGGCCTAGAAATGCCATAAATTCGTTAATAACCATTTCTGTTAAATGTCACTCAACATATTTAAACAACGTTGATTTTAATTGTCTTTAGTGATTATTTTCTCTTTGGTATTATCGAATTCCCAGTAAATGATAAAAGAGTCTTTTCAACATTGAATGATTGTTTGAATTGCAACCACAGAAGATCACTACTACATCATAATTGTATAAATTGCGGTTTAATATTTATATTTGTAATATTGTTTTTTGACATACACATTATGTCATCATCATCACCACCATCATACGAAACATTGGAATCTACTACTAGATAACGACCTATCAAAGAAAGGAGGTATTTTGACCATAACTTCAGCACTTGCGAAAGTATTGGCAATCGCAGAACGCAGCTTTCGCGACGGGGATGCTGATGCCCATATCCGTTCTGTGCATTTGAGCTGCACTGTTTCGGATAGAAGTACCGACATCTGTCGGTTCTATAACTTAGTTGCCTCTTACGACACCTGGTTCAGTGGAAGGTACTATTCTTCCGGTACCTCACTTTATGTATCGCCGGAATATTTATTTACAGTTTCACCTTTTTCTTTTCGACTATAGGGAGATAGTGTCAGTTGGCATAAGTCCGCCATTTGTACATTCTATTGTAATATATTTTGTTATGAAGTTTGATAAATGTTCTGTAGAGTAGAGGCATAGTAGCAGTACAATGAGATACCGGAAACGATAGATATATCCTTCCGTAACAGTGTAACTTAAATACACATAAAATATAGTGAGAACACACTTTGCTATTTCTACATATTTTGCCTAATTTCGGGCAAAAAGGTAGAAACATTTTTGCCCAAAATTAGGCAAAATTCCAACTTTCTTGGCAGGCGTATTTTCATCATTTGACATGTGACGGTTGCTATGATAATGATAATAATGATAATGATGAAAGTTTTAAATACAAATAAGTTATGGCGTTTTCTCATCATTTGGAATAGCTACTCTGGCTTTTAAAACTATGTCGTAACATTTAAGGCTAAAACCTTATTTTGATTTTTAATTTGTAATTTAAAATTCACAAATTTTAATTAAAAATTAAAATAAGGTCAAATTAAAAATAAAATTAATTAAATATGAGTGAGATTTTCAAGGCACCTCGTTTTTGGATTAATATCAAAACTTTTTCAACACATTCTCAATCCATTTGAACATGCAAAGAGAACTGAAACCCTGAAGTGTTATTCTCTGTATTATGAAAACCAGACACACAAAAAGTTTATTCATATGAGGGTGGAAAACGAACCCGCGACTCTCGATCAGTACTCTTTTCCTTATTCTTGATCTAATCTTTATAATAACTAATAGATTTTGCTTTTTCTCATTATTATCTTGTATGTAATAAATGCTATATTTCCTCGAAGTTATTTCAGATTTTACTCAAGACGCTGTATTGCCATTGTCAAAGACGGATTGTCCCGACGTTTCGGCCATTATCTCAGACGTGACGTGAATGACAAATTTCAATTCGTCACTCATTTTCACGACTGTCATTGTTTCCGACCGTCGACGATTAATGAAAACATGGCATCACTGAATGTTTTCTTGAAAGCAAATGTCTGTAATTATAAAGTGAATTTTCAATCAGCAACGAAACTTAGCTAAGATTTTAGCTTTCGTTAAAATTATCCAAATAGTAAAACTATTATTTGATTATTTTGATATTTGGTAATCAACACTGCTCACAGACACTTTAAATATATTTTGAGGTGGTATTTCTTTAAGAAAACGGTCTAATAGTAGATTTGACTATGTCAATTTACACATCTCATACATAGACCTGACTCCTTGGTAAATCGCTTTAAGCACTAGTGTTACGGACATCAGACGATAGAATAATCACAAATATAATACTTAAATACACATTTTTAACATCCAGACACAGAACAAACACAAAAATCATTATGTAAATGTTTGTCCTGCTCGGGGATCAAACCCGCGATTATTGGCATGTAGGATAGGATCACTACCATCTGCGTCATCGAGCCTGTCTATATCATGTATTACACTGTTTTGGGGTCAAAATAACCTGTAAAATATATCCAATTATTTTCATTTAAAGATGTAATTGATCAAGTTTTAACAGTAAATATTTTGAGTTTTGTTTTTTTAATCATACAATCATAAATCCTCTGCATTGATAACTCACTCTCACCTATTTCTACCGCCTAATTGCAGTGTTCGCATTGCTGTGTTCCGGTATGTAAGGCGAGAGAGGCAGTGGAATTACTGGGTAAAATAAAAAAAAGTTATTTGGTATTCATTCCAAAATGTCTACGTAGTTGACAAATAAGCGCGTTGGTTTATTGTTGATATGACCTATGATACCCAAAGCGTTATTTATCTGACCCCAGAGGTAAATTTTATATTGGTAAGGACACGTTCGCAAAATTGAAGTTGGTAAATGTAATTAACTTTTATGTAAATAGGTATTGAACACTTTGGAGTTCACATCTGGTCCGAGGACGCACCGGGGGATGTAGGGGGTGCGCTTATTAAATTTTCATGAAAATTTTGTACTAAGCGTACGATTTTACAGAAAAGTTAAAAATCTTGACATATTAGAAGACATGTATGTCTTAATAACATATATATATATATATATATATATATATGAATTTATATGTAAAGATTTATACATCTAAATAATTACATTATGATAAAATCTGTAAAACATGGAATATAGGAGACTTTTGCTGTAACGTCGTCTAAGGATACACTTTATTACTGTTGAAATAATTGTAAATTTGGCGCCTTATATGAATATTAAATGACATGTAATCTATGACCATACTTGCCTCTCTCTCACACATTTCTTGTCTATCTCTATTACGAAACATCCACCGCATTGTATTTATACTCTAATTAAATATCAATAAATACGAAGTATTTAATAATTAAATAATTAAGAAGTATTTATTGATTAAATAAATACAAAGTATTTATTGATTGACCTTTAATAATTATTTATATCTGAAACATTCACAATCCATCGTTCAAGTATATATAAGAACATGGATTCAAAAAGTGACCTTACTCTTGTCATACCGGTTTCTATAAACATCGCTAAATTATGTGGTCAGTGAATTTATCCAAAAGTGACCCTTGTGATACGAGTCATTAGACCATTTAGTCTACCAAATCAATTGTTATAGGGTGATGTGACTGACAGTTTTATTCAAATAAGCCATGCCACAGTATGACCTTGGGAAAATAGGTTCAGTTCGCCGTGCATAGTCTTACGGAAAAACTTAGCTCTAGATGCAGGTGTGCCCAATGGCCTAGATGATAGTGATACTCGACCTGGTATAAATATTTATATTTTGAATTTTTGTGTCTGCTCTATATTTGGGTGTTAAATTATATTTATAATTTCTATATTGTTTGATATCCGTAACAAGAGTTTTGTCGCGATAAGTCGCTTGAAATCTTAGTGTTACGAATATCGCGGATACTAATCAATGTATGAGATGTATTAATTATTATATGCTGCTTTAGCTAAAACCTACGTCCCCCCATTTCGAAGTGTAAATCATTTGAATGGGGTTGAATTGAACAGCAGTTTGGGAACCTCTGCACTAGAGGATAGGGTAGGACGTGACAAGAATACCGCGTTTCAATCCGCCCACGCGCGATTGTTTCCAACACTCTATGTGACGACCATCTTATTTGCTCTCAGCTTGAATTTCATTCGATTCGTTCATTACTGTTCGGTGTAGACGTTTTTATCCATTTGACATTTTGAAAAACAGAACGAATGTAGTAAAGATTTTACGCAGTTATCTATTGAACCTTTATCGGCTACAAGTAGCGCCCCATGGATTCATCCGCGTTAAAATGTAATAATCACTGTCATTGTTCCTTGAGTGATCTGTCTCTATAAGTGGGATACGCTAGTTTAGGTCACACATTGATATATCAATCAGGTTTTTATATGTATAGAGATGTAATATTTCATTGAAATAACCTTGAAAATTAAAAGAACTTTCATATTCACTTTGCTTATTAGATATTTTTAAAATATATATATATTATGCTTTTTTCTAACTTACAAAAAAGAACCTTTACTTCCTTAGGGGATGGATTTTCTATATCCCTTTCTTAGTGCTTCTCCTACGTTATAAAAAGGGCCCCGTACAATGTTTCAAGTATTTTACCCATACAGTTTAGGCCCTGCGTTGATATGTCAGTCAATCAGTCAGTTAACTTCTCTTTTTATGTACACCTATAGATACAACATTTTACTAAAATAACCTTAAAATGAGAAGAACTTTATATTAACTTTGCACCCCTTTGTACACTCTTATGGGTTATTTAAAAAAAATATATACGTGTTTCTGACTTACAAAAAAGAACCTTTTTGCGAATGCGAATAGGTTGAAACTCAATAAAAAGTTCAATTCGCACTTCATAAAGAGCATAGCTTCATTTTAATTTTTGATCCCTTAGGGAATATATTTTGAAAACTCCTTTTTAATGCAGCGCTGACTAACAAACTGTGCAAAACTTTTATGTATATAAATTGTGAAGAAACATAATATAGCTTTTAGACAATATTGACGACCCAGTTTAAGAAATAGACCAACTATTTCTTTATCGCCATCAGCCGTAAGTCATCCACTAATGGACATAGGTCTCCTTAAGTAATCTCTAATAGGGCCGGCTGTATACGGCCTGTGTCCAACGCAATCCTGCGGTTTTAGTCAGATCGTCCGTCAATCTTGCAGGTGGACGCCCTAAGCTCTGCTTACCACTCTAACAGCTATCGATTCTGCGTACCACTTCCATTTACTATTCCATCGGGCTTTGCCGGGAACTTTGCTTCTGATACGAATCCTTGTCAGAACGAGGAAAAAATATCAACTCCAATGCAGTAGTCGAAACCGCCTTTAAAAAGTTTATTAATTCTCGCCCCATAGTTTTTTTAGTAAATAATACTAGCTATGAGACGACAAAGATGGAGAAAACAAGCGTGCATATTTGGATAAATTAAATATATTTTTGTTCCAGAAAAATTCCCTTTATTTTTCTTCCGTAGAAAACACCAATTTCATATGTTACCTTAGTTGTTGGGACTTGTTAGGAACGTTATATTAGAATATCGCACACTTCATATATAACATATATTATATACTATTGGATCTCTGTTTTGTGTACATTAAATAAATAAAGAAAAAAGGGACATGGGTTCGGTGCGCCCACCCATGACAAATATTTATATAATGAATATTTGTGTTTGTTCTTTGTTTGGATATTAAATAGTTATTTGAGCATAATATTTGTGATGTCTGATGTTCGTAACACACGTGCTTTAAGCGACTTCTCTCCAAGTTAGGTCAATGTTTGAGGTTGTGTATGAGTTTACTGTTGCAGTTTCGCAAACAAACATACGATCTGCGTTGGTTAGTAAGTGGATATAGCAAGGGTATCGAAAGTGCGTTGCCAACATTGTGATCAAAGAAGATGTATCAGTAATATCACCGCCTTTCCTAAACAAACAACGCAAACATTGCTACATCGCAATAATAAGTGTAATTAAAACCTTTTATTTAATGTTTTGTGACTTCAGTTGTTATTAGGATCATTAATTAACGATAAATATTTGTATAAATTTGACGGGCCCAATGGCGCAAATGATAGTGATCCTATCTCGTGCGTCAAGGTTGATGGGTTTGATTCTTACCCAGCACAAATATTTGTATCTTGAATATTTGTGCTTTATACGTGTATCGGTGTTATAAATGTATTAAAGTATTACATTTCCTCCGATCTTATATAAGAGTCAAACTGTTAAATAAGACTTGTTTTTAGTAAAATATAGGTACTTTTGTTAAGAGAAGTGACCGCGTATAAAATAAAAAATATTACTAACTATGTTTTGTGAACAGCAAATAAGTATATTTGAGAAAAAGGAATAGACACCTCGCACCGCCACGCAGCGTAGGATGAAGTAGACAGACGATCTGACTTGAACCTATAAATCGTCCTATTATAAAGCTATTATGAGCATCTTTAAACTAAGAATCAGTCGGTGAGCTTCTTCTTTTACGTATATAGTTATAACATTTGATTGAAATAAAATTTTTCTCCCACCTTTTAAGAGGGTAAGGGATGATTTTCGGAAAATTATGTTAAATTTCTTTCACGTGTTTATAATATTTTTGACTTTCAATAAAAAAACCTTTTTCAAATTTCATTCAAATAACTACGAACAAGGTGAATTTTAAAAGCTCCCCTACGTTATAAAAGGAACCTCAAAGCAAAATTTTTAGTTTCTAATCCCTGTAGTTTAGACCTGCGTTGATATGTCTGTCATTCAGTCGTTAGGTATGTCAGTCAGCTTTTCTTATTATATAAGTTGATGGAGACGCCTGCAATTGACGTCCTATAATGACTGATAAATGATAATGATATAAAGTGTGAATCTGTAACTGATAACCCACAGTGAGAATTAAAAATTAACTCAATAATAATAATACATTTATTAAAAACAATTACATGCGTATTTCAATTGCAACTCTGAAGCCTGCATTAGTTAGAAACTGTGGTCGATGTATAATTAAAATATTATTTATAAAAGTTCTACTTACGTGAGGAACATAAAGCCTGTTCAAGTAAAATTATTTTTACTTAGCCTCTGACTATAGAGTTCGAAGAAGTTAAACGGTAAGCGAGAAATAAAACCACTCAGCAAAATTAGTTTCGTAAAGTCTGCCGGCGTTTTTTCTTCTACTTTCATTATAGTAAAAAATTTAATGATGAATACATGAGCACGGGAAGGTAAATAAATGGTCTCTTATTAAAAAAATTAAGCATTCAGTGTAGACCTCAGATCTTCTGCACGACCTCACTTTCGCCTATTCTGTTGAATTGTAAAAATTTTGAGGTTTGAAGTATAAGAAAAACAGTGAAATTACTGGTTAATGTGACGCAATTTTCAGGCGGTTCGTATTTTAAACGGCTTTAACACGGCACACGGTATATCAATCCATACCAACCATTAAAAATCAACTGCTGAACATAAACAAGTGGGAAACCAAGAAAGGGGGAAATTTGCCCATAATTGCCGCGCTGGGCATGTTAGCAACCACAGAGCGCAGCTTTTGCGAAGGGGATGATGCTGTCCATCCCCGCCCTGTGTATTTGAGTTATTTTTGACGGTTCTGGTACCTCAGTTGCCTTTAACGACACCTTGTAAAAGAGGTTAGTATTAATCTACTCTGCCAGTACCTCACGGTTTTTACCTAAACACGCGATTAATTTATTTGTTTTTTCGATGACAGCAAGTCCATCAGTTTCAACAAAAGGTGAAGTTTTTATCTAAATAACTAGTTGACCTTACAAACTTTCTCGTTTCTTAACTATGAACAATAAATTCTTGTAATAAAACAAATCTCCGACCGATAGATCTGCTTTAAAATATATTCGCATCGCTCATTCTGCCTATCGCGCCAACTGTTACATAATAAACATAGTATAAAAAAAATTAAAAATATAAGTAAAAAACTTTATATAGCCATGGAATAATTCGTAAATTTCCTAGTCTTGGTGACTAAAATTATATAGAAAAATCGTTTCAGCCAGTCACGTGTGATCCAGATATATATTGTTTTATTTTTAATGTTCCAGTCGAACGTTTTTGGTATTATTTGGTACTAACCTTATTTTATTAAGAGTATTTTTTTATATTGGATAAATTCTAACTCAAACATTCGATATGGTATCAAAAACCACGCAAATTAAGGTCCCTAAGGTCACCGATAGCTTCCAAAAATACTTCAGAAAATAATATCAATTAAATATACATTAGCCGCAACCACACAGACATGTGACAATGTCGAAGTGTTTCTTCGTTCTGTACAACATGATTAGACTACTATTTTGCCCAATTGTTATGCCACAAATAGAATTACCATACATCACATTAATATGTAACAGTACAATAATTTCATGTACAGTGGCAACTTGCAGAATACTAAGCAATCCGCTCTTTAGACTCCCAAAAACACATCCCATTTAATCACGTACACTAAAGGCAAACTCGATTACATCTCACGTCCTTATCTAAGAGGAACGGATCGATCGAGACAGCGAATGCGAGCCCCAATATGCTCAGCTCTATGGAGAATTGTTTCACAATGACACGTACTGGTGACAAAAACTAATATATACACAGATAATCCGCCTAAAGCAAAATGACCAGCTCTAAGTCAATGGCCTTTAACAAAGTTGATCTGTATGGATGACACTCATATTTATTATTCCTACAGCACTAATCCCTAATTAGCATGTTGTCATTATTACCTGATAATATTATCATATTTCAATACAGCTACATTTGCTTGCCATGATATTGAAAAGGTTCTAGAGGTTACAAACTGTTAGCAAGTTTATTAATCTCAGTAGTATTAAAAAAGTATTGCCTTGTCTGACATTAAAGATGGTAATGTTAATTTCATATTTGCGTTAACACATTTAAATTTAAAGGCTATTTATGCGTAAATGAAACGCGCTGTTGTAATCGTCTGAAGATACTGTATACCAAAGCCTGTGCACAATTTAAAAATGTCATGTATATTTGCTAGAGGTAAACCTCACACAAAGGCCGTCTGCATTGGCACCACACTCTCACTGATTTCTTTCACAACAGCATTGCTTGCATAGTTATGTTCCAGTTTAAAAGGTTATAGAGGCAATGAAATTACTGAGTAATATGTAAGAAGTATCAAGTCATACTTCATGACTTGATACTTCTTACATATTACCCAGTAATGTAACCTACCTACCGTGTGGAACCGGCAGAGCAGAATAGTATCTCTCTCTGTACCGGGTGTCGTAAAAGGCGACTAAGGTACCAAAACCGACAGATGGTGGTATATTTATCCGAAACAATGCAGCTCAAATGCACAGGGCGAGGATGGGCAGCACTATACCCGTCGCGAAAACTTCGCTCTGCGATTGCCAACACGCTTGCCCAGCGTGGCAATTATGGGCATAATTCCCCCTTTCTTGACGAGGCCAATGCCAGGACTTTAGATGGCTGGCACGGTGATGATCAAGTTATAAGTTTGGCATCGCGCTATTGATATCCTTGTGTTAAGTAACACCTCTACAATATTACAAGTATTCTCTACAGTCTACAGTCTACAGCCTTCTCTGACAGTTACAATTCTAATGATATAAAAATGTAGTATGTCTATAATGTTCTAAGTAGGTAAACACGTTTGAACGTCCAGTTGTTAGGTAGCTTCTACGTGCATGTAACATTAAAAAGGACCATCTCCCCATTAGCTCCGCGCTCCAAAGCTCTCATTTCCTCTGAAACTTCGACACATGACTCTGATCCATTCATGGGCGCTCAGCGCGAGCAAATGTTTCGTTCGTTACAAATTGCTCTTAGAATAGAGTGTGGTATGATTTTTTAAACCAAGAAATGATTCGCTGGAAGCCAATATCTATAGAGGGGACATCGGATTCGAGATTTTACGAATAAAAATTTGCTCGTGTTTGCAGTTCAAATAAAACGGTATTTGTTTAAAATATTTATTTGACAATAAATACGTTCGATGCGTTCTTAAGCAGACATCAATAAAAAAAAATAAAAAAGAATAATTACAATTGAAAGAGTAAGAATAAGATTAAAATGTAATCATCATATCAGCCATTGGAAGTTCTTTGCTTGATATAGGCTTTCCCAAGAAAAGGGGAATTTCACCCTTTATTGTCGCGTTGGGCAATCATGTTGGCAATCGCAGAGCGGAACCTTCGCGACGGACATGCTGCTGCCAATTCTCACCATGTACATTTATGCTACCGTTTTCCGGTAACTTACTTAACCTTATCGAAACCTGGTACAGGGGGAGGTACTTTACTCTGTCGGTACCTCACAGCAAAGTATGCATTATATATAATAAGTTTAGAAGTATATAAAATCTGTTTTCTTTCGTGTCTTAATATAAAAGTAAGAACGAAGACTATTCATTTTTACTTGCACCCCAAAGAACTGAATTCATTCTGCTGCATATTAGACTATGGTTCGTTAGTGTATTAAAGGCTCTATTCGCACCAATCACAAGGTGAAAATGGACCTCCATTCATATACTACCACTTTTTCTTTTAGTATATTTTATGGTGATACGCGTAATTAAACTGCTGTTAACTTAATGTTGAGATTGTCTTGAATTTACTAGAGATAAAGTATTTTATAAAATAAATCTCTAGTACCAAGAAAATCCTAACATTAATGTATATATAACTAGATATTTAATAAAATCTACGTCTCAAGGTGAGACATATAATTTATAAAATATATAATGATGATTATGACATTATCATCATCATATCAGCATTGGAAGTCTACTGTTGGACTTAGGCCCCTACATGAAAGGGGGAATTTTTGTCGCACTGGGCGAGCATATTTGCCATTGTAGAGCGCAACTTTTGTAACGGGGATGCTGCTGCCCATCTCCGCCCTGTGCATTTAAGCGACACTGTTTCGGATAGCCTCTTACGACACCTGAAATAAGAGGAGGTACTATTCAATCAACCAGTACCTCACTGGTACCTCTTATACAATGTTCATTTGAAATGATACCTCAGTGCACATCGCTATGTTCCGGTTTGAAGGATGGAAAATCAGTGAAATTATTGGGTAATGGACACAATGTGCTCAGGCCATAAAATTGACAAAGCGTTAGTGATATTTGTGTTATAAGAGCGTCTATTGACTGCGGTGACTTTTATCATTACGTGGACCGTATGCCTCTATCGACTTATTCAATAATTAATTTGTTTAAATGGCTCTTATGACTCTATGGAAACAGCGTCATCATTTATTTCAGTTGCTTAAAAACTTATTTGACGATTTAAATTGTCTATGATACTTTTCATTATGAGAAAAAGCAATTAAAAACTCCTCTCTTCTAACTAAAAACAAATTTTCAAAATGCGCTCGTAACGAATGAACTTCACTAACAATTAAATGCATTTCCTAACAACTGCAACATGTATAAAGCTGTTTAAGACACATGGTATAACAAACTGCCAAGTTCTGAACTTCCCGAAAACTGCCTTCAAATATTTCAAGAATCTTATGAGAATTCACTTTAACTTGCGATGCGCGACGTTCTAACGAAGCTTCGCCAACACATTTAGAAGACTAATACTTTAATTAAATATTACTTGTAGAATATTTTACACATATTTAAAGCTTACTTTTTATTCCTAGAATAATTTCTAGTAATAAAGTTTCTTCAGGAGGGATCTAAACCCGCATCATTTTCTTTTCGAAAAAATGCACTACGTACCCCATCAGCCGTCGGTTCAGCGTGCTACTTAGGATATCATTTTAAAAATTAACCGCATTTAGCAGTACTAAAGATAAAGTTGCATATGTTTTTATATTAATCAACACAACATCCCATGCATTGCCTCGGAGATAAGTCGCCTAATGTATTGTGTGAGTGTTATCCATATCAGACAATGGTTGTATTGCAAATACTCGTATAACGCTTTAATGCGAATGTGTATCAACGAGCACAAATTAAACATAAATGTTCATCATCAACATTACAGCTATTGGACGTCCACTGCTGGACATAGCCACCCAAAGAAAGGGGGAATATTGCCTATAATTGCCGCACTGGGAAAGCGTCGGCAATCGCAAAACGCAGCTTGCGCGACGGGATGCTGCTGCCCATCCCCGCTCTGTGCATATTAGCTGCACTGCTTTGAATAGATATACTGCAATATGTAGGTTTTGGTACCTCAGTCAGTACTATTTTATTCTGTCGATTTTTTGACAGAATAAAATAATTGGTTCACGGTTTTAATTACGAAATTGGTTCAGTAGTCTAGAAGTTTAGATACAATTTTAGATATAGATGTATAAATTATTTTTGTTTTATTTCAATAGATCATCTACGGTGAATAAATTTATCCAAACATAATTGTTTCGAACTAAATATTAAGTATGTACAATTATTTTTAAATAAACAAAGCATGTACAGAACAAGCAATATATATATATATATATATATATATATATATATATATATATATATATGTCGCATTCAAGATTTAGGAGCCTTCACTTATTGATTGCACCTTCATTTGTTTCACGATCACGAAATACGAAAGTTTGTAAGTATTGATATGTGGCTGTACGGATGTATGGATGTAATTTTTTCACGCCGGGGTGGCTGAATTATTGATTGAATTAGTCTGGAGCAACACAGGCTACGTTTTTTCCCGAAAATATGTTCCTGTGAGATAGATATAGCTTTTTAAATTTTTTTTGTTAAATGTGCTCGACTTTTTGCATACCTAGTTTCGCTGTCACGGAGTGACAGATTTTATCATAGTATGATAAAATTTTCTCAAGGATGAGATAATGTCGTCGCAGGCAGAGTTGTGGCTGAAAATCTACTATTCCATTAAATCATCATTTTGTCTTGATCAGCCTATTTCTTATATATTTGTGTCCGTGCTAATTGTTAAGCATAAACTAATTAAGATAGCAGCCAGAAGAGGTCTATTAGTCCAATCTAGCGAGAGGTCTGTGAGAAGCCTTTTAAAACTACTGGACCAGTTGTAAGGCTTCATTTTGTATGCTTAATATATGGGCTTGTATACAATAAAATAAATAAATATCAAAATATATATTCCGCACCTACTACTCAATGGTTAAAGACACAAAGAGACTGAATAATTATAAATAAATAAATAAAGACAAACAACTAGTGAATAAATATATAAATAAAATAAAACACACACATACAAATAACTAGATACTACTTGAAGTTTGGGAATACAAAACTTTATGAATATCTATGAACAAAAAAAGTTTTTCTTTCTCACATGTACTGAACTTACACTAAAAGGGATGTGGCAAACGTAACACAGGCTTACATCTAGTAGGATGTTTTGTTAGGTGATTTAAAAAGAATAACATTGGTCTAAAGTTTAGCACCTATGAGATTATATATTAATTAGTATTTGAGATGTGGGCTTGAATATCTGAAAAGGTGCTATGTTGACTATCGGTACATCGAGGTGTTGAAATGTTTGTACGACAATGCCACTATGTCGGTCCGAGTACAGGAGCAGAGAGCAAAGAGCAGGTGCAGTAAACAATGTATTTCTCCGAATTCAGGAGGAATTTCAGTAGCAGAAAGCTGGTGTTTTAAGAAGTCACTTGTCTACTTTTATTATTAATTCATCATCATCATTCATATCATTACAGCCATAAAAGTCCACTGCCGGATATAGGCCTCCCAAGAAAGGGTAATTTTTGCCCATAATAATTGCGCTGGACAAGCGTGTTGCCAACTGCAGAGCGCAGCATTGGCGACGGGGATGCTGCTGCCCATCGCCACCCTGTGCAGCAGAGCTACTTGCACCAGGGGTCGTGGGTTCGATTCCCATCCAGAGCGAATATTTATATGATGACATTTATGTTTATTCTGTATCTGGGCGTTAAATATATGTATTAAAGTAGTATATTTGTGATTCCTCTGTTGTCTGGCATTCGTAACACAAGTACTTTAACCGACTGTCCACTGAGTCAGATCAATGTTCGAAATGTTGTAGCAATTTATTATTATTATATTATTTATAATAATAAAGGCTTATACTGTATCGGATGGATATACCGCTATCGGTTCTGGTACTTTAGTCACCTCTTACTCTCTGCCGACACCTCACGGCAAATTATTATTAACTACGCGGATAAAACCAAGGGCACTGCTAGTCTGAAATAAATCAATACACGTTTAGGAATAATTAACGCTACGTATTGCAAATTGAGAGCGAGGCTGTTCAAATGTTTTCATTCTTAATTGATTCCACAAGCCTTTTGTATCTCGAGCACTTAAAGCGGGACGCTGAATTCGTGCAATTTGCGTTCCCTTCATCACTTCTCATATAATTCGAGTTTGCATGAAGGCAACCTTTTGTGCTGCAACATTTTTCCAACGGACTCGTCACTTGACGTGTTCAATACGACCCTGATCCCGGGGGGCTCACGCAGATTGCTGTGATACATCGTTTTTGCACAATAAGGCCTCTGTTTTGTCTCAACGGGATTGGTTGGGGAAATGTTGTTAGTTCCGCATATTTTATTTGACTCGTTTCTCTTTTGTTCTTCGCCGAATCTAAATTCAGTGTAATGATGTTTGTACACGCTACTACTCGATAAATATCTCTATAGAATATTGATGAAAACATATTCGGGGAACGTTTCTATTTGTATAATAATATAGAATAAATGTAAGTGAACAAATTATTTGTTTATTTATAATTCATTAAGCAGTCTATGTTTATAAATTATTTAGTTTCTTTTCCAATAACTCGATGACTTTGAATTTTTTCCTTAAATTACTCATATTATAGTTATAGAAATAATTGTAGATTCAACTATATATTTATTTTAAAACGTTGCGTTTGTTTACGTTATAATAAAGTAATTTATTTAAAATATGTAAATAAATTATTTCTATGACAACAATTACAAATATGAATATAGATCATTTTCAGCACATGTAATTTAATAATCGATATGATTGTAAATAAGTCTATAATAATGTGTACTAGTGTGTATGAAAGAACTAATGCGAGTAAGAGAAACGAGAGAGGTATACCAAGATTATCAATCGGAGATCCATAGTCTCTGCCTACCCTGCCCATCAGGGTATAAAAGCGTAGTGTATGTATGTATTTAGTTTAATGTACTAAAATTACACACTGTACAAATAAACATTGTAATTTTTTACAATGTTTATTTGTACAGTGTGTAATTTTAAATACATTTAAGTTGACTTACTTCCTAATGTTTTATGGAGTTAATTAAAATAACTTAAAAAAATATAATGAGTAAGGAATTTCGATTTTTAGAAGACTCTCATTGAAATACTTGAAGTGACGTGTTATGTTATCTCAGATCCGCCATTGTTTGTAAAAGGATCCGACCGGTTGTTTTCTCAATTTTCTCATTCCATTCTCACTCATTTACAGAATCCAATTTGTTTTCCACTCCGTCGCACAGTTCGTTGACTCATCCAGTAAATGGCGGCCTCCCCTCTACTAGTACATCAACCTAATGGACTTTCAGCGATCTCAAATAATGATGGATGTTAGAGGAACTAAAGACCTAGAAACTTTATTTTTTTTATTAGACCAGATGGGCAAACAAGCATTTAATTCATATAATAGTATGCGTCACCGCAGCCTTTAGACTAGACTTTAGAATTTACAGAGATATTTACTAGCGCGTTGCCAAGCTTGTGACGCGAAGATATTATGTCACATTACCCAGTAATTTTACTGGCTCTCTTACCCTTCAAACCGAAACACAGCAATGCAAACACTACTATTTGGCGGTAGTGATTAATAGGTGAGACTGAGGTACCAATGTAGACAACCTTTTGGAAATTTAGTGAGCTATATCGACGACTCATCCTTCTACAAATCTACTCATTTCTGATTCGATATCATAGGGAAACCTCGATCATAGTTGTTTTCCATCGCTCGCTAAACAACTTTGAGCTTCTTTATAAGGCCAACTCTTAGAACCGTAAGTAATCACTGGCTGGTTCTTCAAGACTTCTCTTCGATCAGTGTGTGTGGTCATGTCTTCAAACACAAGGGTAATAGGGATGAGAAAACAGTGCGAAATTTCTCGAGTTCAGCCCAGCCAAGTTGGACTTGGCGACTAACTTCTTCCTCAAAGTTGGGCCTACCTAGGATGATTTGTTCTAGATATAAATATTCGTCAACAACTTTGAGTGTAGAGTCCCAACAGCAATTAGGGTGGGCTCTACATGCCCATTTGATGTATTATTTTGTCATTTCTATGTTCATTTTGACGCCCACGCATCTATTGAGACTGTCAAATATTGTGTTAAGATCCTGTATTGATTCTTTATGTAGCATTAGGACTCATTCGTATGGACATTTGCTACGAACATGTTGTTGCGTTAGTGATATCCTTGTGATATTACAAACGTTTGTAGGCTATAGTGACTCTTACTATAAAATGGACTGTAAGCTTGTTCGTCGACCTGGTATAATAAAAAAAGCGACTTCTCAAGCGACTTTACACACAAAATCCTTAGAACAAGTGATAATAGATTTCCATACGGTTTTTACCCAATAGATTGGACTTAACTCAATAAATATCCTAAATAGACATTTTCTCGTATAAATAAATTAAAAACCCAAATGTTTATGTTTTCCCAAGTAACTATCTCACGGTAAATGACCGCAATACGTTTCTTGTTCACCATATCTCCTCGGAAGGTGAAGACAAATCAAAAGCGCGCCATTTAGCCGGGCAACACGAACGCGTCCGCTATCTCCGGAGGCTCGCGATCAAATGACTCGGAATGCCGACCGACGGTACGGGAAATGTTAATATCTAGTTGGATACCAATGTATCCCGTTGGCTTGATTCCTGGGCTGAACTTACCGATGATTATATTTTTTTCCTATCGGTACTATCTATATTAGTATAATAATAATCAGAAAGCATTTACATCACTACGCAGAAAGCGGCAATTCTTAGCACTTACTGCATTGTTTGAAAGTTTTTGCTGCATACTCTATCCCACATCATAATCCTGAAGTTCACTTGGCCTAAGCCCGTGAATTTTAGTTATACACCAAAACTCCCTCAGTGTTTTGAGAATTTAAATCTAAAAAAGTAATAATAATAGCAATGAAGAGTAGTGAAGAAGCCACTCAGCTGTGAGGGTACCAGCATATTAAAATAGTAGTAATAGGGCTCGATATTAAATTTGGCACTCTTATGCGTCAAGGGTTCGAACCCCACCAAGGATAAACATTATGTTTGTTCTGTGTTTGGGTGTTAAAGATGTGTTTAAGTATTAGATCTGTAAATCATCTATTGTTTGATGTCCTTAACAACATTACTTTAAGCTGTGTATCTCGGAGTCAGATCAATGAAATGTATAAGATTTGGCGTAAATTGTATATATTTATTTCATGACTATTTTAGTGACCTTCCTCTGTACCACGTATCGTAAGAACTCCGTAATTGATATTCCCGTATCAAGTGATAGTGGTATGTTATCCAGAAAAAGCGTAAAAGTAGCTAATATTACATAGAGGGAGAAGCAGTATTTATATATCTTCAATATTCTGTTGCGAAAATAGACTGCGATTGCTAACACGCACGCACAGAGCGACAATTATAAGAAAAATCGCCCCTATCTTTAAATTCCCACACACTATATCTAGCGGTGGATGATTTAAGGCTGCTGTGATAAAGAATCGATTATCGTTCTGATAGAGTACTAATGTCTATGTTTACTAGCTTTAAGACTTTGTTCGCCGACGCCAGTAAGGGTTTTACTAGCGCCAAATACTACAAAAGTGGTGTTGATAAAACCTTTATCACTACCAGTTTTTCTTATAGGTTTTTTCTGGTGGGACGCGTTATGGTCCTGCAGTAAACTTTGTTTAAAGATTCGTCTGGTGCCAGCAGACTAGTTTAAGGCCTACTTAAATTATCTATGTTTTAGATGATTGTTATGATCCCTTGCGTCAACGGCGTTGTCTGTAATTTATATAAATAGGCATGAAATCACTTCTTTCAAATATTAATATTATAATTATATCTTTATTGATTTGACTTTGAAATACAGCGTCATTTATTTGCAAAAATCGTTCTGCATTATGGTTCAGAATATAATTAAAACTATTTAAGAAATTGGTCTAAGAACGCTTTTCACTTACTTAAAAACACCGGACAAGACGTGACGTGTAACTATAGAAATTCATACTTTAACAAATTCAGAAATCTGTCCTATTTGAAATTACTTGAGAAGGCGTGTGACATTCTGCGGATGACACAATTACGATTATAAAACATTGCAAAATTAATAATAAGTTTATTACTCATAATAGAAATTTATTATAATGTATACTAATTGCTAGGTTACGGAAATTTTTGTCACTACAATGTTCTACTTTAGATCGTACAAGCTTTAATTAAGTAGATTTTCTTTTGTTGAAGTTGAATGAAATAATAAATAAATAATTATTCATATTTTTATTTATAGAATGGCATAACTTGAAACTGAACTAATAAATTTAAATTCGTGTTGGCCGTGAGGTACCGTCAGAGTAAAATAGTACGTCCCCCTGTACCAGGTGTCGTAAAAGGCGAAAAAATTACCAGAACCGACTGATGGCGGTATATCCATCCAAAACAATGCAGCTCAAATACACATGGCGAGGATGGGCAGCAGCATCCCCATGGCGAAAGCTGTGCTCTGTGATTGCCAACACGTTTGCCCAGCATAGCAATTATGGGCAAAATTCCTTTCTTGGGGAGGCAAGTCCAGCAGTGGACTTTCAATGGCTGGTATGATAATGATGATATGATGAAATTCGTGTTCCATGGGGATACCATAGTAGAGCAGATTAGTACCTCACTTTGTTTCGGATGAAGTAAGAAATGAGTGCGGTAGTGTAACTGACAATTATGGACGAAAATTTCTTTTCTTGCCGTGACCTTCATAACCGGTGGTGGACACCCTAAGACTAATACGATCGAATCGAAATTATCAATTTATAAAGCCATAATGTAATAATCAGAATTCAACTATTTCGTGACTGTAAGGACAATTGTTCAGGCTACATTTTAGGAAAAAAGTTTGTGTTGAAAAAAAGCAGCCCAAGATCATTTCAGTTTTTTTGTCGACAATGGCATATTTTCTTGGAATAGTAGTACCCTTCGATTGATACAAACAAAAAAAACGGTATCTCTAGAGACAAAAATGGACCATAATCAGCCTTATCGGAGGGGTCAAGGAATGCGAGGATATTATTCTCGGCCGATAAACCTCAAAAGGGATTCTTTGATCTTCTAGCGAGTTGTGAAACGTTTGCCCGCGCGGGCAAAGCACCTGTGAACTCCATAAATTTATGGCGTCCATTTGTAGATTATCCCATCATTTTTATTACGCTTCATTTTTATACGCAAGGCTGATAAATATAACATAAGATATCTTGAGTCTTTGTAATGTAGAGTCAAAGGCTTTTGCTTTATTATTTTGATGGAAAAGTGTGTTTATACGGCATGGTTAGTTAAGGCGTCCTTAATGTAGGTTATTTTTTAAATCTCACTTCAAAAAATATTTACAGAAATATTTGATGGTCCCGATAGCGCAGATGGTAGTGATCCCGTCTTGTGCCCCAAAGGTCTTGAGTATGATTCCCACGCAGGTATGTAAATGACGATATTTTTGATTATTCTATTGTCTAATGTCCGTAAAATGTTTTAAGCAACTTATCATGGAATCAGGTCAATCTATGAGATGTTGTAGAAATTTATTTATTAATAAGTAGGTACAATGTTTAGATAATCATATGTAAATATCTAAGCTATTTAACACACTAACATGTTATAATCATTAGCCTATAAAAAATTTGCAATTATATAAATAAAACAATATATCGAAATACTAATATAAGCCGGCCTTTCGAAAATAATAAACAAATTGAAGTAAGCCTCATTTTTATGTAAGCCGAGAGTCGCAAAATTGTTATCGTACCTGTGGCAGCTTGCTGTGCTAGATAATCTAAGATATATACTACTAGTAAATGCCCACGGTTTTGTCTATGTAGAATTAAGTAGAGTCTCATCCACAAACATAAAACTAATTGCGTTTGAATATACTATTTCTTAATCAATCTAACCTCATAAATAACAAATCAGGCTTTTGACAGATTTGATATGATTCTATCTAATAGATTTAGATGAACTGTTTTAGTTTCTGTAGGAAGTCTAATGATATATACACATGGGCTTCTCTTAAATATTTCTAAAAAAAATCGATTGTACTCAGATTTTTCATATAATAAAGTCATCGAACAAGCATTGTGTCCACTTGGTGACAAACGTGAACGCAGCCTATAGACACTCGTATCATAACAAAGATATCACTAGTGCGTCGCCAACCTTGTAGACTGAAGATATAATGTCACATTTACCCATTAATTTCACTGACTCTCTCACCCTTTAAACCGGTACACAGTAACGCGAACACTGCTATTTTGCGGTAAAAATAGGTGAGAGGTTACCAATGCAGACACATTTGTAAGAGGTCTACCTCAAGTGAAGCTTGTAATCAGCGCGACCCAATGGTTTTAGTCAGATTTGTTCAGCAAATTAATGAACAATATCGATAACTTTCAATATTTATATAAATCTTTTCCCAATGACTTTTCCCAATTCCCAATAACGTAAGACCATGCCTTAGTTTGGCCTAACTCAATAAAAAATATAAATGATCATATTTACTATTCATGAAAATATTAAACAAAATATGATTTAATAGTCTTAACATATAATGTATTCGTCCATCTGCATTTGTTGGCAACGTTCCATTAATAAGGTTGACGCTTACTTGAAAAAGTGTTCAAATTTGGTCATATACATTTAGAAAGTATTCGTTTATGACAAACTGAAGATGAAGCACTCTATGTATGATACATAGGCCAACTTGGTATTAAACTGTTTGAATCTTTGTTAATCACATTACAAAATAAATAGACTTCAAGCCAATTATCGTAAATATGTTCGCCATTCCGTAAGACATAGAAGTAAGACCTTTGATAAACATTGGCTAAACACTTTTATTTATAGCGCTTACCTTAAAAGTATTCACGATGCCTTGAATTCCGGTTTGAAAGGTTTTAAATGGCTGATTGAATGACTTGTTGATTATTTGTACACCCGTAACAGAAGAAAATTTAGATAATTGAAGCTTATACAGTCATCATCATTATCTTCATAGAAGCCGTAAAGCGTCCACTGCTGAACACAGGCCTCCCCAAGAAAGGAGGGAAGAGAATGCTGCTGCCCATCTTTATATTGTAGTATTTAAGCTACGCAGTTTCTGATAAGTTTACCGCTATCTATTGGTTCCGGTATCGTAATCGCCTCTTATGACACCTGGTACAGAGGGAGGTACTATTTTACACACGGCCAATGATATCTTTATTATTATTTGATTTCATCATAGATTTAAACCACACAGAAAAACGTTTATTATAAACCTTATAAGAACCCTTTTTTTAATTGGATAATGATTCTCGTTTTATTCAAATGTTTTTCGAATCAGTGTTACACAAAGATGTTAGTTCTCTTTACTCATTCATGTTTCTATTTTTTAATTAATTAATAGTTGTTAATTCTATAAAAGACACTAGAATAACACGAACGTCTATGAGCTATGGTACCTTTTATCATCGTGGAAAATGCTTCTCAGCCACTCACATAATAAAACATATTCCTGGATAAAAAGACAATTAAAAAAAACTATTTAGGATAGCCATTAAACTTTTAGTTCAAGTGTGATTAAATACTTTTTAGTATAGTTTAGCATTTGCATTAAATGTCATGTTGTCGTTTTCTTCCTTTTTTACAAAAACAAAGCTTGCGTTACAAATTTGAAGTCGATTGAGATAGATTACCCTCGGTAGTACTTTTTTCTTCAAATATCATTTTCCTGCAATTCAATATCCTGTTTGCTTATGCATTGCTGTTCGGATATCATTTTCCTTAAGAAACCACTTTAGAATAGTGTTTCCTTATTTTCCTAAATCGATGAGACTCGTAATATCTGTCGGGTATGTAGGATTTAAAACCTAAACCTTAAATAAAACGTTATCTATAAAGTTAACCATTGGGTACCGTGGAAGGAGGGATGACTGTGGCAGAGCACTATTTGTACCTCTCTCATTGCCAGGTATTGTAAGAGGCGTATATAGGCTGCGCTAAAATTCATGCTCTTATCCACCACGCTATGCCACATTTAATATCATTGCCATTGTCTGCCCAGAATGGCAATTATGGCCAATATTCTTCTAATCTTTGAAAGGTTTGTGTCCAGCAGTAAAAATTGATATGATGATGTTAAAATAGTATAGTCACATAAAAAAGTATTGTTTTAGGAAGCGAACGCATTTATATTAGACAATACTATGTTCGACACTCGATATTATCATGTCAGCTTAATGGAGATCACCGTTGCACATAGGCCCTCTCAAAATCTATCCAATAAGATCTTTTTTATGTGGCTTGTACTTTTTGAAACATTTTCACCTTAATTTTTAATTATTACACTTCGCAATGTACCCAACCACCCCCTTAAGATTTGAGCTGTTTCAATTTATTTTCATATATTTATTGCACATGTAAACATAGTTCTTAAGTATATGTTAAAATATCCCTTGACGTCTACAAATTTGCAGCTGATATAAGCTTTTAAGCTTCTTATATTAAATATATCTTTTTATATTTTAAATATGTATTATTATTTACAAATATTTTACATTACCTTATTATACTTGCATACTAATATAGACTAATATATTTATTTATGTGATGTCAGTTGTTTTTTTTATACTTAACTTTTTAATGCAGATTTGTGTCATATTATTTTTTAAATTCTCTTCTGAATTGTTTATGAAATATATCAGATATGTCTTTAGTTTTTTGTTGAAATGAGTATACTGCCATCTGTCGATTCCGGTACCTGAAAAGCCTCTTACAACACCTAATACTGTAAGTAATAATCTACTCAATTATCAAACAACATCAAGTTTAACTAACCACTTATGTTAGCACAAGGAATTTCCTAACAAACGGTATGCAATATAACTAAAGGATATAGTCTATACATTATCCTGAGCATATTACAGATACTAAATTATCTATATTATATAATATATTCTCATTCCAACTTGCTCTATGTGCTTGACATTATCCAATATTTAATTAATATTACATTCATCCGTAATGTATGTATTGTTACTTATTCACATATTGCAATAATTAACATTCACGTTAACATATGGACGCAGAATGTCATGCATTTGTTATTGTAAGCATCCGATTTATAAATGCAGTTATAGTTTATACTGTTTTAATAATATTAAATATGTAAATAAATAAATAATAAACTTATATGAATGATAACAGTAACTTAACTCCAACAAAAGTCGCTTAAACTACTTATGTTACGAAAATGAAACGATGAGAAATCACAAAAATAATACATAATTAACATAGTTGAAGCTTTAAAAGTAAGGAGCTGGTACCTAAAATATAAAGAAAAAGTGGATATTGCAGGCGATTGTCAATTTATTTTATAAGCGTTTTTAAAATGTAATAAATGGCGACATACGATGGTTGATGCAAGAGCACGCATCCATTGCTTATTTATTCGATTTTCAGCATGATTTTAATCCAAGCAAAAACGAGCGCACAAAATTCCTTTACTTCAAAGACTACCTAATCTCGTTCTTTTATTGTGTCTTTCATTTCATTGTTCATGTCTATTCTACCTTTTCTCTGCAAGGTCCTTGAGCGATTAGACCCCAATAAAGTCAAGCGTTTACTTTAAAAAAATTACCTTCTTAATTTATTATAATCTGAATTGCACTTTGGCCTTATACTGATAAGGCCGAGTATAATTAAAATACTATATTTACTTAGTAAAAATAATATATTTATGTAATAAAAATACTATATTTATATTCGGCCTGATCAGTATTTTAAACGATATAAACTTTCCGTAACACTTAAAAAATAAAAACACCTAAAATATATAAATCTTACTTTTGTCAGGATATATATGATACTGAACATAACGCAATCGGTACTTTTATGGCTATTTAGTTTCCTGTTTGTTCGCCGTCAGCAGATTTGCATGCAGAGCTTCTTTGTCTTAGAAATTTACTGGTGTACTATCTCCAATACTTTGTTTAATATTTCATCCCTTCAAAGTTAGTTATTTCTTATTTATATTTATATATTTTCGTATCATTACAGCCATAGAAAGTCTACTCTTGGACATAGGCCGCCCCAAGTTATTTATAATAGGGCCGGTCGTATGCGGCCTGTGTCCAGCGCAATCCTTCGGTTTTAGTCAGATCGTCTATCCATCTTGCTGGAGGACTCCCTAAGCTACGCCTACCGCTACGTGGTCTCCATTCCAGAACCTTACCACTCCATTGGCTACCACGCCTGCTCAGCGTGGCAATTATGGGCAAAGGTCCTTCTTTCTTAGGAAGGCCTATGTCCAGCTGTAAATATGCAACCTGACGGGCGCCAGACACTTACTAGTACTTAAATCTGGGTTTTAAGTACATATATTTAACACCCAGACACAAAATAAATCAAAGATCATCATTTAAATATTTGCTCAGGGTGCAATCGAACCCACGACCACTTGCGCACAAGGACTACTTCCATCTGCACCATCGGGCTCGTCGTCTTTGAACGTCATTTAACAATAATCATTTATTGACGGAAGTCAAGGTTTCCAAATATACGAGTTAAATGCGTAACAAAGAGGAAAATATGTCTGAACTTCACATTATAACGATAGAAAGAACCTTGAACTTGTCCTTTATGAAAATACACATACATAATAAAGGATCAGTGAATAGTAATACGCTGACTAAGCGTGTCATGGCTGCGTATTTATTACCATAATCGTCATTATTACATCCAGCCCTCGTTGCTTGTTGCCAAGTCTGAGTTGCGCCCCTGAATTCCGTATGAGGTCAGTCCATTTATAAAACAGCTTTGCTGTGATGTTTTAGGATCACTTCGTTTATGAGTTAGATGGACCTCTGGTCCGCAAGTGTTTTCCGTAAATTCTCCAGGTATATGCTTTTTATCAACTTTTAAAGTAAGTTTGGAGGTAGATCACAAAGGTCGTCTGCGTAATTCATATTAATGTGAGTTAGAAGGGTGATACAGGAATTACCCTTAAATTAATTGAAAATGTGATACATATAATATCTTCAGGACACAAGATTATCCATCAAGCAGGGTAGCTTAAATGTGAAAGGGCAGGTATGAGCAGCGAACGCTCTGCGATTGCCACCACGCAATCCCAGCGCGGTATTTATAGGCAAATTCTCCCTTTCTTGGGTAGGCCTATGTCCAGTTGTAGACTTTTTACGACTGCTATAATGAGTTATCGCAATTACACCAATAATATCTAATACACCCCAATGAACAAAAAGGACATAACCTGAGTTTTTGGATGGACTAATGAATGGGGAGACGCGTCAAAAAAAGGGCACTAGCACAGCTCAGCTGGCTAGCAAATTGATGCAGCACGCAGAATCGATGGCTGTTGGAGCTGTAAGTTTCCCAAATATAAATGACGCACCAGCAATGGCAGCCACATACAAGAGGCGATCACATTACAACCGTGATAAGTGCAAGCTCTATCAAATATCTATGAAGACAGATAATCTTCATAGATTTTTATATAAAAAGTAGGCCCTTAAGCAGTGGACGTGATCATCATACTTATCAAATCAGATCACAATAGTCAAGTAACCAAAAAAAAACAAAAAAGGTTAAATAATTTTTATACTTATATTATATTCGACGGGCACGATGGTGCAAATGGTCATGTGGATGGTGATGTTTTATGCTCCAAAGGTCGTGGGTTCGATTCCCACATAGAACAAATATTTATATCATAATATTTATGTCTGTGTCTGGGTGTAAAACATATTTATTAAAGTTGTTATTTGTGATTCCTCTGTTGCCTAATGTCCGTAACACAAGTGCATAAAGCGACTTTTCGCGGAATCAGGTCAGGACTTTAAAATATATATATAGACCAGAGTTTCTATCAAGCACAGCAAACCCTTACAGTTTCTGGTCGAATCCACATGAAGGTCAGTTACCAAGAAGGTGCCACATCACCACTTGCTGATATACTCCAGTGCTCGCATTGCGGAGTTTGTTTGAGAGGCACTGGAATTGCTCAGATATGTGACGACCTCAAGGTTGGCGACGCGCCAATGCAGTGTCACGAGGTTATGGTGACCACTTATCATCTCATACAAGCTGTATGCTTGTTTTCGACCAAGGAAATAGGCCTCATTATTTGTGTTGTTAGCAACCTTTTAATGTATGTAACCGTACCAATAGACTCTTAAATTTATATGCATTATGATATCTTATATATCTGTCTCCGTACTTTATTTACTGATGCTGCTTCTCTAACTTTATAACCCTATTTCTGATGTACTTTATTTTATATGTATATATATTTATATCATATGTATTTACGGCGTTTATTTATACAAATATGTATGTCACGTTTATCTATTTTGTATATATTGTCTGCACCACTATATATTTTTTTCTGTTTTGTGTAATGGTTGACTGGGAGATAATGTCATCTGGCATTATGGCATATTACTCTGGTATATTATCCGCCATTTGTACATTTTGTAACATTTTGTGCAATAAAGTTAAATAAATAAATAGGTAATTAAATATTTTACTGAACATCTGCATTTACCAATAAAATTTATTATAGTACTGCTAAATATAAAGTCTGTTTTATTCCTCTGATACTATCAACGACAAACCATATAATTGATCATCAGACATAGGCCTCCCCAAGAAAGGCGGAATTTGCCCATAATATATCGCGCTGGGCTAGCGTATTGGCAATCGCAAAGCATCTCCGCCCTGCATTTTAGTTACACTGTTGCGGATGGATATACCGCGATCTGTCGGTTCAGGTTGCTTCAATCGCCTCTTACGACACCTGATGCAGGGGAAGGTACTATTGTAATCTCTCAGTACCTTACGGCATAATATAATTGATATCAACATAGCAAATTTCGTAAGAAAAAAAGGACAAATAAAGACTAAAATATTTAATTTATTTTATTAGTTTTTACAAAATAACAACAGTCATATACATTCTTACAAAAACATCAGAATTACATTAAATTAAGGCTAAGGTAAGGTAAATATATATATATATATATATATATATATTTATATATCTTTATATATATATATATACAGTAAAACCTGCTTAAGATAGGTTATGTCCAATTTATTTGTAAACATATTCATTTGAATGTTTGGTTAAATAGATGACTAAGAGTATTTACAGATACGGTGAAAAATTACAGCCAATATCACCTCGTGTTGGTGGTACAACACCTGGTACGGGGGAGGTACTATTCTACTGTACTGGTATTCTATGGCTTGACAATAACTACTTCCGGACAAAAAAGCTAAAACACAGTTAAAGACACAAATCTGTTAGATGCGTATATAAACGATTTACTCGAAAACTCCTTGGTCTGATTGATAAAATAGTTCCGAGCGAAATGGTAATGAACTAATTTTGAATAGTGTCCAATTTGGAGCAAGTAGCGACACGTTTCAGTCCCGTATCCGAAGAAAAGCCACCTCATTTCTTCGGTTACATAACAAACTTAACGCGTGCCTTTGATCCCGCGCTCGTCTGGATTCCAAATGAAATGTATTTTATATTTTGCTTAACTCATATCCTTGCTTTGATATTTCAACTTCTCTTGAGATAAATTATTTGGATGAATCACTTTTGTTGTAAACGGTGGGCTTAGCAATATAGCGGTTACTTTTCTGTTATTATCAAATATTATATCTATTGAAATGTTGATGAAAATTTCTGGATGTTCTTAGATCAATGAGATATATACTTTGCCAATTTTGCTTGGATTTTAAACTGTATCAGCTTACTTCTGTTTTTTATACTTGTCTTGCTATGAGATGTTCACTTATAATACGTTCAATAGCATGGACTATAGATTGTCATTTATTGACTTGACTTACTTAACATGCTGTTGGTGCATTCGGTTATTCATATCATGGCGCCAAGGGTTCGTCCAGACATTTATATGATGAACATTTTGACAGTCAGAAATTCAATTGGCGTATGAGACATACATTTATTTCTGACTTTTGTCAATAGTTTCAAGAAAAACAAAGGTTCAATTTCAATAATATTTGTTAAAAACAGCTTAAACACAATTTTAAAAATATTTTACATTCTTTTTTGTTCTTCTTGTAAACCTGCACTTTGTCCCTTACGACGATTGAATTAATGACCGTCGACTTGTTTGTTCTGTGTACAGACACTGAAAATCAGCCTTCAGCGTGTATCTTTCAAGGTATATTACACCTTTATTAACTTTGTCATTTCATATGTATAGTATATCTGTTAAAATAATGTTTAAATAAGCCTCGGTTTAAAACCAAAAAAAAAAACACGTTAACGACGAACTAATTAGAAATTTGCCTACGTGTCAGGACGCGTGCTATTCACATGTATAGATTGATGTACGTATAGCGGATTTAATGCCAAGTGGCATTATCTACTATTCAACCATCGGGTAAAACAAAAAAGGGACCCAAGTGGCGCAAAACCACAACAATAAAATAATGATAATCAAATAAAGTACAGTAGTGAACAAAACATTATGTGAATGTACTTGATATAGGTGAGTGAGAAACGAGGGGAGTTTTTATGAATTTTGGGATCAAATATATCTTATTTCCTTTCCTAGAATTCAAGCTATTCACACGCCAAATTTCATCGTAATGGATAAAACACAGTATTTTTACTGTTTTCCGGATAGATACCAATGTTTTTAAACAAATATACAATCATGACAAACAAATGAACCGCATGAAAAGAAAACATTAAACAAAAGAATGAAAAAGGAATCCAATAGACAAACTAGCGTATTTTCTGGTCTTATTTCGCAAGAATGTGGCTATGTTTATTTCATGATACGTACTGTAGCGTAACAGATCGAGCCTGTCAAATAACGATCCAAAAGCCTCCTAAACAATCCAACAAGTTATTTTTTTCCAGAAACTGTATTTATGCTTTGGCAGCTGTCACTCCACAAATAGACGCATTTTGACATTTATGGGCCCTATATTAAATCTATGTGTCTCGCAGCTGATGTCATCCAAAAGTAGGTGTTACTCTTTTTATTTATCAAATAAAAACATACATTCACAATATATATATAACTTGTAGTATATAAATAACACTCATAGACGGAGTCGTCAAATGTTTTACATATTAAATATGTGTTAATAATCTAAATGTCTATCTATTTTAATTAATTCTTAATACGATATTTATCAACATGGAAATAAGTCTATGTCCTTTCCAGCATATAATCTACATCTGTGCCAAATACAATTCAAATTACTTAGTGTTTCTTGCCATTCTCCAAATTGAACTGAGTAACACGTGAATAATTCTAATAGAAAAGTAACATATTTTAGCGATGGGTTCGGATGTTCGGATTTCGGGTTCGGACAGGGTTCGGATCCTACTCAGGGCAAATATTTACATGATGATATTTGTGTTTGTTCTGTTCCTGGGTGTTAAATATATACGCATTTACGTAATATATTTGTGTTTTCTCTATTGTTTGGCGTCTGTAAGTGCTTTAAGCGGCTTTCCATGGAGTCAGGTCAATGTTTGAAATTTATTTAAACATATACCCTTTTATTTTTGATTTTGGGCACTAAAAAATGTATTACCAGGTATACCTGATATCAAAAGACACACCGACGACAATGCCGCCACCAGTGCATCTCTTAATCTCTAAACAGGCAAATCGTAAGGGGTAAATTGAATTGGGCAGCATATGATCAGAAATGGCCAATCTCTTGGCCGTCCGCAATAACTTTTATATCGATGCGTATTGATTGTAAATTACCAGTGAGGCGGTAGGGTCCAACGGTATTGCTTTGTTGAGAATTCTCCCCAATCCATAGTTTCTCAAACTGTTCTAACTTTGACCCTTACATATATTTGTTTTTTCTCTAGTGCGAATCAATGTCAATTTTAAAACAACTTTTCAGTGAAAACTTTTTTTCCTGTGACCTGTTTTAATTTTCTAAAAAGGTATTTTAAATATCAAAGCACTTGCTTTTCTTGCAGGTTCCTTTCTGGTGGCAGCTGTAATGTACCTGCATTAAACTTAGTTTTAAAACCCACCAGCAGACTAGTTTTAGGTAGGCCTAATTTACATATGTTAGAAGACTCTTACTATCCCGTAGGATCATCAGGGTCATCAGTTTTCATACCAGCCATAGAAAGTCCACTGTTAGACGTAAACCTTCCCAAGATACATTTGCTCGAATTGCCACGCTGAACGGACGTGGTGGAAATCTCAGAGCGCAATTTTGCGAGTAGGATGCTGCCTATCCTCACCCTGTATTATGTAACTGTCGCCTCTAACGACACCTGGTACAAAGAGAGGTACTATGATGTTCCGCTAGTAAGAGTATTACGAGTTTAATAGAATCTAGTACTTCTTGTTTTTAAAATAGTATAGTTTTTATGGGCCTACTTAAATAAAGTGTATTTGGAGATTGAGTTTAGACTAACTACAATATTAGTTTACATAATGTTTATTCGATATACATAATGTAACCACTGCAATTTACTTTATTATCTTATTAAACACAAACGCCTGCAAGTGTAACATCCAGAGTGGCTATTTATTTCCCTTATCGACGCAAACTTTGGGAACCTCTGCTGGACCCAATATTGTGGACTATTCTAAGCGACGTCCCCGATATTGCACATTGTGTTGATATTGGAAGGACTGTGCGACCCGAGTATGTGAAGACCCAGATGGGTTTGTAGTTTGAAAGTAAGTTGGACGCTAGCCGGATATTATTTTTTACCATTAATTGAATAGATTTGTTTGAAAGATATCTCTAATGAGTCTATAAAGACCTGTGATTTAAAAATTTTAGACGCACTTTAAAAATATTTTTTTTCTCTTTGGACAAACCTATTGCTCGATTACTCAGATGGCTATTCCAACGCCAATGAGAGGTAGCTCATTTATGAGCGGTCCAATGCCCGTGTTCACCTGCGTGCCCCGCAGCTCGATCAACACGACATCAAATGCGATCACTAGAAGGCCTCCGAGGCTCGTCCTAGGCTTGGGGATGAATATTTAAAACACCCACATCTCGCGACGCATGATTTCCATAACGCGTCTAAATAATTTCTAAAAGTTCATAGTTGCGCTCTTTTCGGAGCTTACTTCAATGCGCCACTTACGAAACCAATCGCTTAAGACATAAAAATATTACCAAGAAAGTGGTTTATTAGTTTGCGTGTATGCACATATACATACTATTAAGCCAGTGCGTGTGTAAATAAATAAATTCCCATAATATCTCAACATGCGTTGACCTGACTCCATGATAACAATTTATCATCTCCATGATTACGGACATCAGACAAGAAAGGAACCACAAATATTGTACTTAAATACATATGATTAACACCCAGACACAGGACAAACACATTTATCAGATCACTATCATTTGCGTCATCTAGCACACATGAGGAAGGCAATTGTAATCCAATTAAACGATAAGAAATTGTTACTTCTAAACAGTCCAGCTCTGTTTCCATATGATTTCCTACATATCATTAGCAATTTTTAAAATCTTGTATATTCACAAAATAACTCGGTTCAATAAGTTAAAAATGCTAACAGCGCCTCTCAGGAACTTTGTTTATCTAGAAACAAAAGTTGCCTGTCACGTTTTCTGACCGTTACGCTTAGGATTTGCTAAATCATGCCCATTCCTCACTGTAATTAAGACGAGATCTATTCTAAATTGTTTTCTATCTATTCTTAATTTTCTTGCTATATTTAACCTAGATTCGTTCAACCCTGAGGTAAAAAAAACCTACGTTTAATTATACTGAATGACTACTTACTGTTAAGCAAGAATTATTTACTAAATGTTTATTGGTAAAATGTCTATTTATGAACAATAAACATTGTTAGTGCCAGATTCACTTGATGACTTGGAAACACACGGTGGGGTGATTTGTGGCTCGAGTGAATTTGCATACAAATGTCTTCTTTGGCCCCAGCTACGTATCGTCGATAGAAGCCTTATCTCGACTGCATAGTGTTTTAAAATAAATTGTTTTAACGTTCATGAATAATTTTAGTTCTTTTGTCTGCGGCAGCCGCGTTGTAACTATGTTTTCAATTGTGATAATAAGTTCACTTTTGCTGTAAGGTACCAGCAAAGTAGAATAGTACCTCTCATTGCACCAGGTGTCGTAAGAGTGACTAAAGTACTAGAACCGACAGATGGCGGTACATCCATCCGAAACCGTGCAGCTCAAATGCACAGGGAGGGTATGGGAACCAGCATCCCCGTTGCGAAAGCTGCGCTCTACGATTGTCAACACGTTTGCCCAGTCCGGCAATTTTGTAGAAAAAACCTCCTTTCTTGGAGAGGCCTATGTCCAGCAGTGGTCTTTTAATGGCTGTCATTATGATGATGATGATAATGAATTAGTCTATTTATTTATGTATTTCCAATTTTAGTACCGTAGTTTACTGCCAGACAGATAGTTAATAGAACTGTACTTCCTCCTCTATCAGGTATCGTAAGAGGTGACTGAGGTACCAACACTGATAGATGGCGTTATATTTATCTGAAATACTGTAGCTAAAATGGATAGGGCAGGGATGGGTAGCAGATTCTCCATCGCAAAAACTGCGCTCTGCGATAGCTAACTCGCTCGTCCAGCGCGGCAACTATGGGAAAAAATACCCCTTTGATTGATATGACGATAATGAGTTTTAGTAGCCTTAACTCTTTTGGAAGCCTATATTATAGCCTGCTTTGATAGTCGATAAACACCTCATAAATTGGCGACACGCTTTATAATTGACACTTTTCATGTTTTTTTTTTTACAAGATAAGGTGGAGTTTTGCAATATCCCACTTTACCTAGTAAATAGCGTCCAAGGTTCATAACTTTGATCATTTTACATATCCGGAAGTAGTGTTAATTTAGTTTAACACGCATAAACCTGAGTAGGTTTTACTCCCAGTTTTTATCTCCACTTCGATTCCCCTCGATTATCAGATCAGTTAAAACCAAAAGCAGATGTTGTATTAACTTGAGTGATCATATTATTAATAATTCTGACAGCACCAAAACCTGAATGTAATCTATCCGACCGATACTCCAGAGAGCAGTGATTTGTTTCGGGTCTGACCCGCAATATTGGTCTTGGAACGGTCCCCGCTTGGTCGCGCAACAAGGGCCCATTTTATGTCACCGCAATATGCGAGGGTCACATCGATATGCTCATTGTGTTGCTTGCGTATTGCTTCACTTGGTTTCTTCAATCAGTACGGATCAAGCATTAAGGTTATTCACTCGATTACAAAAGGCCAACTAATTTATATGTGATACTTTGTTCA
Organism: Heortia vitessoides; assembly: GCA_020976665.1. NCBI lineage: Eukaryota > Metazoa > Arthropoda > Insecta > Lepidoptera > Crambidae > Heortia > Heortia vitessoides. Next base: position 510,705 of record JACJUM010002809.1, read on the forward strand.
CGGCTACTTAGATACAAATGTATCAACTGTTTTATATTATTATAATAATAAAATTATAGTAATAATATTTATAATACTTATTATTGTATAGAAACAATTACATGAAAAGATAGAATAAAATCGTACAAGTTATAATACAATTAGCTACCTTTTCGCTCGAATCGATCTCTTTCAAACAACCTTGGATGGACATAGGTAAAAAAAGTTGATTGGGCAGTTAGATGTATACTACAATTTATTTATTAAAAGAAAATAAAGTAAATTACTGGCAAGTGCAGTGTAGGGTAGGTCGCGATGGACTCAGGCCGGTCATACAACCGGTCCCATTGGAAATCACTTGGGAAGGTCTATGCCCAGCAGTGGACGTCTTATGGCTGTTATGATGATAATATGTTACAATAAACTTACATACGAATAAATACATAAGTAAAAACATATGTATATGTTTTGTATATATAACATATACACTTGATTTTTATTTCACGCAACACTGTTGGGTTTTTCATGCAATTTCCATGAATACTCGTGTTCATCCTGTTTTAATAACATTATGTATACACTGACAGAGATATTAGCAAAGATTATACCAAAGAAAATAGTGCAAAATGAACTTTTAAAGACAAGTTGACGTTTCATGTTCAGCAAGCATTTGCCATCTGCTTTGGTGTCAGTTAATTTAATCCATCGGATCAAGGAAGGTAGTTATTTGTTTCGGGCCCAGCTTGCCGATACAGCCCGCTTCGGTCTACCGCGTTTCCGGACAACAAGGGTCCGTTCATGTCCCACAATATGCTACGGTTTCGCCTGTTCGCTTATTTTATCGCATAATGATAGGTTTTTTTTTCTATATATATATATTGAATAAAATTGAATATTCTTAAAGTATGCACCTACATATACGTATCACGCCTGTGTCTCACCAGTACTTGCTACATAAATATATATGGTACATGAATATCTTGCCATACCTCTCTCGCTTCCTTGACTTGCATTAGTCCATCCATACAAGTTACTTTGTACTTTGCCGCGTTGGGTAATCGCAAATCGCAGGTTTCCCGATGAGGATGCTTCTGCCCATCCCCACCCTGTGCATTTGAGCTAAAGTGTATCGGACAGATATACCGCCACCTGTCGGTTCTGGTAACTTAGTCGGCTCCTACGACTCCTGGTACAACGGGAGGTATTATTATACTGGGTCGATACCTTACGGTGGTACTTTCATATATAATTTATTTACTTTTATATAAAGTATATTTTAATATAAAAGGATGAAGTATTATTTAAATACGATTATGAATGCAAAACCAATACTTGACAAAACAATGTTAATGTAATTTCTGAATGAGGTACACTTTGAATGCTTGGATCAATCCTACAACCAAAAGTTTAATCGAACTCCTTTGGAAACAAAGTTGCTCCGCGTTCCCATGATACAACATAAAATGTACGTAACAATTGTAACTTTCATACGAAATTCAATTTTTGCCGATAGTATTGTGAAACAAAACTCATTTTGATAGCAATTTATTTCACTCCATATAAAAAACTTTATCCCAATGCTGAATTTATGATTCCCACAACATCTCAATACATTGTTAAGTCATAAGTCACTTAAAGCACTTATATTACGGATATCAGACAACAGAGGAATCACAAGTATACAACTTAAATACACATATTTAACACACATACACAGAACAAATACAAATATCACTAAATAAATATTTGCTCTGGGTGGGAATCGAGTCCATAACCTTAGGCAAACAAAATAGGATCACTTATCCCGTTAATACGCATTAGATATCAGGTACAGTATGGTGTTTTATTTTATTTCCTTTTGTAATGAATATTATACAAATACAATATGAGAGTTACTGAAATATTTATTAAAAAGCTTTAACTGTTAAATATTAAGACAAAGGTTTTGTAAGCGCTGTTGCTAATAAAGGTCCCGAGATCTTCATCACCATCACTTTTTCTTGCAAGCGCTTTTCTGGTGATGACTATCTAATCTTAAGACAGGCTAGGTAAGGCACAATGACGATTAGATATGTGATTCTGCCTGCACTTAGTATCAAAGAAGAGTCAAGTTTTCTTTTCTGCTTTACATAAGTGTTCGTGGTTAGATTTAGGTATAAATATTTTTGAGCTTTCAACTAGTCATTATGACATACAACCCAAAACAATGACTAAAGATAACTTCACTGACACATAGAAAAACTAAACTAAATTTAACAATACGCAATCATCGGATTTTCTTGAAATGTATTTTACCTATTAAAAGTTGTGGCCAAAGCCTTTGATACTTGCCATACCACACAGGTTTTATAACAGCTTTTAGCAATGTTGAACTAAAATAAAGTAGAAATTTTAGAATAGAGAAGAGATTTTAGTTTTCCTCGATTTTCCCGAAGGAATATTTCTTAGGCCGCCCTATTTCCGAGATGGTTACAAAGTTTTGAACGAAGAAGGAAAGATATTTGTGCTCAATGTGTATATTTACCCAGCTTTCTAACTTATTTATGTACTTTAGTAAACTATGAAAATATATGCGAGTGCGAAGAGATTAGAGACACCTGGATATGGCTATTGATAAAAGTCAGCTATTACAATTGACACCATGGAGGTGTAGCACATCTCAAATAATAATAGATATAAAAAAAGAAAAATATCGTTTGATACACAATGAATTTTCTACAAACGGCCAAACAAAATGGACGATAAAAAAAGAACAAAGCTTTATGCAAATGGCGTCAGTAACCAATTACTTGGTTTTGTTTATTCCTGGGGGGGATTTCAAAAATCTGGTGGAAAACATTTAAGCGGCTCGTCTTGAATTCAAATTGATAATTTATCGCGAAGGCGGACTCGGGGCGCTTTTGTACATTTTTAATTACTCTTCTGCTTATCTATTATTGTACTGCCATAAATAAATTCTCATTTCGCATTGCACTGCATTCAATTTACACTGCATCTTTAACGCAATAATAAAGACTAAAGCGCAAGCTAATTATGTAACTATAGGTAAGTAATTAGAATAAACTTCAAGTATCAAGAATAAAAGACTGTGTATAAAAAGATTAATGTGTATATGGAAAACGAAAAAGGAATGCCATGATCGTAACAAGTGGAGATCCATAGTCTCTGCCTACGCCGATGGGACACAGGCGTGATGTATGTAAGTTAGTAGATTTTCTAATATTTGCGCATTCACTGAACATAATAAAACTATTTTTTTATGTTCAGTTTTAAACTTTCATATTTTTTTAGTTCGAAGTTACTTTTCAATAAAACGAGTTCTTATTTCGTTAAAAGAGTAGTTTTATTAAAAAATTTGTTCTAAAAGCCGTGGGGCAAGTTTGCTATAATTATTATTAGCAAATATTCCCTTTCTTGTGGAGACCTACTTCCAACAGTGGACGTTTTACGGCGGCTATGATAAAGTTCTATTCATAGTTTTATACATACATAGCTAGGACACAATAATCTCAATAATCCTTATTATAGTCATGCAAAAAGGGTCGTGGGTTCGATCTCCACGCGAGCAAATACTTATATGATGAATAATAGTTTTTGTTCTGTGTCTGGGTGTTATATATATGTATCTGATAATTATATTTATAATTCCTCTGCTGTCTGATGTGACTAACACAAGTGCTGTAAACTACTGATTTCAAAGTCAGATTAACGTATGTGTCGTGTGGATTTATTAGAAAAAAAAGTCTAAAAAAAGATACATCAGTTGTACTACGACTACTGGAAATATGCCTCCATAAACAATTACTCATATATATATAACCAATTATGTATAAGTTGTACTTTAATTTATGTATTTATTGTTATGTAAGTTGATTGCTATATAGACATGTATAGTATTATTATTAAATTTACTTTATTTTCTTTATATAAAAAAATTGTTGTAATTAAAAATTAATTTGTTGAATGGGCCGTATTTAGTTTCTTAGATTTAGATATACGAGTAGAACTATACAGATATTTTGAATTTGTTGATATGTTTTCAAATTATATTAATAAATCCTTATATGTAAAGATGTTTTGTCGCGCTGTTTGTTTGGAATAAACTCCAAAACTATTGAATCGATTTTAATCAAATTTTGCTCACTGTTTACATTTCACTTTAACTTGTGTTATAGTATAGTCCCAACCACAAATTATATTCGCAATATTAATTTTTTGCTTCAATTAATTTATTATATGACAAAAAGTTTTAATTACCTATGAGAGCCATAAAATTTGAACAGATGGGATGTTAGGTAATTAAATAATACTACTTTATAAAATTACTTATACCTAGAGGCAGTTGAAGGCTAGTAGGTGAAATCAAAATATAAAATTTTTGATACAAAAATAATAAAATATAATAAAGGGTAAAGTTACAGGTTTTTAAGAATTCTTTCCAACTGAAATGAAACCTTTCAAACTGAAATGGAATACTTAGACTGAATTGGATCAACAGTTCGCGAGTCTCTCAGAAGAACTCATGTGTCGGTCTTTAATAAAACGATGTACAATCACACCCTTCTCAATAGTGAGTCACGACAAGTGTTGTTTTGATGTATCAATATGAATAACAGATTAAATAAGCATATTTGGCCGTTGGCCGTTGGCACGTTTGTCCAAGCTAAGAGAGAAACACATTAATTGGTTTAAGTAAGATATTGTTATCCGATAATACATAGATATAATACCTCGTATATAAAAAATGTAGACCGCCAATTTGTATTTGTTTTTGCATTCTCATTCATGCAGATATCATCATCTCTATCATAGTAGTTATAAAACATCCACTTCAGGACAAAAGCCTCCTCAAAAATAGTATTTGCCTATAATTGACGCGCTAGGCAAGCGTGGTGACAATTGCACAGCGTAGCTTCGCGACGGAATAGTTCTGCCCATTGGTATCGTATTGGATTTAAGTTACACTGCTTTGGCTGAATATACCGCTAGCAGTCGTTTCTGGGACCTCAAACACCCCTTACGACACGTAGTATAGATTAGTAGTTAGTAGTACCACTGGTTCATCATTCAACCGGAACACAGCACATGCGAACAACTGCTATTTAGTGGTTAAAAAGGTGAGAGTGAGGTACCAACGCAGACAAAATTTTACGTAATCCATATGAAGTGGGTTCAATTCCCATTTGAGTTTTTTCCTAAAAATACGATACGGTATATCTGCATGCATATATCTTAATTGGTACCTGGCAGAATGAAATAGTATCTACCCTTTTACCAGGTATCGTAAGAGGAAACTATAACTATATATATATATATATATATATATATATATATATATACTAGAACTAATAGATAGCGGTAGATCCATTAGGAAAAGTGCACAGGGTTAGGCAGCAGCATCCCCGTCACGATAGCTGCGATTGCCGAGACACTTACCCAGCGCGGCAATTATGGGCAAAAAACCTCCTTTCTTGGAGAGCCTTATGTCCAGCAGTGGACTTTTAATGGCTGGTATGATAATGATTTGTTTGATACGCTTAATTGAGTTGTGAAATTCATTAATTTATGACACTTTTAATAAAATCGGTTCACCGCACCGACTAAGTCGTGGAAGCGTGACAAATGTACATTTGCAATTATAAATATACATTAAACATTCAAATAATCAGCAATATAAATGAAAGGACATTAAAATTTCCACGTGTCACCAGCATAGCTAATATTGTATTTATTGCCTATTAATAAGCGTACCCATTCAACGCCCGTCACATCACAATGGTACCGCAATAACCAACCGCAACTAATTTCGTTACTTCGCCGAATCCAATAAGATTAATTGGGCCAACCGTTACTGTATTATAATGTCTTTCAGTATGGTAATTAATTCCCGGTTATTGCTAAAGGCTAATTTGTTTGATAATGTAAATGTTGTGACAGATTTGTAGGGGTAAGGTTTGGGGTTTGATGCCGGATCTCCTTTCTCTCTATAGAAAATTATAGTAAATAAAAATACATTTATACAGAATCATAAACATTGACCTGAGACCGAAAATTCGTGGTATAAATATTTGTCCTAGAAATCGATTTGTCGGTTCCTGTATCTTAGTCGCTTCTCATGACACCTGCTAGAGGAGGAGGTACTATTCTACACTACCAATACCGATAAACTACTTATAAGTATGTATTGTGATCGCGCCTCAGTGATGTTACGAGTATATACACTTTTGGAAATATTTATACATTCTTGTAAAACTTTATCTTAAATTATTAAGTTTGTCGTTTGTTTGACGGGTACGATAATCCTATTTGTAATGAATTAATCTTGTGTTCCGAGGGTCGTGGGTTCGATCCCCACCCAGGACAAATCTTTCGATAATGGCTTTTTGTGTCTGTTCGGTGTCTGGATGTTAAATATGTATTTAAGTATAATACCTGTAATCTTTATTCTCCGATGTCCTTAACATGTACCTTAAGTGATTTATCTCGAAGTAAGGTGAATGCATGATCCATGGAGTCGGACAATTTAACGGAATATAAATTATTTAATTACAAATTAACGGAACAATATCAATGGAGCCTAACATTTCTTCGAGTAGAATAAATGCTGTTGAAACAAGAACACTACGAAGTATGTATGGTATGAGTTTAATATATTGGTTAAAGAATAGTGTGATAAGAGACTAATGTGGCGTAAAAGATGATGTGACTACAATAGAGAATTTTTTTTTTATATTATTTGGACATTTAGAAAGGATTGATAAAAGTAAAATGATTGCACACATATATAGAATGGAAGTGAAAGGAAAAGTTGGTATGGGATGATAGGTAGGTAGGTATATCTTAATGATGTAGAAGAGGTTTTAAATAAGGGCTAAGTCTGAACTGCCATGAATAAATGAGCGTGTATGAAAAGCCTAATGCGAGTAAGGTTAGCGAGAAAGGTATGCCAATATGCCATAGTCTCTGCCTGCTCTCTGTCAATGGGACACAGGTATGATGTATATATATACATAAAAAATTCTAACTGGTTTAACCATGACAAACAGACAGACTCACTTACGCATTGTGATATTAAAGTATCCCCGGTAATCCTCCGGTAAGTTCATTTTTTAAAATTAATATCATTATTCAAGTACGGCCCGCACGCTACGTATCTATTGTACTTTAAAATGTAAATAACAAATGTTTTACCGCTGTTGTCTTTCCTCGTCACAAAATAAGACCGAGCCAGTTCGGGTAACTCATAAAACGATGCCAAAAACTCAAATCACGAAACGAGTATAGCGTTGACTTTCTTCACAATAACTCATTGTGCTGTTTACAAAGAGCGGTTTCTTGCAAGCCACAATACAGCAGTCAACTGAAGTTTAAACAAGCGACAGTCGCTTGCCTGAATGCCTACGGGCGAAACTTATTGAGTCGGCTGTACGTTAGGGGTGGCGGTTCCTTTTTAAATCAACATGATCCTCGATGAATTCGATTACGATTATTAAAGTTTTTTCGATTACAGGTGAAGTTGGAATGTTCCGGTTTAAATGGTGAGCGAGGCTATAAAATAATAAAAATACTTTTTATGGTATACCAGTCGAACAGATATAAAAAGAATTAAATACGAATGTAAAATAAAAGTACAATGGGCGGCTTTATTGCATAGAACGACATCTTCCAGGCAACCTTTGGACGGAAGAAAAACAAAAAGGAAATAGGTAGTTTAGGGTGTACCTATGTTAAAGTAATGATATATAATTAAACAAAAATTATATTTATATAATGTATATACGCGCTAATGATATACGAGCGTATATAGGCTTCGGTAACGCTTAATATCAACGCGGACCGAATGATCGTTTGTCGACTTAGTTGTATATATCGCCTGGAAAGAAAAATATCCCGTATTTTACATTCTTTATTCATATATTTAAAATTAGTTCACTGGTATTGAAACATACATACACTTTTAGTACTTGCAGAAATAATAATCAAAATAATGTGTTTCATCAACAGATCAAATTACCCAAATCTGTCAATTTTTTCAGTCAATTTTGAACTCTTGGTTGCTATCATAGATTAATATCGATTGCAAATTTTAAATAGATTTTACTGGGTAAATCTTTGCTGTTTGTAACTAAATACTATTGCTTACAATATTATTTAATTTAATATTTTATATCTAAATCATATTCATGTGATAAAGGTCACATACGAGACGGTTTGTATAGGGCGACATGAGATAGAAAATTCGATATGTGACGAGATGTTTCTTTCTAAGTATTACCGTGACAATGATTTTACAGTGTTGGGACTTAATAAAACTGTCAAAATTAGGTTGTCATAAATTTGAATTGCACAATATGTAATAATCTATATAATTATCATTATCATAGCAGCTGTTAAACGTGTACTGCTGGGCAAGAAAGGGGGATATTGCCCACAATTGCCGATCTGGGTGTGAAACACAGTGCGTAGCTTCATGACGGGATTGCTGCTGCCCATCCCCGTCCAGTTGCATTTGAGCTACTTCGAGTGGATATCCGCTATCATTTCCGGTACCTCAGTCGCCTATTTCAACGCAGGCTCTATTCTACTCTGTCAGTACAACGAAATTCTGTGATCGTGATCTATAAATATCTTTAAATATGTTGCCTCCTTTCCTTCTTCATATTTGAAGAAAGAAAAGAGGCTCCGAAAATATATAATGATATGCGATTTAACAATAAAATAACATTTAATTGCAGTTGGTTATTACACTATTTAAATACATTGCTTGTTTTTAATTTTCTACTGATTTTCATAAGACTTTTAGCATGCTATGACGTTATTGTTGCAGGAAAATCGAGATAATGGGAATAAATTATAGTTTTACAATGCACCAACAACAACAGACATCGTTTATATTTAAAATATTTAGTTTTAAATAAATTTACTTTTGATTCAAAATGGCAAACTAAAGATCACAATCTTTAGAGTGACATTTTACATTGTGTTATTTATAAATATATCTTGCAGTATTCATTATTTTGAACAGCTTATGAGACACATAATAATATTATTATGAAAACGAAGTTACGTCAAGTTTTTGTATTAAATTCAGTTCGACTATTCAAGTGTTCCCTCTACTTCAATAAATAATATGTTTTATATGTAACATCAATAATAATAAAAAGGAGCCGTAACCGCCATCCCTGCCAGCCAGAATGAAATGGAAAAGTTGGCGTGTTATGACAGATTGGTGGGCAGTTTTTGCCCGTCAGCGGACGCCATGTTTTATGGCGACGTACGAGTTACCATTTGTTATCTTTGTGGGTTGTGTTCGGTAGTTTGTTTTATGCTTTTCTCTGTGGCTTATTGTTTACTTTATTGGACTCAGAGAGAGACAGTAAGCATTAGGCACTACAACTATGCAAGGTCAAATACATTAAATCAAAACATTTTTTACTTTATCTGGTCTAACCATGGTGTAGTAGAGTCATATAATAATATTACTTTGGTAGATAGTATTAATTGTCACTTTACCAGGAGGCTTAAGAAGTAACTGCGATATCAGGTCCGCCTGGTAGCGAGTCAGGTTGACTAACAAGCATATAGTACACGTGATACTAAGCGTCACTGCAGCCTATAGACGCTCGTAATATCATAAGGATATCACTAACGCGTTGAAACAAACGTTGTAACTTGAGGATATTATGTCACATTAACCAGTATATTTACTGGCTCTCTAACACTTCAGACTGGAACACAGCAATGCAAACACTGTTATTTGGCGGTAGAAATAGGTACCAACGCAGATGATCTTTTGTATGAGGTTTACCTCATGTGGTAAAAATTACACTCAATCATAAACTTACTGTTGGATTTCATTTTTGCTGGATTTTAAACGTTTATTAACAATCGTATAGAGCTAGACCTCAAGCAAAGGTCGTGGGCATTATCGCTTATTTTACCGTCAAATAGCAGCAATTACTCTGTTTCGGTTTGAAGGGTGAGTGAGTAAAACTACTGGGCAATGTGCCGTTATATCAGTGCTAGTTATATCCTTGCGATATTATGAGCATCTTTAGGAGGTGGTGATGATTTTTTTCTATTGACTTTGTACGTAAAAAAAATTTTTGAAAGCCCATATCATCATCAACGTCATCATTACAGTCATTAGAAGTCCACTGCTGGACAAAGGCATCCCAAGAAAGGTAAATTTTTGCCCATGATTACCGCGCTGGGCACAACACGCTTGGTGTTGGTAATCTCAGAGCGCATCTTTCGTGACGGGGATGCTGCTGCCCATCCCCACCCTATGCGTTTGAGCTACACTATCTCGGATGGATCAGTCATTGAATCCACTTTTGGACGTAGGCCTCCTCAAGAAAGGGGCCATTTTGTTCATAATCGCCGTACTGGGCAAGCGTGTTAGCAATTGCAGAGCGTAGCTTCGTGACGAGGACGCTGCTGCCCATTCCCGTCCTGTGCATTTGAGCTGCACTGTTTCGGATGGATATACAGCCATCTGTCAGTTCTGGTATCTGGTATAAAATTTGGTACAGGGAAAGGTATTATTCTATTCTGCCTGTACCACACGGCCAAGTTCTTTGCAGATACCATGTGTGTGACGTACCAACGTCTTAAAACAATTATGGTCTTATAAAGTGACCAAGAGTGAATCGGTCTCGTCAGCATGGAGTTTTTAAGATTTTTCTCATCAAAATTTTAATTTTTTAAAGTGAGAACCAATTTATGTTTATATTTTATTGATATTAATTATATATCAAATTAATTTTCACAACATTTCAAACTTTGACCTGAATCCATGATAAGTTACAAACATCGATAATAGAATAATCACAAATATATTACTTAAATTCATATTTATTTTCAAGACAATGAACAAACCTAAATATCATCATATAAAAATTTGTCGTGTGTGAAAATCGAACCAATGACTTTTGGCGCATAAGACAGGATGCCTACCTTCTGCGTCATCGGGCCCCTCATACTATAGTCGAAGTGGCATTCTTGTTGTTTGCCGTGAGGTAACGGCGGAGTAGAATAGTACCTCCTACTGCACCAGCTATCGTAAGAGGCGACTAAGGTACCAGAACCGACAGATGGCGGTATATTTATCTGAAACAGTGCAGCTCAAATGCACAGGGCGGGGATGAGCAGCAGCATCTCCTTAGCAATAGCTGCGCTCTGCGATTGGCAACACGCTTGCCCAGGGAGCAATTATAAGCAAAAAACCTCGTTTCTTGGAGAGGCATATGTCCAGTAATGGACTTTTAATAGCTGGTATGATGATGACGCTCAAATAATAAGATAAAAATGATTACGTAGACATAGAAAAAAAAAATCCTTTAAAATAAAAATATTGTTACTAAAGACAAAGACGGATGTAGTACCAGTCCAGTCCATCCATAAACCCAGTCCCAAAACATTTTACATGTATATGTAAGAGTTGCAAGAATTTAAACCACGAACTTTGCGTTTAGCCCACGTTTTGAAACACACAATAAGTATTCGACATTTAATTACTATATACGTCTCTTTTTCAGTACATGAAGTGACACAGGGTTCAGTGACGTCGACCAAAAGTTTATATATCATCATCATATCAGCCATAAGACGTCCACTGCTGGACCTAAGTCGATCGCATGCAGCCTGCGTCCAGCACGATCCTGCGGCTTTAATCAGATCGTCTGTCCATCCTGTGGGTGGATGTGCTACGCTACGCTTGCCGGCACGTAGTCTCCATTCCTGAACCTTATAACTCTATCGTTCATCGGTTCTGCGTGCTAAATGCCCTGCCCAGAGCTTATAGTTACTTCGGTAAGTTTACATATGAATAGATATAAATAGATTTCTTTGTCTTTAGAACAACTGATTCTATACGGCACAATGCTTATAGACGTTGTGTAGAACGTAGATGTAGTAAGTGTAGAACGTATGTCAACGCCTTAAGGTGCCGGCAGAGTAGAATAATACCACCCTTTTTATCAGGTGTAGTAAGAGGTGAATAAGGTACCAAATCCGATAAATGGTGGTATATCCATCCGAGACAGCTCAAATGCATAGGCTGAGGATGGACAGCAGCATCCCTATCGCGAAAGCTGCAGTCTACAATTGCCAACACGCTTGCCCAGCGCGGCAATTATGGGAAAAAATCCCCCTTTCTTGGGGAGGCTTATGTCCAGCAGTGGACTCCTAATGGTTGTAATGATATAATGTTAAATAGATATCTATGGGATTAGAATGAGGCATGATTCTCAAATGTGTGTGTGTCTGGCCGCCCCGCTAAAAATGAAAAGACAAAGAGTTTAAATAAGTAAATAGATATATAACAGGACAATGGTATTATAATAAAAATCCGTTTTTAAATTTGATATACGAGGGACTAATAAAGGTATAGAACTACCACTTGTATTTCATGACACAAGTGGGTACGTCAGGAAAAATATTTAGTAGTAATATATATTTAGTTTATCATCATAGCAGTTATTAAACATCCACTGGTGGACACAGGCCTCCCCAAAAAATGAAATTTACCCATATCTACCACGCTGGGCAAGAGTGGTTGCAATTACAAAGCGTAGCTTCGCGAAGGGATTGGTGCTGTCCATTCTTGCCAAATTGCATTTGAACTACACTGAATAAACCGTGAACTGACGGATGAATAAACCGTCATTTTACTCAATCAAGTCTTACGACACCTGGTACAGGGGGAGGTACTATTCCACTCAGCCTGTAGTCATTTTGCGAACCCATTTCACATCGAATTAACCCAAAAATAAAACTTAACGTCAAGTTATGGCCGTATGAAGTCAACAGCGCGGGTACAATTTGATCCAATTCATATTACTGGCTACACCAACCCTTGACGTGAATTACTACGGGTAAATTATACCGGGTCAGAATCGAATTGCTTTGGGTTAGAATTATCCGGGGTAAATTGGTAACACGAGATCGCAAAAACAACGGCCTTTTCCGATAAGTTTGACAGACGCGTTTTCGATGTAGAAAATAATACTATAATTAATTCGCAGAACTTCATGATAATTACCTTAAAACACTTGTGTTACAAACGTCAAACAACAGAGGAATCACAAATATAATAATTAAATACATGTATTTAACACTCAGATACAGAACGAACACAAATATCATAAATATGTGTCATCACATAAATATGTGACCGAGGCAGGGATCGAACTCACGACTTTTGGCCAAAAGATAGGATCACTACCACCTGCCGTCGGACCGTCTAATCATAATGCAAAACAAAGTCTGGTCAATCAAAACGCTATATATTCAGAAATTGGATACGACGTCAAAAATCAGATACGGAAGCGTGTTAGCCTAAGTATAAAAGAAATACAGGCTGTGAGTGAGTCATCCTATTTTTATAAGTTTGTATGCCTGTATGTATGTTACTCTTTTATGCAAAATCTTGAAAATTGATTTTTATGTACCCTAACGATAATTTAACTGATACCTACATAGGCTTTTTATAACGTTTTGCTGAAAATAATGAGTGTAGTTTGCTTTGAAACGCCTGCAAAGTTGCATCTACCAATTTGCTAATCATAGTATTCTGTAAGAGAAGCAAACAGGAACAAATTTTGTTTTACATCCACATGTATACAAGTTTAAAGTGTATTTGTAATATCAAAAGCTTTTTTAAATAGGCATATAAAAGTATATAATATACTTATAAAAAACATTTTTCATTTTCAGCGGAGCGACCTGACACACACATTTCATTAATATGCTACTCTCTAATCCCATACATATTTTTTTATGTTTACATACGTTCTATACTTAACACAAAAGGCAGGGGACACGAGCATTAACACCCGTCTATAGACATCGTACGTATGGTATCAGAAATTTTAAATACATAAAGATTATAAATATTTATACCTCTTCATATATAAACTTTTTTTCAAACGTAACTGTACGTTCTGTTAAGTCATGTAGTCAAAAAAAGACGTACAGGGACATTGCTTCGCTGAAAGTATAAATGTTTTGTATGTCTGTTTGAGGTATACAAAATAAGCTGGGCCGATATTAACGGGAATTTCACTGGGAATAGCTGTAGGCGCTAAAGGACTTAAGCCATTTTTATTAGCATAAGAACGGGAGCTTTGCGTGTAAAACCACACGGCAATGCTAGTATACTATAAATTATCCTGGGTCACTTGTATTCCCTTTAGTAGATAATCATCTAGCAACTGCAGATCGTCGTCACGCAACTTTGAGACATATGTATTTTGAAAACGAAGAGTAGCTCATGGTGTGATGATATTAATTATTGATTGATAATGATGACATTGTTTAGGTAGGAGAGAAGTAATCAAGTACCTCAACTGGCGTTATATACCAATAAACTCTGACAAAAAAAAGCATAAAAAATATCTATGATTACGTATCATTTGGATGAACCGAATATGTCGCTCTTTGTTGTAAGTTGGTGTTTATTTTCTCTTATCATTTTAAATTTAAGTATGTACTGCTATGTGTTATGTTTTCGATTGATAATTTATATACATTTTGTATGCAGTTTTCTTTTAACTTTGTTACCATTAAACTGTGTTTGTTTGTAAGTATTATGTTGGTACACCTAATAAATAAATAAATATTGTAGTCAGTGATTACTTCAAGTAAAAGTGTTGTAAGCAGTAAACCGTTAGGTACAGGCAAAGTAAAATCGTACCTCCCCCTGTACGAGGAGTCGTAAAAGGCAACTAAGGTACCAAATGGACAGATGGCGGTATATCCATCCGAAATAATGCAGCTCTAATACACAAGGTGGGGATAAGCAGCAATATCCCCGTCGTCAAAGCTGAGCTCTGCGATTGCGAACCCGCTTGCCCAGCGCGGCAATAATAAGCAAAATTCCCCTGTTCTCGGGGTGGCCTGTGCAGTGGACTTCCAATGGCTGGTATGATGAAGCAGTGAGCATAATAGGTGCTCAACACTTATGAATGTTTAGGTTAGATTAGCCGATGTAAGGGTGTGGTCAGAATCAAGTTTGTACAAGTACACTCATGCATCTGCAAAATGTAATTATAGTTAACAAGTAATATTCATACAACAGTTTGTGGTAAAAAAGTAAATTGATGGGAGAAAAAGTTCAAAATTAACTAAGCGTCTTTTGTAGACTTTTTTATGAGTAGTGAATGCGTAAGTAATTGTGAGGCTCACAATAATCAAATAATGTCAAATAAATGCTGCTGCTAAAATTTAATTGCTGTCATAATCAATACGAATAAGGAGGGCATCGTGGAAAATTCACCAGGACCGATTTAATTCCCGGGCGACCTTCGTGGAATAATTGTCTGCGGTTGACAAATTGGTAAATCGAGAATCTGACAATATTCCTGCTCCACAATAATGGTAGATGTCCTTTGAAATCATGTTAATGAAGCTGCTCGTTCCTTCTTGAAATCGGTTCACACGTCGGTCATATTTATGAGTGAACATTTGAACAAAGACACGTTTTTAAACACATTATTTTTTCACATTATTAGTTTTCCCTCATATATCTTAAATATTCACACAACATCTCATACATTAACCTGACTCCGTGGTAAGTCGCTAAAAGCACTTGTGTTACGGACATCCGATAACCGAAGAATCACAATTATAATATTACTTATATACATATTAATAATACCTAGTCACAGAACAGATACAAATATTATCATATAAGTCCTGGTTGGGGATCGAACTCACGACCCTTGGTGCATAAGGTAGAATCACTACCATTTGCGACATCGGGCCCGTAGATGTTTTATTAAAATGTGTTATTTCTAATCTAAGGAACATTATAAGTAATTTCTAATTGAAATATAATTGATTATTATAAAACAAAAAAATAAATAACTGTTGTATTGACAAAAATTTTCAGACTGCGTCAAAATCGTCCACTTACTCTCCGTCTATAAATAATCATTTAGAAATAAGCTTGTTTTTCTGACATGACACCGATTCTTTCATTGCATTTCGTATATATATTTCTATAAAATTAAGATTAGTTGGTCATATAGTGCAGATTAATATATTGAATTTACGAAGTCCTTTTTTAAACCAAAGACTAATGGAGCGGTCGGTAAAAGAAATACATAAGTATCAAAAAAATAAATGTGGAGGCAAGGAGTAAAAATAAAGTTACGTCAAGGTATAAGAATGGTCTGGTCAATAAATACTAACAACTTAATAATGCCAAGTTTCCACCTTAAAAACAAATAAGAATAAACTTTGTACATAAAACTTAATAAAATGGTATAAAACAGATTTTTCAATGATCAGAACATATATTTTTATAAATAAATGCCAGAATATAGCTGTTATTCATATAAAGAACATAAAAATGCTCCGAAGCAAAAAACGGGTCGTTTTAATAATTAATTCCACCCTAACACATTTACATCGAAAATCAAATGCTTTTTCATTTCGATATCATGGAAATGGAATCTTCGAGTGAATATGAAGCGTAATTATCATATTCGATTTATATCTAACAAAGAATTCGAAATGAAGCCATCTGCTACACCCCTCAATGATCATCTACATAATACTCATTGGGGCGATGCGACCACAATTAACGGTACCCGAATTAACGAATTCGTAATTGCTTCGACCAATTTTCGGACATGGAAATAGAAGGGTGCTTGATTTTTTACACAAATGCCTATTTTACCCCTTTTTTAGGTAAGGTTGCATGTGATGTTTTCGATTATATTGCTATTACCATAAAAACACATTTTGTTTTTAAATTTTGTTTTATCTATATATTTATGTGCCGAGCGCTGACTCTACGAAATTTATCAGAATATCGGCAATCCAGTTGCATTATTTTACGCTGTTGCAACAAATGCTGATATTTTCGTTGAAACTTACTTTTATCTTTATCGGTATCACATTTCCTTGTTCTTTTTTTGTTTTTTCTCCTTGTTTAATTTTTCATAAGAAATTTAAATGTCTTTTTAATTTTCTGTCTACGAAACTTTGAACTTTGAGAAAAAACAAGGAAATGCGATGATGATATGTAGTTAGTTACCTATTTAAGCGATTCTGAATATAGTAATGTTCTGTTCATTTAATTTTTCTTTGTATCTGAAATAGTTATATCTGCTAGATTATTGATTTTAACAATTTTATCGTTTATATAATTATTTGGCAAAATAAGGGCTTGAGAGAGAGCAAGCAGGTCTAACTTTAAACACTTTCAGATCAGTCATTAGCTATATATATTTATAATCCTACAATTATACAATATTTTAGTTTATTTTTAGATAGAATCATTTATTTGTTTCATAAATTATCAACTGCTTATATGTGAATAAACAAATTGTCAGTGCTATATAAATTAGAAACACTTTGCCGGCCGCATACAATTTCTATGAACAATTTAATATTTTGTCTTCCTAATAATACCGACAAAAGAATGCTAAAAATGTTATACTAACTTGAAAAACATCGCAGTATTACTTTGATAAATTGCGTTAGAACATATTACATAATTCCATCAAAGTCCGACACGAATGGAATGACATGGCTAAATTGTGATGTGAAAAATTTGCGCGCATCACTAGTTTAGACCAGCCATCAAAGATTCATGGGCTCTATGTAACAAACGACCCGGATCACCGGGCGACAACTTATGTTAAAATTTATTCAATATCCCACTTACATAAAGTTCAATTTTGAACAGCAACAATCTGGCTGCGAGCCAGCGCCAAAATCCGTGGGTGCTCTTGCGAGTTTTTTCTTAAGTCATCAGTCACTTGCAAGACCTACGTCACTGTATCACTTAGATACTACACTATCTACAAATCACTCATTAATTTAACACGTTAGTTTTTTTTCACTTTCACAAACTTATTCGAAAGTGTTCCAAATTTAAAAAGTTTTACTAACTATTCTTAATTTAAAACAAATAGTTTTTATACAGCTTTATAAATACTTTTTAAATTTTAACATATACTATTTTTGAAATACGTTCGAACTCTGAAGAAGATTCGTACTTTCCGATTGGTAAATTGGTAGTGAGAGCGCGTGTGACGCGGCCGCTCGGCTCGCGGACACTGGATCTTCGCGAAAGGCCCACGAGGATTGTGTCAGTGCGCGCGCATTCGCACGCCTCGCGCCTGACGACAGATGACAGGTCTTCAAATAAGTCTGTTCTGAACTTTACAGTAGAACCTTAAACTGGTCGCTGGACATTTTTTTTTGTTATTGTCTATAAAAAAATGAAGTTAACGTTTAAATGTTTTTAATCAATATATACATTGACGGGGCCGATGGCGCCGATCATAGTGTTCCTATCTTGTGCGCTATTTCGTAGTTTTGTATTTGTTCTTTGTCTAAGCGTCAAGTATATGTTTTAAGTATTATATTTATGATTCCTCTGCTGTCTGATTACTGTTACACTAGTGTTTTAAGCGACCTATTTCGGAGTCAGGTCAATATATGAGATTTAGTGTGAATTTAGTATTATTATTATTTAGTATTTTTTGGCGTAAGTTACCGATAGAGTAGAATAGTACCACCCTCTGTATCAGGTGTCGTAACAGGTAACTAAGGTACCAGAATTGACATATGGCGGTATACCCACCGAGACATTGTAGCCCACATACACAGGGTGGAGATAGTTATCCTCCTTTCTTGAAAACGTCTATGTCCAGCAGTGGACTTCCAATCGCTGTAATAATGAATAAAAAATATTTGGTTATTGATTTAGTTTCCTAATGCCGGCTGGTCCTATTGAATATCACCCGGGAAGGCCGGAAAATCCAACCCCAAATAATTTCCAATTAAATAGGTCACTCAAATAAGGGCCATCAGTTTACTTAAATCGTTGAATAAACTTATGCGCCTGAAAGTCACGCGTTGGAAAGACGTTTTCTTTTCAAATGATATTCCCATAAGGAAACAGTTCAGATTATGCCCAGATACTGTTGCACCGTCAAATAAAGCATATTTTCTCCCATCCCGATCGGAAACGATCGGTGGCCACAGCGTCTCTTCATATTTAACGTAGTAAAAGCGATCAGCAGAGTCTGGCACTCGAGTTTAATTTATAAACTATATTTATTTGATTTTCCACTCAGATAAATTTTATTACACGAGCATTTTTTGGAATTTCGATTTCTTCCAATGATTCCTCCGCTCGCCCGATTCGAGCCGGCATCCCTCAGGCCATTGTGTTTTTCCTGCTATTCTTGTCCAATGGAGAATATATCTGACTTTCCGTTGACGATATCTCTAAGATGGGATCTCCCTATAAGGCGGCGACTACGACGACTACGATGACTACGACGACTACGACGGCTAGGATGACTACGACGACTACGACTTTAGTCGTTTGTAGCGAGGTCTTATATCATTTGACGCCTTCAATTCTTCACTAAATTTTTAAACGATTGGTTACACCGGTTATAATTAGGAAAATTACCGCAATGTTTGAAAAACAATTACACAACACAATTCCTTTAGCAGCAGGTTAAATAGGTCGGCATCTTTCTCGATATGTAGATGAAGTTTGGACCTCACATACACCGTCCACGATGGAGCGGTCTCTTTAGTAAGCCGCTTTATTATTAAAAAGTAGGATAGCGGAGTAAAAGTTTGTCCAGCATGAACTTTTAAACCGATTATATTTTATATCTTAATTTATAGCAATTTTTTGTGGCAAACATATTGATATATATTTAAGATCAGGCAACGTCTGTAGGTTTGTCTGGTATCATTAGAGACAAGGGAAAACGTAACAAATAATAATATTCACAAAACGTCTCTTACATTGACCTGACTCCGAGGGCAGTCACTTTAAAGCAGTTGTGTTACAGTTGTGACATATTGATGTTATTTATGCAGCCTGCTACAGTTTTAATTTTATCAACACAACAACACCTTTAACATTTTTAAAACGTGGTTCATAAATTTAACTTTAAATATTTTTATTTGACGTTTAGGTAACGAGACTTTCAATAACGAAAAGAGACTTTCTAGGAATAGATAGACAATCTATTAGTAGACAAGTATTTTATTTACGTCAGACAAAAAAAAGTTTATAAGTAAATAGTAAATTAATTTTGACACATGAGCCTATAGCTACAAGAAATCACAATAATTCTTAATATATTTACTTAGGCAGTATATTATTTTCTCGTCGACTATCCAAAGTTAACCCAAATTTCTTGGTATCTTTGGCACACGAAATGGAAAGTTGGAAAAGTATTACATTACTTGTTTCCTAACGTGACTCCGCTGTGATATTCAAATTGGTTTGGAAAGTAAGCGAAATTATGGAAATAGATGTAAACTTGAGATTGATATCATCGAAAGGGTCAATGCGCTTCTATTTCGTTAGCAGACAAGACTCTGCTTTTGATATTGCCAAACAGTTTGCAAGTTTTAAAATAACCACCCACTTAATTTAAAATAACATTAATATCAGTTTGCTTTGTTTTTATATAGTAGTTTGAAGCCGCGGCTGTGCCCGCGCGGATTTCTCGTGGAAATAGTACTCTTAGGGATAAAAGCTATATATATATTTTTGTCGTGAAATTTCACGAAGGTCGGTTGAATAGGTGAAGCGTACAGTGGAAACAAACATACTTACTTTCATCATCATTATCATTACAGCTATTTGAAGTCTACTGCTGGACATAGGCCACCACAAGAGAAGAATTTGGCCTATAATAATAAATACCCATAACGACTCAAACTACGTGGTAAGTCGCTCAATGCTGTTTCTGTGTGATGATCTCAATTCTGTGTGATGCCAGACAACAGAGGAATCACATACATACTACTTACATACATATATTTCTTACCCAGACCAAACACAAATATCATTATATAAATATTTACCCTGGGTGGAAATTGAACCCACGACCCTTAGAGCACAAGATAAGATCACTATAATCTGCACCATCCTGCCTATCGCTTATCGCGCCGGGCAAACGTGTTGGCAATTGCAGGGTGCAGCCTCCGTGACGGGGATGCGGCTACCCAACCTAACCCTATGCATTAGAGCTACACTGGCTTGGATGAATATACCGCCTACCATTTTAGTACCTTAGTCGCCTCTTACAACACCTGGTACAGAGGGATATACTATTCTATACTCTGCCGAAATCTACTGGTTACTCACGGCATACTGAGATAACATCGAAAACTTATAATCATCGCGTTTTAATCGCTCAACATCATCTACGGGTTTGTATTGTCGGTTATTGTAAATCCCACGAGATTAGTACGTTCTTTTTGGGATAAAATATAATCTTATTTCGTACTTTTGTTTATATGTATGCAAAATTTTGTAAATATTGATTGTGTAAATAAAGCGTGAGGAGGTAACAAATCAACATACTGCCTTTTGCATTTACATAATTATTTGAGACTGGTATTCCTGCTGCGAATTTGCATGGATTTAAATCGCAGCCCGTGGGAACTCTTGTTTATCCAGGTTTAAGACGATGAAAATATCTACACACCTGTAATCGGTTTACCAGTTAATCAGTAAAGGCTTTAAAGGCAAACATCGTTACTTAACTATAATGTCTGGATTACACAAATTGTGGAGACTAATGTTTCACATGTGTAAGAATATTTAATCATATATACTTATCTGAAATTATATAAATAATTAAGTCACACCACATCTCATAAATTGTCCTGACACCGAGATAAATCACCTAAAACACTTGTGTTACGGACATCAGACAACAGAGGAATCACAAATGTAATACTCAAATACATATTTAACACTTTGTCCTCAGTGAGGGTCGAACTCACGACGCTTGCCGCATTAAGATCACTACCATCACCGCCACCCGTCATCGTCACTGGCGCAACGTAATACCGTGCCGGGTACCGCCATCTGTCGGTCCAGGTACTTGAGTCGCCTCTATATCTAGTACAGAGGGAGGTACTATTCTACACCGCCGGTACTCCACGGCTTTCTCTTAATTTATTTGTTTTAGTTTGATTCATTAATAAAACAGGCTGTCTCCATTAAATTGTTTCATTATCATAATTTTATTTATAGTGTTCATGTTAGAAACATTCTTAACTGTTTCAGCAAGTCCAAAATAAAATTAATAAATAAATTCCATGACTGTCTTGAAGGCAATGTGTAGTGTAGTTTTTAATTATACCTTATATACCTTAAATTTTTAAATATAGATAATTAAGATCAATGAAGACGAACATCAGCTAAATCCAATAATTGGTACTAGCGTTAAGTGTAAATCGGAATCGGGTCCGTGAGAAACAATTCAAGTTGTAGCAGTAATACTTGTTGTTAAGGAAGCCTTTTGTCTTTTAGTCACGTTTCTGCGTTGTAGGGCAACCAGTTTGTTTATAGTACAATACTATATTAAGTCTACATTACCTGAATTTACAACATTTGTATTACTAAGTTTTATAGAGGAATATTTTATCAGAAGTGCAAAAATAATAATAACAATACATTCCCACAGCATCTGATACTTTGACCTGACTCCGTGATAGGTCGCTTAAAGCACATATATTACAGATATCATAAAATAAAGCGATCAGAAATATAATCATCAATACTAGCCATTAGTAGGTAATTATAGAGCGCAGCTTTCGAAACGTGGATGCCGCTGCCTTTCCCCGCCCTGTGCATTTGAGCTGCATTGTTTTGGATTTTGGATGGATATACCGCCATCTGTTGGTTGTGGTATCTTTGTCGCCTCTTACACCTGGTTCAGGTATTGTTCTACTCTGCCGGCACCTCACGGCGAACAAATATATTACATAAATAATAATAAATATACAACATCCAAACACAGAGCGAACACAAATAATGATAATAATAATATTTATTTCATAATCCAGACATAATCTCGGAATATCGTATTGAGCCAATTAAGTATCGATTTTTAATTATCAAATTCGGAAATATTAGGACTTTCGGAAAAAGATAATTCCTATTTTTGAATAGTCGGGATTTTGGGTGTTCCCATATTAAACATATAGCACAGATCTGCGTCGTGTATGATACTTTCTGATAGACTTTTGTAAGCTGCGCAGACAGCAGTACACCGATGTGACCTTCGACGTTATAACTTAAACTAATACATATATATGTATTAAGTAAAGCAAAAAATTGGTATAACTTCATCAACGTGAGATTCGATACAGATAAACTAAATGTGGAGAAGAATTCTTGTATCCAAAATGCACCTAAAATATATTAAGTACAAATTTCTATTAATGCATATGATATCATTGTAAACTCCTATTTAGTGTACTTATATGTTCTTTTGTACTTTATTTATTCTTATGACAACTTAATCTTAAACAATACATTTATGAAGGTAACTGTTAAACAAGAAGAAATTGATTGTTGTTAAATGCCATACAAAAGACAACCGTCTAGTGCCAGCATACTAGTATAAGGTCTTATTTATATATTAGATGACTGTTGTGATCCCGTGAGGTCATCAAGGTCATCATTAAGATTTAAAAACAAAATGAAATTTGTTGTTAATAATTTGTACTTGATATTTATAAATTAAAATTGTTCTATTTATTACTTTTGACGATTCCAAAGTGCTTGGAATGGGTTGATTGATTTTATTTGACATGACAGAGTTTTTACAAAATTTTATAAATTATGTTGAAGTTTGAACTCCTACTCCTAGGGAAACTG
Organism: Heortia vitessoides; assembly: GCA_020976665.1. NCBI lineage: Eukaryota > Metazoa > Arthropoda > Insecta > Lepidoptera > Crambidae > Heortia > Heortia vitessoides. The sequence goes on from JACJUM010002809.1 coordinate 534,361, forward strand.
CTAGTTTGATAAAAAGGAAATCCAGACCCAATTATACCAAAACATACGACTACATTAATAAGACTGCCAAGAACTTTCGCTCACAAACTTTGGTGCACCAAAGCGCATACCAATTGATACCATTACTCCTGTCAAGTTTCAATGGAAATAGTCTAGAACTGCTCCCGTGCCCTGGTACAGTTCGTGAACCCCTACAATAATGATTGAGTTTCAAGTTACAATGGCCATTGTTATTCATTGTTCTCGTTATACTTTCAATAATTTCGTATCTTAAATGGATTAATTCTGAACACATGATATACATTAAACCGCGTTGAAGCTATCCTAGCGAGGTCATTAGCGTCTAGCCTACTGTATAACGCGAGAGATGCGAGTTGGTACACCAAAGGTGTCATTAGATGATAAATGAACGATGAGCAGGATATTACATAGCAGCTCTTAAACATGGTAGTCGTGGAACGTTCACTGCTGCAAAATTTAACCAATAATTGCTGGGTTTGGTGAGAGTAATGGCAATCGTTAAGCGCAGTAATACTACTGCTCATTCCCACCCTGTTGCATTTGAGCTACGCTGTTCAGGCATATATAGGTAGAACCTACAGTTCTGATTCCCCAATCCCATCTTACGACACTTGGTACACGGAGAACTACTTTCCATAATGTCTTTGTTGTAAACATACATTTGTGGACTGACATTATAGTTTAATTAGTATAATTGGCGGTCCTATCGTTCTGAGCGATCTCTTCCAGGCAACTTTTGGATGGACACAAAAGATATTTAGGCAATTTGGTGTACTATTCTAGTCGGCCGGTACCCCAAACAAGTGTAAATTGAAAAATGTTTACTTGCTTAAATAAATCTAATCGCTGATCTGCGTAATAGGTATTCCAACTCGTTCCTAAATAAATAATTATTAAATCTGTTTTGCTTGATCCTCGTGATGTGAACGAACTTGTGGATATTAACTTTTACGATACGCTTGCTATTAATTTTCACTGTGAGCGAAATTGCGGAGAAAGAGCGCAAAATGAGCGGCAGGCGGATTTTATGCCCGCCCGCCTCGGATACCTAAAGGGTTCAAAGAATAAACCTAGATTTTACATTTAGATTTTCCATAAGCTAATGGTCTCCACCAGGCGGGTGAAGCATAACTCGACCATAACTCATTTAAGTTTTAAGTTCGCACTTTAATTTTATTTTCTATTAGTTAAATTTAAATATACAATTAGACTGAAGAGAATATATGCCTAAAGACTGAGCTAAGCCTAAAAACAACTTATGTATTTTCACTCAAGTATGATGTGTCATTCAATGTCTATTATAGTTAAATGATATCATCACCAGCATTATCATCATACCCGCCATTGGTCCACTGCTTAAAAACCACTCACAATCTATCGGTTTGGGTATCTCTGTCGCCTTTTCAGATATTTAGTACAGAGGAAGGTACTATTCTTCTCGGGAAATTAAATTTTCACAATTACTGGGTGTTGTGACATAATATCTTCCTTGGTTCCACACCCACTTGGTTCAAAAGAAGGTACAGTTCAACTTACGGTTCTCTATACTAGTTTCCATAAAGAACTGGCTTAACTATTTATTTATTTATACGTACAATCAAAATGTTTCTACCTTCTTATTAGGGATATTACGCGAACAGGTGAATGTAAAATTCTAAACACTTAAAGTTATTAAAACGAAGAGTGCTTTAAGATATTTTTTAAATAAAACATTAAAAATTACATTTAAACTAATATAAAATGTATATCATACGCCGGCAGAGTAGAATAGTACCTCCCACTACACCGGGTGTCGTAGGAGGCGACTAAGGTACGAGAACCGGTAAATGGCGGTATATCCATCGGAAACAGTGTAGCTCAAGTGCACACGGCCGGGATGGACGAAGTATTTTTATAGTGAAAAAATAAAGACACGTAAATACATAGTTACAAGTTTTATGTATAAAAACTCGCAATATACTCAAAAAATACCATTGTTAAGCGATAATAATATTTATTATATTTGTCAAAAATTAAAAAGAAGTTTTTTATATAACAATACAATTCCAGCAAATTAATAATTTATTAAAACTATAAAGTATGTATATTTATTAAGTTAAGAATATGTTTATTAAGCTAAGAATACTTGCGTATTTCTAACACATGACCTTAGCTTTCAAATGCAGATGACCGATAAGAGGTTAAACTTAGGTTTACCTTTAAAATTCAGCATACTATATCTGCTATTCAAAGTAACATAAATACAGTCTGCAGTGCTTCTATGATATCTGTACATCGTAATCAGTCTCGTAAAGATTTGAATGATGAGGCGTCACTTCTTTTTATACCAAATTTTATTTCAAATTTCACCATCTTAAATTTATGCGATTTCCCAGATAAGATCCGAATAACCCGTTTCTAAGCGATCCCATCAATTTCATCTTATCTTATTCTATCGACTTTTCTCGCTGACGACAATCGACTCTGATTGGTAAGGCTTTTAAGGACCTGACCGAAGATCGACAAATATTATTTATCGAGCTCTTCCTAAAACAAAAGTTATTGAGGAGTTTGGACGTGGCCCCAGATGCGGCGGGCACAGATTGACTGCATCCAGATAGTCCCCAGATCATCATTATTTGATTTTTAATATTTTTATTGTTTTATACATCATTATGTATTCCTGCGTCAGTGAAAAAGAATATCATAATTTTAGGTGATTTTTCGATCTACAAGACATGGACTGGATGAATATATAAAAATATTTAAATAAAATAATAAGAAATCAAAATTTTGTATTGACTTTTTGTGTGTCAGTAGTTTGACTAAGAATGTAGTTATTTTTTTTTACATTATTTGTATGTTGCTTCATTATGATACTTAATTATGTACAACATCAACCAACCTCGGTCTTAAATAGTGAGGACAAATTTTTTGTCGGTTTGTTCAAAAAACTGAAGCTTCACTTCCTTCCTCCTTGATAATACCCGACATATTTCAGTAAAATCGTTATGTCTCAGTTAATTTGTAAACACTAAATATTAACAAATTATAGCATATAGTGTCTTGGGATACCGGCAGAGAAGAATATTATCTGAGCCCTGAATCAGAGGCGACTAAAGAACCGGATCTGACGTATCTAAAATACTGAGGTGGAGCACAAATGCGGGGTTTAGGCAATTACATTTTCGTCGGGTAGCTACACTCTGCAATAGTCACCACGCCTGCCTAGTCACTACTAGGCAGGCGTTGTGACCAAGAAAGGGGGAATTTCTCCAATATTGCAGTCAATACTGGAGTAATTCCCCCTTTCTATGTTCAGTGGACGGTTCAAGAGCTGGTATGCTGATTATAATTACACACATTAAATATCCCCACAAATACGATGCAGACATAGAATGACTTCACCTCGTTCCATGTGTCGAATGGGCCATCTCTGTCAATATGATTTCTGCTGTGGAAAGAGCTTGGAGAACTTTCAATTTTGAAGTTGGTAAAGAATCTTTTTGCTATCAGAGCTGCCTTGTTCGGTTTTCTAGCATCGAAAATTGAAAAATAACTTGCCTTTTGGTCTTGAGATTTTTGAGAAGCTGAATCGAGAATACTGAGGGTGCAATTTATTCATGGATTCATTTTTTTATCTTAACGATACAATCAATGATCAGTCATTGAAGCTATCTAAGAAATAGTTTCAATTTTGATGGCCTTTTCGTTCATAACTGCCTTGCTGGACGTAATAGAACTGCAGAACAAACCTCAACGGCAGGGTTGTTCAGTCCCCTTATGAGTAACATTCTACTTTACCAGTTCCAACCGTATTCTTCCAATATCACGATCCAAAAATATAAAACATTTATTTATACTTATCAAATCCAAATATACTTATTAAAACTTTATTCTCTACTACAGATTTTTTATTATGATACACAGCAACAGACAGCATAAACTTAAGAAATTAATTTGGCGTATTGCTTAAAAACATACAAGCAAACAAGCAACGTAGTTCTTCCAGAAGGAGACTTAAATCAGACTTGTATTTGAGTTTCCAGAGCAGAAGTCATGCGCCAGGAAAATTTGCCAACAACATCATCACCATCATCCACTAAGTTATCACATGCGAGTGCATCTGTTGTTTGAAACTTGTAATTTTTAGATGCATGTTAGTTATATAACACTTTTTTATGACCAAGCCGTGTGGTACCGGCTGAGTAGAATTGTACCTCCCCGTGTAGTAGGTGTCATTAGAGAGGACTAAGATCCCAGAACCGACACAGCCTGGAATCCTGGAATCAGCTACCTTATGCATTGTGTTTTTCTTTATACTTGGTATGAAGGTCAGAAGTCTAATGGTTGGTATTTCAGTAAAATTAGGAATACACAATTCATGACTCATATACTGCTTGTCGGTTTCGGTACCTCAGTCGCTTTTATAAGATCTTATTTCAATGGAGGTTTTGTATGTAGCGGTTAAAAAATATCGCTGTTATTACAACCGCAGCCGTATTATCTACATCCTTCTGGTAATGGAAATTTGTTTGTGCCCCATTATAGATTTAGAGAATGATTACAGTGAACTCATTAATAAAGGATGCTCTAAGAATCTGGTCGTTTCTGGAAATGAAAGCATTTGGTGTATTTCTTAGAATGATTTCGTCTTTGATTTGATTTTAGTGGTATATCCGGAGTGTTGTGTATCCGGAGGGATCTTACGTTCGTAAATTTACTATACCGTTGGGACTTATCTGTCTGCGTTAATGGATAGCTAGATTTAAAACTGCACGATATATTAGAAAGATTTATTTTTCCAAAATCACATCAGATTGGCTGATATTTAAAATACTTTTACATTAGGTAGACCTTATACAAAGTCACTCTCACCTATTTATACCGCTATATAGCAGTCTTTGCATTGCTATATTTCACTTTGAAGTGTGCCGAAGCAGTGAAATTACTGGGTAATGTGACAAAATATCTTCAAGTCACAAGGTTGGCAACACGTTATTTGTTATTTTACGAGCGTCTATAAGCGACTGCATTATTGTTTGTCAACCTTGTCCAATAAAAAAATTTAATTAAAAAATAAATTTTTACTTTGAAATTCAAGACAGATACTTAAATTGGTATACCAAATAATTAATACCAATTTTTTCCTAAACTAACTTATATCGAAAGTCAAACCCCATTCTTCTAGCAAACACCATGCTACTACGCCAACAAAGCCAATATCAACACAAAACAGTAAGTTAATGTTTGTTAAACTAAACGCAAACCATTACCTGAATCCTATATAACGAACCCAAACGAGTTATCTCCGTTCAAATATTTACGAAGGTCCCTGGGTTCAAGTTTCGCCATGGAAGCCTAAAACCGTTGGAACTTGTCTCATCGGTCTCTTTAACCGAGAATAAATAACTGAACAGCAATTGGACGCCGGGGGTGAAATTTATAATGCAAAAGTTTTCATAAGTTTCTATAAACAATCGCAAGATGGCCGCCGGCTTGTTGGGAAAATACTTGTTGATGATGTGACGTTTTATTTTTTCATATATATATAATTATATTATGTTTATACTATAACTATCTAATAACCGAATACGTAGCTGATTTTTACGATATCGACATTTCATCATCATCATTATTCTCTGTCTGTATTTATTCAGTTATAGTCAAAGTTTTAAGTTTATTTATAGTTTTATGCTATGAACTCACAAGCATAAAGTCCACTTGATGATTAACGTGACCGCAGACTATAGACACTCGTGTCATCACAAATATATCACTAGCGTGGTGTCAACTTTGTGAACTGATGATGCAATATCACCCTTGAAACCGAAACACAATCATTTGAACATTGCTATTTGCCGGCAGAAATAAGTTAGAATGAGGTACCAATGCAGACGACCTCTGTAAAAGGTCTACCTCAAGTGAAAATGTATATATTTATTAGACTTATCAGAGGCAATATATCGATTTTTGTTAAGAAAAATATTTTATATATGTACATTTACCGATTTCAATATTACTCAAATGTACCGATGACCCTGATAACCTTTTGGAGTTATAAGACTAATTTTTTGAGTAGAGGTCAATCAGTGGCTTCCTTGAAAGCTATTTTACCAGCACCAGACGGATCTTACTACTAATTTTACCACAGGCGATGGTGGCAGGACCAACACCTGGTGATTGGTGCTTTTGCAAACCTTACAGTCATTTATTTATTTTACATTACAAGCTAACAGATATGTATTCAAAAACGTGCATATGATTAGACTAACACACACGGAAATTATAAACAAAAGCTCAGTGCGGAAATTATAGGCAAATTCCCCCTTTTTGGAGAAGTTTTCTCCAGCACTGAAAGTCGTCTGCTGGAACGATGGTAATTCCATCTCGCTTAAGCAATGGAATTGTAAAGAGGTAATTTACACAGAAACAGTTTGTAATATTTACTTGATTGGTGTAGTCATTTGGGCGTAATAACCAAGGCCCTAATGGTTGTGGCGTGATACGAATAACTTGTAAGCTTTGCCGATATATGATCATCTTATGTTAAAACAACTTCCAAGTATTTCTGTAATACTATATAACTTAAACTTATATATATATATATATATATATATATATATATATATATATATGTGTGTGTGTATATAGTCACTGTGTTAGTCCGCTGTAAGAACTTCTAAACTACTGAACCGAAATTCAATATTATATAAGTAAACGTTCAAAAAAAAGGTCAATCGACGAATCCAACTAAGCTGGGCATCATTCGGAAAACTGCAAAATATTTTTCGTCCGACATACTTCAGTGCCTCAAGTCGAAAGTTTTCGACCAATGTATGCATGCATGACCAGCGATGACCTATGGCAGCGAAAAATGGTCTCTTACCTTTGGCCTTATTGGTCAACTGAAAGTAGCTGAACGAGATATGGAGAGGGCAATGCTCGGAGTTTCTATGCGCGATCGAATCAGGAATTTTGGAGGAGGAGATTTGTTACAGAACCAAAGTTACCGATATTGCCCGGCGGATTAGTAAGTTGAAGTGGCAGTAGGCAGGGCATTTGGTACACAGAACCGATGTCCGATGTAGTCGTAAGGTTCTGGAATGGAGACCACGTACCGGCAAGCACAGCGTAGGGTATCCACCGGTAAGATCGACAGGTGATCTGTCTAATGCCGCAGGATCGCGCTGGAAACAGGCTACAAATAACTGGTCCTATTGGAAATTACTTGGGGAGGCCTATGTCCAGCAGTGGACGTGTTATGGCTGATATTTGCACAGTAAGTAATCATCATGTATGCTTACAGTGTACATTTTGATCAAACTTGAAAGGTAGTATAATTAATATTATAATTTATATTCGCAATATTTTTTCATGATACACATACATATTTCGGCCGTGAGGTAGCGGCAGAGTAGAAAAGTACCTCCCCCTATACCAGGTGTCGTAAGAGGTGACTAAAATATCAGAACCAATAGATCCATTCAAAACAGTGTAGCTCAAATGTACAGGCTGTAAAGATGGACAGCAGCATTTCCGTCGCCAAAGCTGCACTCTGCGATTGCCAACCATTGCCCAGCGCGAAAATTGTGGGCTAAATTCTCCCTTTCTTAGGGAGGCTTATGTCAATCAGTAGATTGCCAAAGGCTGTGATGATGATATATATTTAAGACTGAATTACATCTGCTGGGTCATCTAGTTATTATATACGTTAAATAATAAGTTGTAGCCAAATTCTAGAAATCACCATTTCAATTTAGCGGGCTGACCCAGGTTGATCGAGCAAGTAATCTATCTACTATTCAGAAGTGTTTTATAAGATTACTGTCCCGTGACCCGTCAATTAACGAATCTTAAATAGCAGGAGAGTTGTGGGCTAAGACCTAAAGTTCACTCTCAGACGATTCGAACACAGTAACTAAAGCAACGGAGATTGCAATAGCCTAGTCTCCGGAAAGTTGAAACAGATCAGGGGTTGACATTTAGTAGAATTGACTTGCTCTCTCACTCATCCAAAAAATTGACGTGTCTGTGTCTGCAAGCATTTCTAAGGAAAGACTCCGAAAGGCAAAGTTATACAACAAAACGGGAAACCGGTCTACTTTTGAGACATTATAATGATTGTCGTGAAATCGCCAGTAATCCCGAATCAAGGTTTAATGACTACAGTTTTGCATAAACAATCGCTGGTGATGGATTGTCAGAATCATATGTCATTTATCAATTCATACTAATAGGTGATAATGCGCTGTGAATGGTGAAAAGTCAATGCTGTTTTAATAAAGACGTTTCTTCTAAGACCTGTTGCTGTGGTTTGTATCAAATGCAATCATTTGCGGTTCTGATCAGATCGTCTATCTGTCTATCTTGTTAGTGTGCGTATTGCATTGATATGTGTGATGTGTATATTGTATGTTATAAAATAAATTGCCTTTACCTCAAGCGATTACCAACGGCACTTGCGCAGTCGGGATCACTCAGTCCTCTAATTTTGCAAGTGATAAACTGGCCCTATGTGTAATAGAGGTGACTGAGGTACCGGAACCGACAGATGGCGGGCTATCCGAAATCGGCAGCAGTACCACCGTCGCGAGCATCACAAGATCAGCTACACGTTTGTCCAGCACGACAATTATGGCCATAATCCCCCCTTTTTGGACAATGGACCTCCATTGGTTGATATGATGATGATAAATAACGACTTCTCTCACATAAACCATGTAACTTTGGAAAGCTAGTTGTAAATAAATCCAATAAGTATATAAATATATATATAAGAGATTAAATTTAAATTACATATGAAATACATACATATAAAGTTGTTCATTTAAAAAAATATTTTTCTCTTGCTTCAACTTGGCTTCATTTTCAGTCACCAAGTACACTGTGGCATCATGGCTGCATCGTTCCGTTTATTTAATTTTCTTATCAGTCCCCACTGCGAGCTCTGAATTTTAAAATTTTCGTAATACATATTAATGCAGTGAATTTAATTTATATCAAGTCCATTCAGGAGTTGGAAAATATTGGAGTGGGATTTCAGTTCACTGACTGGGTTATGTCTGTGTATATTAATAATGGAAAATATGAAGTTTTCTTTACATTTACAACGAGGTTTAAAGTTGAATTAACTTTTGATACGATAACACACTTGTATGCAGCCTGTGTAATTGTAGCTCATTTTTTATTGGACCTGTTTAAAAAATTTATTGTGATCGCGACAAGTGATTATTCATTTCATCACCTAGTACTTTTTCATTAACTAAAAATTATGTGGTGTGCATATTTTTACAAAAAATACAGGTCAGTTTATAAATGATAACATAAAGTATAGAAACAAAAGTCCTCAATTTCCAGAATAGTTTGGAATTGCAAAATTATGACTAACGCACTGTCATGACAGCACATTTTGTGTAGTAATAGATTATTTTACGTAGTAACTGCAAAAAAAAGTATTTAGCGAGATAGCACAAACTATAACTTTACAATTTATATATATTTTTCGACGGGCCGGATGGCGCATATGGTAGTAATCCTATCCTGTGCACCAGGGTTCGTGGGTTCGAATCCCATCCAGAGCAAATATTTATATAATTATGTTTGTATTTTATCTGTGTCTGAGTGTTAAATATATGTATTTAAAAAGTATATTTGTGATTTCTTCGTTGTCTGGCGTAACTCAAGTGCTTTAAGCGACTAACCACGATGTCAGGTAAATGTATGCGATGTTGTAGGAATTTATTAATATTAATAGGTCTTAAATATTGATGGCGATGTTAGCCTATTTGGAACCAAAATTTTTTAAAGTCGAAAATCAAGTAAATTTAATATAATAAAGAATTTTTACGTCCAAATAAAAGTCGTGTAAAAGAATAGCATTTCAGTTAAAAACTCCACTTAATTAACCATCGCAATAGTTTGAGTAGAAAATGTTTACTAAACTCGCCTAACACCAAAGCAAATGAAAAAGGCGTCCATTCATTAGAGTTGGCACTCCGCATAATTTAGCAGAAACGTTGCTCGCTGTTGGGGTCCAGCGATGCACCTCGCGGTACTCAATTGAAAGCAAAATAAAATGCAACTTTGTCAACTGCGCGCAAATAACGAAACGCTAGGAAGTGAAGGAGTTAGTTTGCCTCTGGCTTTGTGTCTTCGCGAACTTGTTCAACTTTGCGGTCATATTTTATATTTTGGACGTGTTCATTATTCCTGCCATTGGAAGTCTACTTTTGGACACAGTCCTCCCCAAAAAAGAGGGAATTTTGCCCATAATTGCCGCGCTAAGCAAGCGTGTTGCAATCACATAGCGTAGCTCTAGCGGCGAGGATACTGCCCATCCCCACCCTGAGAATTTGAGCTGCACTGTTTCGAATATATATCAGTCCGCTTTAGTACCTTAGTCTCCTCTTGCGACACCTGATATATATGGAGGTACTATTAGACTCTGCTGCTAACTTTTATCTCGTCGTGTTATAGGTAGGCCGCATAGAACCGGTTCTATTGGAGATTACTCGGGGAAGCATATGTCTAGCAGTGGATATTCTACGACTGATATAATGATGATGATTAGATTAAGAGTGCCGTGAGGTACCGACAGAGCAGAATAGTACCTACCCCTGTACCAAGTGTCGTAAGAGGTAACTAAGCTAAAGCAGAAACGTAAGATGGCGGTATACCCATCCGAAACAGTGTAGCTTAAATGTACAGGGTGGGGATGGACAGCAACATCCCTGTCGCGAAAGTTGCCCTCTGCGATTGCCACCACGCTTGCCCAGCGCGGTAATTATGGGCAGATTCTCCTTTCTTGGAGAGGCCTATGTTCATCACTGTAATGATGATGATAATAAGATTAAAAACAAAGGTCATATCAAATATTTGTATTTTTATAATTTTAAGCTTATAACTTAATAATATTTTGACTTAGTTTACTTTTTGACTGTTTTATTTTAATATTTTTTGCTGCTGCTTTTATATAAACTAAATATACTCTCGCCGCATTGGCCGCGAGGACATATAAAGGAGTCTTGTTATCCCCAGAACAGTTTTATGCAAAAGTGACTCTTATATCCTCTTAAAGATTGAATTCACAAAAAGGGATATTGGCAATGATCTCTATATATATCTCTATATAATATATCATATTGATAGACATTTGATACATATATTTTGAAACTTAAAGACTGACTTTAGATAAATAACTATTTTTTTTATATCGATTGCTTCAAACTTGTAAATAATATTAGTATTAATAATAATAAATTTACTTACTTTAAAAATTCAGTGCATACAACCTCTGAAGAAATTATAAATACCTTTTACCTTTGTGTCTTAATAGTACCTAAGTCCAACACATGTCGCTTTCCTGACATAGGACTAGATACTTTAAACATTAAGTTGAAATCATTATATTCATTGAGGAGTTTATTGCACAGTATTCGGACGATTATTTATATGATATATAATTTTATTTATTTTGTGTTTGGATGTTAAATATATGTTAAAGTGTTATATATGTATTTATATTGTTATCTGAAATCAGCAACACAAGTACTCCCAGCAACTTATCTCGGATTCAGGTCAATGTGAGCCATTGGAAGAGCACTGCTGAACATAGGCCTCCCCAAAAAAGTGCTGGGCAAGCGTATTGGTAATCGCAGTGCGCAGCTTTCGCGATGGTAAGTCTGCTGCCTATCCCCATTCTGTGTACTTGAGCTTCACTGCTTCGGATGGATATAGCGCCATCTGTCGATTTAGGGACCTTAATCTTCTCTTACGACACCTGCTACAGGAGGAGGTACTATTTTTCTCTGCTAGTACACCACGGCATATGTCGGTTCAATCTATTCATTATCACAAACACATATTCTGTTAAATCAATTAAGTTGGATCATACTTTACACAGAGAGCAAAATTTAAGTAAAATATATTAGTAGTTTAGGAGTCATTCAACGAAACCACAAACACAATTGATTCTCCTACTTTACGTATTTTTCCGGTCAATCGTACGAACGTAAATTTTTAACACAGTTATTAACTCAACTTGTTTGTCAGTATATAGCGATTTCGAACTCACTCTCTTGACAACTAGAGAGCTTTATTGAGTATTAAAATAAAATTTTATTGAAATAACACTACGAATTGTGAAACGTGAATTTTCTCACATCTACTTATATTTAAACGACTTAAAATATATTTATTGATCCGAAATGTCGAATATAATGTGAAGTAACTTTATTATTCTCTCAATAAATGCATTTTCTTCCGCAGTGATGGGGGCTTTAAGCATCACCCGGTCATGTTCCGTTCCGTTTCACCCATTCGCGTTAAACTCGATGTTTACGGCTCCGAGGTCTGGCGAACAAATAAAATTGCCTTCGCCGCCATGAATTAAAAATGTATTTTCAGACTGCGCACTCTGGATTGAACTTTTTTCATATTGGGTTGGAATGATTCGGCTATTTTTGGACCGAAATTGTAATACCAATACAAAGCTTATTACATGTGTATATTCAAAATTTATCGTTATTGCTTTATAATATTCTTCTTTACATGTAATAATAAGCAGACTGATCATTGATATGACAAAAATCATTATCATATCAGTCGTTGAACATAGACTTCACCAGAAAAGGAAAAAAATGTCCTTAATTGCCGCGCTGGGCAAGCGTGGTTACTATAGACTTTATTTGCCGTCCTGTAGAGTTGAAACTGTTTAAGATGTTAAGATATATCGCCGTCTGTTGGCTCCGCTACCTCAATCGCCTTTTATAACACCTGATATCGGAGGTATCTACTATTCTACTCTGCCGGTACCCCACGGCTTATATGACAACAGTAGTAAACTATTAGGTGAGGAAACAAAATTAAATCGATTTCAATTTTTACATTGCTTTTCTACCATTGTTTTTAAGGCGTTTTTTATTTCATTTAGGTATCAGGCAATTTTTGTTTTATTCAAACATTTTTACCTTAAATCTTTGTTACATTGTGTTGGCTTTGTATTATTGAAACCGTCTAAAACCAAAATCTTTATTAACGTTTGTTTCACTTTTTTAAACTCGCTAATCTCAAGAACCGCTAGTCTTTTTGAAAACATATTTCAGTTGTGCATTTATCAAGGAAGGGTACTTTATCTCTCAAGTCTCTATTTCACGTGGGTGAAGTCGCGAACACTGCTAGTATTATATAAGTGTAAAAGTTAATAATCCGAGTATAGGGGTAGATATTCAAAAGCCATCCCTTTAAAAATTGATGTTAAACATGGAGATGACATATCTCCGAAACTGTTTAATGCCACTTGAGAAAACGTCTTCAAGCCCTTTGATGGCAAAGATTAAGATTAATATTCATTTAAACAAATATGTGTATGGTGATATTTATGTTTGTTCTGTGTCTGTGTGTTAAATATATGTATTTAGGTAGTACACTTGTGATTCCTCTGTTGTCTGATGTCCATAACACAAGTATTTTAAGCGACTTATCTCGGAATCTGGCATGTAAAAGATGTTGTGGAATTTATTTATTATTGTTTTTTTTTATTAATCTGGGTCGATAAAAAAGCGTTTGTAAGATAGTAAGCATTACAGCAGCCAATAGACGCTTGTTTTATTACCAGGATATCACTAGCGCATTGTCAACCTTGTGACTTAAGAATATTATACCATATTATCCAGTAATTACACTAAATCTCTGACCCTTCAAACCGGAACACATTAATGTGGAAACTGCTATTTGACGGTAGAAATAGGCGAGATTAAGGTACCAATTCAGAAGACCTTTTAGTCAACCCTACCCTTGTGAATTTTCAACAAATCAACTTAATAAACTACTGGAATAATTTCAATAACTCTCACAAATAAAAAGGTACATTACCAAAAAATAACAATAGGCACATTTTTACGGGAAAATGAACGATACGAGTAAAATCGCAAAGTGCCGCTAATTAAGAGTTACTACAATATTTTATCTCGCAAAAATCTTAAGATTGACATGAAAGTGAGTTATCCATCCATTTATAAAGATGCAGCTAATTGTTACAAAAGTGTTGTCATTAGTTAGTTCCACTCTTTCCCGCAAAAAGAAACACGAATGCATGGTAACAGTAGCACTCGTGGCGTCGACGTGCAGTGAAAAGGTCGCGGCCCGTGAATATGCAAGCGTTGAAAGTCGGTTACTACCGCGCGATGTAATGTGACACAGTCTAGCGATAGAAAGTATGAACGAAGTTATCATATCAGCCATTGCAAGTCCACTGTTGGACATAGATTTCTTCAAGAAAAGGGAAATTTTGCCTATAATTGCAATGCTCCCACCGCAAGCGAGTTGGATACGAGGATACTGCTGGCCATCCCTACCCTATGCATTAGAGCTGAACTGTTTAGAATTTACCGCCATCTGCCGGTTCTGGTACTTCTAACGATATTTGGTATAGTGGGAGTTACTATTCTATTCTACTAGTACCACACAACTACCAATAATAATAATAATTTGGAATGAGAACCCAATTATATACTAAAGCTCATATAATGCTTTAAAAATATATCGTTAACAGATATAATGGCAATCAAATCATTTCTACTGAGAAGTAAAAAGTATAAGTAACGAACGCAAACGCAAACTTAATGATACCTCAAAATAAAATCCTGATCAATAAGAATACCACAAAGTAAAATAGTACCTGCTCCTGTATCGTAAGAGGTAACTGTAGCATTGAACCAACAGGTAATCGGTTCAGTCTATATCCGCCTATTCGACGGGGAATGGCATTGTCTTTCTCATCGAGCTACCTTGTGAGTGCCATGATGCCTGCCCAGCGTGGCAATTATAGGAAAATTTCCCCCGTTTATTGGATAAGCCTATGTCTATCAGTGGACTTTCTACGCTTGCTATGATTGTGATAATAAATAGTATTTATGAAATAGAACTTGTCCTTGAGGAATATATATGCAACAAATACTTTTTTAAATATGGTACAGTAAAGTTCACGTGTTAACTATGCATCACAACGCCGTACATCTACTCATATGGCAACATCTTTAACATATAACTAAGATGTCACCAACTTTTAGACCTGACGAGTAGCCCCCAGCGGTTTCACCTGCGTTGAGTTTTAGAACTTTCATACTGACTTTGCACTTATCATCCTTACCTCCCTTTTACCACTTCAAAGGATGTAATTGTTAATGAAAAACTATCATTTTGATTTTCATTCGAATGGATATGCAATGTGTAAAAGTTGCATACTAAGTTTGCACCTCCATTTTACTTCTTTAGGGATTACATTTTCATAAATCTTAGTCTTATCTTGGTGCTCCTTATGTCGTAAAAGAACCTCTTTTAGAGTAATTAAAGTTTCGGCCCTGCATTGTTATTCAGTCAGCTTTTTCTTATATATATATATATATATAGTTAAAGTGTTGTATTCTCGCACACGGTATACCAGAACATAAAACTCTATTCTGAATGGAAACCTATAATAATTTAACTATTATAAAGCGAAATGGCTAACGGTATATACTTTTCTCCTTCTACCATTAATGTGTCAATTTAGCCCCAACCCTGCGAACGTGCTGGACCTTTCTCCTCATTCCATCAGTCATGCTAACATTAGTCTGTCATTAGTTTATGCGGAAATAAAGGTCCCATTCTAATTAGCCCTTAGATGTCCTTCAAGCCATCAGAATAATTAACAAAGGTTGTAGCAAATGCCAAAGATGAGAAAATTAATGATCTCTTCTCCAGGGATGCTGAATATTGCTGTACTAGATCGACAAAGCAGCATACAGTTTGCGTGATAGTAAGCGCCACCACAGCTTATCGATGCTGTCAATATCACAAGGATACCGCTAGCGCGTTGCCAATTTTACAACTTAAAGATATAATGTCATATTACCTGTAAATTTCACAACCTCTTTCACCCTTCAAACCGGAACATTGCAATGAGAACATAGCTATTTTTCAATAGAAATAAACTTATTTTTCTAACTACGCAGATAAAACCGCAGGGCGCCGCTAGTAAAAAAATAAAGGCAAAAGACCGGTTATCTCGGGCAGTATCCTACGCAATAAAAGAGGTAATTAATTTTACTTTTTAAACAAAAAATCCTTATTTCTTATGAAAAGGCAGCGTACAAAGCGGATCGTATAAAATTAAATATTAATTTTAATCTGCTGAACTAAGCCAACAGAAATAGTACCTTTTAAAATTAGCTTCTAAAATAACCTTAAACTTATCAAAGAATATTCAAAATTTATATTACAGCCGTGGAGCACCGGCAGAGTACCTCCTCTGTACCAGTATCCCTGTAAGAAGCAACCAGTACCGCCAAATGGCAGTATATCCATCCGAAACAACGTAACTCAAATGCAGAGGCCGGAAATGGGCAGCGGCGTCCCCGTTGTGAAAGTTCCGCTCTGTGATTGTCAACACGCAGCGCGGCAGTATGGCAAAATTCTCCCTGTATTGGGGAGGCCTATGTCCAACGTGGACTTTCAATGGCTGGTATGATGAAGTAAATAAGTAGGTGGTTAATTGTGTTAAAATTAGAAAATATTTACGCAATCCTTTTTTTTACATAAATATCTAAATTTTTATTACATTTATAGCATGCCAAATATACCGAAAGTTTAAAGCTAAAGAAAATTTGCAAAAAGCGTTCGAAACTGTTTAAAATGATTCCAACAATTTATCTACAAGACAAATTGCTAAAAAAATATGGGGTTCTGAGGTATAGTCAATCAATACCACATAAAGGTAACTGATCCATTGGATATATTATATCATATATGACAATCATTTCATGATGGTGGAAATATAAATAACACTGTCCAAGAAGTAGATTTTCCCGTTATAAATCTTTCAAAGAACGATAAATACTTACATTTGGTACCAACACAGAACATCTTTAAAATAATAGAAGATACTACATGACATACTTTGACGTCGTTCATGCATGATGCTTCTAAATCTATATGAGTCAAAATTTCGTCTGTTGAATGATATCAGCTGCCAAGTCTAAAAATTGTAACAAGAAAACGTTTTTTAGGAGAAAATTTAGTTAACGCAGGAACGCTAATAAAAATAGAAAAAAGGCAAGCTAAACGACATTCTTATGCATTAAGCTCTAAAAATTTTAAATTGACATTATATACAAAAGATATAGAAAAAGAATAGAAGAAGATAAGAAATGGACATAAAAAGAAGAAGAGGCAAGAATTAATTGCATCAAAAAAGATAATTGTTTGAGGTAATATTCTTATAGAACCTGGGAATTTCGGAAACCTGGAAAAGCCTGCCTGTTAAGTGTGTCATTTCAATGGGGTGAAAAATGAATTGTAATAATTGTACAAAAATATTTCATGAGCGGTGCATTCCACGTGAACATAAGAAACATATACCCGACAGCTCGGATTTACATTTATTTTTATTATTATTGCTATTATTGTTTTGAAATGAATGATTCTGTCTCTGGAGATTCTGAGAAAAAAAATATTAGACATAATTACACAATTACAATACTGCAAACCGCAATTTTTTTTTTATAAAGATTATTTAGCAAAAAGATTTGCTTCATGATTTTTTTATAACAATTATTTACTCTTAAAACAAATTATAATTTTTTAGAAGTTTACTTCCAAAAGCTGGTATTTAAATAATGATGTATCACATTAAGCTGCTTTTGTATCTACCTATCTTACCAGACATAACCGTGTCGTTGCTTAAGTATATGCTTTCTGTCCCGCCCTGCTGTAACTACCGTCATATCAATTGACTGGACCTTGTGTCGCACTTTCTGGCTCACAGCTGTCCATTCCCGGTTGTAGTTTACCTACTCACACTATTCGACTATGCCACAGGTGCATAGAGGTCTCACAGTGGGTGCACTCTATTCAGTCGTTTTCTCACACGCATTTATGTGTCAGCGGCCCTTTAAAATGGGGCACTTTAAGATTTTATACAACTTGAACTGGGTTGTGTCTAAAGTTTGCTTGAAGGAACCTGCTTGTGAATCGCTTGGGAATGAAAGGAATGAAATGCAAAGTAAAAAATAGAGAAATGTGTCTTTAGTCGTTAATAAGTCATAATAAAGATTCTGTAATTTTCTGAAATAACGTTTTAGAACCTTTTTCAAATATATACAACATGCAAAGTACCAAATGACTTTCCCTATTTTTGATGTCAAATGAGCAGCTGTTCATTTAATGTTTAAAAATACCCACAAGTGCAACTGGATCAAGATAAGTCGCAGAGTCTTAGTCACAAAGTGCAGATGGCAGTGATCCTATCTTATGCTCTTAGGGTCGTGGGATCGATTTCCACCCAGGATAAATATATTTATTCTGATATTTGTATTTTTTATATGTTTAGGTAATATATTTACGTATTGTATTGGTGAGTGTATGACACCAGTGCGTTGAGATACCACTTTTAGAGTCAGGTCAATACTTGGGTTTTTTGTAAATTTATTTGGATACTTATTGTCCAGCAGTGGATATTTTATTTACTGGATATTTATGGCTAATATTTAGGAGATTTAGTAACAACTGGCAGAATTCTGATGTCGTAACGAATAATCAAAACTTTTATTTCAGAAACTACATATAAACTTTAGCTGCTTCACGACAACGCAATGTGCGCAAAACAAACAACCACTAAGTTAGTTGAGAGTTACAATTAGAACGTCTACGATAACCACCGAATTTCATCCAAAATTTTAACAAATTCTTACGCATATAAATGTCACCTTGTTAAAGCTATACGTTTGCAAAATGCGCTACCTGTGAATTTCAGGCGTGCGCAGTCTGTTACGAAATTTAAGCGAATAGTCAGGGAGCATTTCTAGACACTGTAATGACTGAAACCTACAACATTTAATATTTCAATAATTAATTATTTTTTTATTAATGTATTTATTGGCATATTAGTTTATTATTACATATACATATAATATTATCATTCAGTACAATTTATTTTGTTTTTACAAATACAATAGTACACATCTAACTGCCCTATCACATTTCCTTCGTTTATATCCATTCGAAGGTTGCTAAATAACAAATAAAATAATATATTATATGTGTTTAATACAAAAGGTTTTTCGACACAAAAAATATAACATTTTTAGATTATTAAATTAAGGTTCATTTGCAGGAAGAGAGATGTACAATAATTTATTAATTTTTAATACGAGAAAGTCTTTTAAAATATTAGGGTTACAACTCTTTACATATCTTTGAAAACGATTCTCAACATCTACTTTCTATTTTGGGTTTTATCTTTTTTGGGTAATAATATTAAATATGTCGATTAATTAATGTATATTCTTTTTATACATTTAAAAACCCTACTGTAGTTATTGGAATAGGGTAGCCAAAAAGTGTCAAAAAGGGCATGACAAGTTGTTCATAGAGGTGTATTGGTTCCAATACTGACATATGGTAGAAAATGTTGGGTGTGGCAGAAAAAGCACGGGAGTAGAATATATGCTGTTGAAATTAGGGCATTTTGAAGTATGTGTGGTGTGAATTTGAAAGATAGATTAAAGTATAGTGTGTTAAGAGATCAATGATGATATTGTGATAACAATAAAGAAAGGAATGTTGAGAAATCATTTAACATGTAGAAAGGATGGATGAAATTAAAATGACTGCACAAATATATAAAACGGAAGTGAATAGAAGAGTTGTTATAGAGCGAACTAGGCGAACATATCAAGGTAGAAGAGGTGTACAGAAAGGCCAGTACAGAAGTATCAAGAATTAATGAGCGTATATGAAAGAGCTAACGTGAGTAAGGGAAGCAAAAGAAATATGCCAAGGTCGTAACAAGTGGATATCTATAGTCTCTTCCTACACTGATGGGCGCAGGCGTGATATATATATATATATATATATATATTTATATAGGTATGTATGTATGTAAAAATAACCATTATTTGGCAAAATCCATATTTGTTGTATGAAAGTTGTTTTTGAAGGGGCTCAAATATTTGTTCATTATATATATATATATATATATTTGATAGAGTATATATAGAAATATTCTGTGAATTTTACAAGCTGTTGTCCACCTTTTGCTGTTAATAATACCAAGAAAAAATGCGTCTCCTATTATTTACTATTGACCCTTTATTTTACTTTATTTTATTTTTTGTCTGTGTTGTTATAATGGCAACAGTAATATATAATTTGTGAAATTTTCTGCTGATTAACTATCACTGTTTATGAGATACATTCTGGTAACAGACGGACAGACGGTAGGATAATGGACTTTTAGTAACACAGCTCTGTTTTACACTTTGTGCAATATAATTCCTAGATGTTTCCTGAAATAGGCAGGGCCGGGATTTCACCTGGAAATTGAGACAAGTGAAATTTTGTTAATAAAAATTAGCTTCAAATGTTTACATTTCCGAACGTTTTCGTAAGACCGACAAAGGCTAACATATAATCAAATAATCTTGTTATTCAGTCGAACCGCTTGGAACAACAATCGATCCCCGAGTCCAGCAGCAAAGCTTTAGTTGTAAAGAGTTGTCTCGAAAACTACGGACGTTAGATTTGTCCGGCTTATCTACGACTTAAAGTGAGACCGGCCGCTCGGTGATGGGGAACAGCGATTTTAAACATACTGTCATAAATTCCAACAACATCCCATACATTGACCTGATTCTGTGATAAGTTGCTTAAAACAATTGTGTTATGGACATCAGACAACAAATAAATCACAAAAATACTAATAAATTCATATATTGAACACCCAGACACAGAACAAATATAAATATTTGTCCTTTAGCACACAAGATAGTATCACTACTATCTATGCCATCGGCTCCGTCAAATAACATACCATCATATAATAACACCCATTGGAAGTTAACTGCAAGACATAGGCCTCCCCGAAACCGGGATCTCGCCCATAATTACCGCCTATATGTCGGTTCTGGTACCTCAGTCGCCTCATACGACACCTGGTTAAAAGGCAGGTGTTATTTATTTAATAAAATTGTTTTTCATTTCTTTCATTTCTATACAAGAGTTTTCATATAATAATAATATATTTATATATAATAATAATAATAATAAATAAATTTCGTATAATTTAATATAATATAATTTAAAAAACAACAAGATTCATACTAATTTTGCACCCCCCTTTTAGTCCCTAAAGGGGAAAATTTGAGAAATCCTTTCTGTGCAAAATTTTTACCATTATACTTATCCTATAGGCCCTGCTGACTAACCGACTGCATGACGGTCAACAGCTTCTCCATATATATATGAAGATAAGATATATTTTCAAAGCCTTTATAAATTGAAACCCAGAGGCTAGGATAGATACATTGAGCGAATTTTTAATTTAAAGAAGAAATTAAGGATGTGTTTAGTATCGCCAATCGGTCAGTACCAAGTGGGTACCCTAAAAGAATGTATACAGGTACCGACGTACAGAGAATCCTACATCCCCTCGCTCCCAGCGTAGTGATTTCTCTTTTTAAATTGGACGGAGAAGTAAAGAAGTCGTACGTACGCGATTCCGCGTTAATTGGACGTTGTCTTCTCCACTTGAAGAACGAACGTAACAATGACAATACGATTTAAAATGAAGCTCTTCGACGTGTCTGTTTCAACCAATATATTATTTGTTTCTTCGGTTTCGATTCGGCTTTCATTTGGTCTTATAATATAAGCCTGATGTGTTTTTTAAATTATTATTCGTTTTTTATAAGTCCAAGTCGACAAACGTGATAGTAAGCGTCACTGCAGCCTATAGACGCTTGTTATATTACAAGGATATTTGTTACACTCACGCATTGCCAACCTTCTGACTTGAAAATATATATTCACTGCCATTCTCACCCTTCAGACCGGATACAGTAATGCGAACACTGCTATATTGTGCCATTATTTTAACTTGTTTTCTATATAATGTGATTTTTAAATAATGGCATTTATCTTTAGAAAAACATCAAAAAATTTAGGCAACTAAATGTTTATCTAGCTACGGTTAGCTAGTAAAATTCCACCTTTTTTAGAGAAGCCTATATCCAACAGTGGAAGTACTACGGTACTACGGCTGTAATTGTGACTATATCAGAAGCATACCTCGACTTAATCCAGGTATAGAGTTAAATAAACCCATTCCCGTGGGATTTTTGATCCCGCTTTTGCATCTTTTACATTCGGTTGGTACTTTTTTTGGTTTTTATGTAACCTTCTTGATCCTATTTATATCATCTTAGCAGCCCTAGATCGTCTTCTACCTCTCCATAAAGGAAGAATTTGCCCTTTATTTGCCTTTAACTTTCACGTTAAGAATGGGAGGGGGTCCTCCCACGTGCAGATAGAAATAACGCTAAAATAATATATATATGAGCAATAAACGAATAGAATATATATCACTGTCTCACCCCAATAACCGAGCAGACACCTACGGGCCGTAAAAACAAAACGCATTAGAACTGCTACTCGAGTGTAAATTCTCAGACAGAGAGGAAACAGGCGCCGACCATAGTACAGTGAAAGGAGTATGACGTCACACATTTATACACACCGTTTTACATCAACGAATTCTACCGTTTATATTGCAGAAACTACATCGCGGTTTCAAGGTAAGATTAATGCTCTTAATATATAGAAAAACCCAACACATAACAGTTAAGGAAGTTATAAATGAAAAAGATCTAAGAACTCGATAGAAAATTGGATTATTTTGTGCAAGCACAGCAAGATTGTGACGGGCACACAATGAGATCATATTAAACTTGATAAGCCTTTCACTGTTGCTCTTAACAAACAGTGGGTTCGACCCCCACTTACGATAAACATTTATATGATGATATTTGTGTATGTTCTGTTCTGTCTATTTCTGAGTGTAAAACATTTGTATTCTAGTATTACATATGTGGTTTCTCTGTTGTCGGATGTCCGGAACATAACTGCTTTAAGCAAAATAATCTAAATATGATTATTATTTGCAGTTAAGTATCTGTATGTCTCGATAAGTTTGCTGGCATATTATACTACGAAGTACCTTTACGCGTCCAACACCCTTTGTATCGGAACAAAGGCTGGCGTATAACGTTAGTGTATTGCACTAAATTATATATTTGATACCGTTTATTGGTGAGGTACCGGTACAGCCATAAGGTACCGGCAGAGTAGAATAGTACCTTCCTTTGTACCAAGTGTCGTAAGAGGCAACTAAGCTACCGGAACCGACAGATGATGATGTATCCATCCAAAACAGTGGATCTGAAATGCACAAGGCGGAAATGGGCAGCAGCATCCCCGTCGCGAAAGCTGCGCCCTGCGATCGTCAACACGCTTGCCCAGCGCGGCAATTATGGGCAAAAATCCTCTTTTTATCAGGAAGCCTATGTCCAGCAGTAAGTAACAGGTACCTCACGGCAAGAATAGAGGATAACTCTGATATTTCAGAGCTGGTTTAGCAAAGGAAAATGTTACTAAAGTACAATGAACTTTTATTCAAAATGGTCTAAATTTTGGAATGCCGTCCGGTCTACATAATAATCCATCGGAACTTTTATTTTACTGCACCAACCGAGTTTTTACTGTGGGAAAACTCAGGTAAACTTTTGTTTTCTTTGTATGTAGTGTAACAAGATCGATACTCGTGTTTGTAATCAGCTAAATTAAAAGTGGGTTCCTTTGCAGCTACATTTATTTCACCGTACCAGAGGGAAGATAGGAAGTTACACACGATACACGATATAAAAATATAGAAATTGTTCTGTCGTTCTTTCTCTGTCTCCAATTAATCGCATGTTTAACATTTACGGAATAATAGCGGAATGTCAATCTTGTTTTTTCTGAGTTTATTATATTTCATACAAATCATTTCTCTTTATTGTCTTCTAGATTTTAAATATTTGTGTGACTAGTTTCTGTGAACAGGGCTCTTCAAACCTCAGAGGCATTCAACTACATTTCGCAATGACGGCTATTTGAGCGTAGGCCTTTGAGGGCGACCTCGGATAGTCTGTGTCGCCCTCTTGTTCTGTGGCGCTGGAATTGACGTCTGAGTAGTCTAGCAAAAGCTCGTGCAAAAAATATATCAGAAGCAAAATTGAAACTTATGTTTTACTGTTAGAAATCTACACTGCCTACGGTTTTTCAAAATGTAATATCAAGATTATTAATCGATACATTTAAAAAAGCACACTTTTAAATACTCATACAGCATCATCATTATAACAGGCGAATGACCTCTTCTGCTTGACATAGGCTTCCCTAAGTTCCAATAAGACCGGCTTAATGTGGTTTGCATTTATCGCTTTCCTGTGGTTTCAGTCAGATAGACTGTCGGGTTTGGTCTTCGTCCAAGACTCTTACGGATCCATCAGCCGATGGTTCTTCGTGCTAAGCGCACTGCCTTACGCATACATACAAGCATACTTTCGCAGTGACAAACTAGTTCAGCCCAGCTTTAAATCCTCGATAAATCCCAAACGTAACTAAACAATAAGTGATCGAGGGTTTCCTTCACGGGTTGAACATTCATAATTATACAGAAACGAGGCATCGAATGATAGTAAAATATTTGACGTGCCACCACAGATCTGGGTACCATCGGCAAATATTAAAAGCTCGTAAGGACAAAGTGGTGTCAGCTTCAATTTAATCTAATGGTACCTCCGTCAGCAAAGTTTTGGGTCCGATCGATCGACGGATGTTTAGATACGGTGAACGTTTGAAAGTTGACCTTTTATTTGCGAGTTTGTGTCGGTGTTCAGGGCGAGTGTTGATTAGATATTGTCGGTCCTTACTTTGTTTATCTTGCTGCTACCCTTCCGCCTGCAGCTTGAGGTCCGTTTACATATGCGCGGTGAATATGAAGTCGTAGTAGGTGAATGAAAATAATGGAAAATTACTTAAGACAAGTATCAATAGATCGAAAGTTTATTGTCGTTTCTTCTACATCGACGTCCGTGGACCAAAGTAAATAATAAAAATTATTAGTGTCTGCTGAAAAAATTTACGAAATACGTAAAAAAAATTACCGCAATATAAGTTCGAATCGACTAGGAATGAGGTACCGGTAAAGTCGTACGAGGTGACTGAGGTACCAAAGCCGACAGATGGTGGTATATCCAACCGAAACAGTGCAGCCCAAATGCTTGGCGAAGGCGGGGATAGGCAGCGGTATCGCTGCGCTCTGTGAGTGCCAACACGCTTGCCCACAATTATGTGCATAATTTCCCCTTTCTTGGGGAGGCCTATGTCCAGCAGTGGGCTGGTATGTTGATGATTATGATACTAGGAATCGCGAAAAAATCATATTAAGCAACGATATCGAAAGTGATACTTATTTCCATATACCTCAAAGCTACAGATAGAGTGATTTAGAAACAAAGTTTGGGCATTTCGTTTATTACTTTAAAAACATTGTTGATGATATAAGAAAAATACTACTTATTGATTTTAAATCTGACATGGGTTTTCAAGTTTCCTAGGTATTTTCTATATAAATTTTTCTGACATTCGGCATTTTATTTTTAGCAACACAACTTGTTGGCGAGAAGCGTTCGTATGATAATTTAATATATTTTTTATGATGTAAACCTCATGTAAAATTTCTTCATCGGCTGTACTCTAGGAACAGACATACAGGAGCTTTGTTTTCATTTTGATACATGTTTACTTACGTTAGGTTTTTTTCTCCAATGTACAATAAGTTAATAAAGTACCTTTCTTATTGCAAATTTTATTTTCTTCTCATTCATTTTCCGAATGTTGTTAATATTTGCTTTATATTACTTGTATTGTGTGGGTTATCTGCTCTTATTTTGTATTTAATTGAGTAATTATTTTCAGAAACGATTAAGAACTTGGGTACTGGTATGGTAAAATAGTACCACTTTTTACCAGGCGACAAAATAGGCGACTGGTGCTACGGCTCTATAGAAGACTGATAAAGATATATCTATCCTTAACGGCATTGCTCAAATGCAACAAGACAATGAAGAGCAGCAGCAACTTTGTTGCGAAGCTCTTGCTGCAGTTATGGACTTACACTTATACCCCTGATGATTAATCCAATTGAGGAAATGTTAGTTGACGTGGTTATTATGAAGACTGCTTTTGAAACTACATGTATATTTTATATATAGTATACAATGTATCCAAAAGTCGTAAGGTACTGGAATGGAGATCACGTGCAGAAAAACGCAGCGTAGGGCGTCCACTCGTTAGATGGACAGACGATCTGACTAAACCTCCTGGCCTCATACAATTTATTTTCTTGGGGAGGCCAATGTCCAGCAGTGGACATCTTGTGGCTGATGATGATGATATCATTTATAATATTGCCTTTCAAATATTAATAGCAGGATATATCAAACAAATGTGTTTTTCTATTTTCCAAAGATAAAAGGACGTAACTATATTTTCACGGTAAGGACATATATTTCCCTTAATGCTATTCTTGGATAAGAGATTTAGTAAGTCTTAGACATATGATTACTCTTGTGATGTGGGTGTCACTACACATCGCAGGTAAAATGTTATACATTTTATTCCTGTCTTTTCTCAAGAAATCTGTTCATTTTGCAACGTTAAAAATTATTTATATTATACCAATATTAAAGAAAAATCAATGTCATATAATTGCTCGTGAAATGAATTAGCCAATATAATAATAATAATCTATTTAATTATAAAAATAAAAAAAATAAATACGAATAAAAATACATACACATTAATACAAAATTAAACATCAACTTATTTTTACAAAAAAACAAAAAACAAATATATTAAAATAATATAAGTGCTATTCCAGATTTTGGTCTATCTCTGTTACAAAGTTCAGATTTATTCAGCTGTTCTAAAGTGAAAAGTTAACAAACTATGGGTGTTTGTTACTTTTTCACTTTAGAACATCCTCAAAAACTTTTAAATTATTATTAGATTAGTAAAATCTTTCAAAAAATATTTATTTATTTATTGAACTTTTTTGCATAAAATATTACAAAATGTACAAATGGCGGACTTATGTAGTGCCAGTTGGTATTATCTCCCAGTGAACCATTATACGAAACAGAAAAAAAAATATAGTGGTACAGACAATATATATAGAAAAAAGATAAACATTACATACATATTTGTATAAATAAACGCGATAAATACATATAATATATAAAACATATATAGAATAACGTACATCAGAAATAGCATTATAAAGTTAGAGAAGCAGCATCAGAAAATAAAGTACGGAGAAAGCATTTCAGGATAAATTTGTTAGGGGATTGCTTAATATTCAACGGAAGCTCATTCCGATCAGAGTCGTATAGCTGTCACTGTAAAAGAGTTTGTCAAAAAACTAGAGTGATGAGAAGGAGTTAAGAGTGAGAGAGTATTAGAAGAACGGAGATTACGTTCTTCTTCTCTTCTTCAAACTAAAGTGATGGGAATGTATGTAAATGTCGGAAGCCTTGGGTTATTGGCGGAGTAGAATAGTACCTCCCTCCCTATTACTGTGGTAAGAGGCGACCAAGGTCCGGAACTGACAGATAGTGGTATATCTATCCGAAAAAGCAATTCTTAAATACTATTTAGCAGGGGAAGGCAGCTGAATCCTCGTCGTGAAGTTGCAATCGACGATGGGCACAACGCCTGCCCAGCGCGGAAATTGTGGTGGCGGCAAAAATAGAATTTCTATGGCTGATATGACGAAATGAATGTTTAAAGACTTCTAGTGTACACCTGATTGGATTTCTTTTTTCTTTTGCATGCTGGAAGTATTTTTGTACGGTTACATTTGTTTGTTTCTATTCTACTCTGCACACGGCCAGACTTAAAAATATTTTGTCATATTACCCAATCATTTCATTGCCACTCTTTACGATGTTCGATTACGATTAAATTCATTAATCGAATGAACACTAATACTGTTCTCAATAACCGAAAATCAGATTAGGAATATACTTATTTCAATTAGTAACAAATTAGTATTGCTAATTAGTGATAAAGTAAAGCAGCAAGCAGAATTATATCTTAATACTATTGTGATAAAGTTTATTATTGCTAAGCGATCTCGTGAGTTTCTAACGTAAATAAATATAGCTTGCTATTATTCTGTTTTGTTTTTACACTAGCATATAACATTATGGTCTTTTAAAGGTGTTCCAAAGGTTGCCTGGAAGAGATCGCTCTATGCGATAAGGCCGCCTATTGTACTATACTGTTGTACGTTTTTCTATGTTATTTGAATGTGTTTCTTATGGTGTGTACAATAAAAAATATTATTATTATTATTATAGTCTTTTAGGTAAGCATTCCTGGACCTCCCCTGTACGAGGTGTCGTAAAAGGCGGCTGACGTACCGGTACCGACAGATGGCGGTATATCCAACCGAGACAGTGTAGCTCAAACATACAGGGTGGGGTTGGGTAGCAGCATCCCCGTCGATAACTGAGCTAACACACTTGCCCGGCTCAGCAATTATAGGCAAAATTCCCCCTTTCATGGGGTGGCCCTTTCATGTCTGTTATAATGATGATCATTCGAGTTATTCGATTGACTGCAATAATCGAATATTCTAGATGGAGTAGTATGATCACGCGTCTCTATCATCAAATCATCGTATTTTGGCCTGGGTGGGGATCGAACCCACGACTTATGACGCACACGACACGATCACTACCATCTGTGCTATCGATGCCCGATGAAAATTTGTATTTGTTGAGTATGTGGGTGTTAATTACACGTATTTAAGTATTATATTTGTAATTCCTCTGTTGTCTAATATCCGTAACACAAGTGATTTAAAGTTACTAATCTCGGAGTCAAGTCAACATATGCAACGTCATGTTTTTTTTTATTTAATTTAAAATCGTGTGCATAACCAATGGTTTTTATAGCAAAATGTACTTTTTCTACATTTTAGTCCCTGAATTAATCGGAATCAGTTTAAGGAACATATTAATCAAACTGTTAATTAAATAGAATTTCTTTACTAACATTTGTTCTTTATTTTTATTGAATTGTTTGTGTCACAAATATTAACGTTTCGTGCAGGTAAACAGATGTTGGAAACTTTTGTTCAGTAAATCCAAGCGCTCCTCGAAATTTAACAGCAGCGTGGTACGTATTCTTCTGAAATGTTTTTACTGCAATATTTCATATGCACCGCGAGCGTGCAGTCATCTCGACAGAAACATTTGTGGTAATAAATCACTATGTACGAGCATTCATACTTTCAAAGATCAGGTGGGAAATAAATTATATTTTTTGATATCCTCTGTAGCAACTGTAGACCATGACGTTAAATTTAATAAGGAAATAGCTTCAATGGCCGGCGTCATTATTATATCGGCCGCTAGATATCCACTGCTTGACATCGATCTTACTTAGTAATTCTATTCACTTAGGGCTTTAGTCCACAATTGCCACGCTGGGCAGGCGTGGTGGTAATTGCAAAGAATCAATTCTTCTTTACTTAGATCTTTAATTCCAATGTCCATCAGATATACCGTCATCGGTCGATTCCGGTATCTCAGTTACTTCGTGCGGCATCGGATACAAAGGCTATATCCTAAAGCCTTTGTATCCGGTAAAATCCTATTTTTCGTTTTTTAAACTATTAGATAACCCAATAAATAGATAAATAATCACGCGTAAACGTTAATTATATACATGTATCATAATAATAATTATAAAGAAATTTGTCGACAATAAAATAAATTCACGCTACATCTCATACTGTGACCTGATTCCGTGTTAAGTCGCTTAAAGCACTTGTCTAAAGGATATCAGACAACAAAATAATTACAAATATTACATTCATTCATTATATTACATTCATTACAATTCATTACATTCATTGAATATCCAGAATAAACACAAATATCATCACATAAATGTTTTCCTGGTCGGACCCACGGCCTTAGAAGCACAATATAGATATATTTATATATTTCATTTTATTATTATTTTATTAGATTTAGATTATACTATACCACCATCTGCGCCTCCAAACCCATCAAAAATACTTATAGAAAGTATAAATTTTAATTTACAATCAGATTAATTAATAATTTTAAAAAACAATTGTCGTGAGGTATCGGCAGAGTAGAATAGTACTTTCCTTTGAGTTGATCCGACAATCATTTAACTCAGTTTTTTTTCAATTTTCCGATACCGGTGTGACATACTATTTTATGGATAAAACTACTCCTTTAACGGCTTTAAAACAACAGGAAACTTTTCATGACAACGGTCGCCACAAGATGCCCCAAACGTCGATCGAAATATGTCAAAAGTTAAATAAATCACGTTATAAAGCTGTTTTTTTTATTAGACCATTTCAACAAACAAGCATACAGTCCGCTTGATAGTAAGCGTCACTGCAGCCAATAGATGCTTGTACTATCACAAAGATATTACTAACGCGTTGCCTTATAACATGAGGATATTATGCCACATTATCCAGTAAATTTACAGTTTCTCTTACCATTTTGACTGGAACACAGCAATGCAAACACTGCTATTTAACGGTATATGTAGGCGAAAGTAAAATACCAACGCGTGCAAAATAATTACTTTTAATATCAGTAGTGAACGCGTGAATGTTTGAAAATATTTTACAGTTTTATGAATTTACATTGTTGTCTTTTTTTCCTATATTCAATCGGAAACCTTGATTCTTTACATTCACGATAGAACTCATTCGAGGCGGCTTCAATTTTGCGCAGCACAACACCTGTTTAATATGCTAGGATTTTCGTAATAATAAATAAATTCGTAAATGCTTATGATATAACTTCAGAAGTTTTGACAAAAAATATTATTTTGCAATTAATTTTCAGGAAAACATACAGTAAAGAATTTAAAGTAGTGACATTCGCCGAGTGGTTTATTATCATCACCATCATACCAGCCATTGAAAGTCCACTGTTGGACATAGGCTTTTCCAAGAAAGAAGAATTTTTACCCATAATTGCTGCGCTGGGCAAGCGTGTTGGCAATCGCAGATCGCAGCTTTTGAACTGCTGTTTCAGGTGGATACACTGCCATTTGTCGGTTCTGGCACCTTAGGCGCCTCTTACAACAGCCTGTTGCAGTGGCAGGTACTATTCTACTCTGCCGGTACCGCACGGCCGTGGTTTATTATATTTGAACAATTTATAAAGAATAATTATTTTAAATTAAGTTACGCGTATCTTTAAATATGATAGTATCATTTTATATTTATAACTCACGGTATTTTTTCTTTGTATTATTTAAGTCATGGGGTACCAGCGAAATCGAATAGAGCCCTGATCAATATCTGGTGATAGAGCTTCTGTTCCATTCTGATCCCCTATTGGATAGGGTGGCGCAAATATTCCAGGAACCACTAAAATCATTGAACAGTTTGTAAAATCTTTGAATAATTGAACGAGTTTAGGTGAACGGATAATTTGAATCTCATTTGCATTTCCCAGCTACTACTAAGCCAGGATAAACGGGTGATGTTTCCTAAATTCCATGCTAAAAAAGATCTACGACTAGAAATTATTTTTTATTTATCTTTTAACTAGTTCGACGATCTTGATACTAGCTGTTTGCGAGATTGCCCGCAAAAAAGTCCTTTATATTTGAGTTTTGTTTGCTAAATTGCAGTTTGTTAGGTAGTGTTCCATTTAAATATTTAGATCAGATCAGAGATTCCAAAATTAACATGATTAATTAATCATGTTAATTTTGGAGAATCTCTGATTGATTGATATACCATTTACATCTACACTTATATTAAAAAGAAGAAATATTGTATGTTTAGTACGAAAAAACGTAAAAGTCGAGGAAAATTTAAACGATATCGTCATTAGAATGCTATATTACATTCTGAGTATCATAGACTATATTTTTTACTTGTTCAAATAATACTTAAATTGAGAACCTCCTCCTTTTTTAAGTCCATTAATAAATTAAATATTTTTACTAAAATTTCAATAATAAAATTTAAGGTAAAAAAAATATTGTTGGAAAATAAATTTCATTGGTTGCAATTAATTTTCTAATGTTTTTTCATTGCGGAAACTATTAATGATAGAACAAAAATATGTCCTCTAATATTAAAAAACATAGTTATTGATATCTAAAACTCGCAGCTAGCTATTGTAAATATGTCACTAACACCATATCTCTGAAATAAATCTTAATAAAAAAAG
This sequence comes from Heortia vitessoides, assembly GCA_020976665.1. NCBI lineage: Eukaryota > Metazoa > Arthropoda > Insecta > Lepidoptera > Crambidae > Heortia > Heortia vitessoides. Next base: position 566,535 of record JACJUM010002809.1, read on the forward strand.
TTCCATGCCTAAAATAACATGTTTTTCATGTCTTTATATTAACTATATGCAAATAAATGATTATTATTTTAGACTGGGTTATAGTATTGTGCCTCTGATCGCCTTTAAGTTATTACCGAGCTGCTGAGATTTATATATATATAGAGACAACGAATTTTGCAGGTATAGATTCACACATCCTCCTGGAGTAGCCTAAAACTGTACTCCAATTTATCATATCAGTCTTTGAAAGTCTTTTGTTAGACATAGAGCTCCCCAAGAAAGGGGGATATGTTTCTATAACTGCTGTGGCGCAATCGCAGAGCGTACCTTGCGATTAAGATGATGCTGCCCACCCCCACTCTGTTTTATTAGAGCTGCGATGTTCTGAATATTTATATAGCTATCCGCTGGATCCGGTACCTAAGTTTAGCCTAGGTCGAGGCTTTAGAGACGCCCTCGGGTGATTGCTGGCGATCGATTCCGCCTAGATCCATCGAGATCTGCGAGCATAGGGTCACTCAAGAGCAGCCTCACCCTTACGTCTAGTGGCGCGGGAATTGACGTCTGAGTAGCCCAGTATTAATATCTTCATGTATCACAGTCGCCTATCACGACACCTGACTCAGAAGATGGGTAATACTTCCACATTTCTTCCTCTAATTACCTTAAGAAAACTAAATGAATTTCTAGTTTGACTCCGAGAAAAGCGAGAGACACTGAATTAATTATTGTTATAAGCGGCGTCTTTACGACGGGCACCCTATTATAAACTTCATTGACACTCAGTAAAATCAGTTTCCTTTCGCGCCGGTGGAAAATTGACCGTAAACTTTTACGAGGCATTCATGTTCGAAGATTAATACAGAACGCTGTTTTATCGGATCTACTGCTTAGAAGGTTTGAACAGGGAGAGGAGGCAAATTCTATTATAAAGATTTTTTATTTATTTCACACCATTGCTATTTTCGATTTTTTTTATTATTATTCGGCCAGGTCAACAAAGCAAGCGTCACTGCAGTCCATACGCTCATAATATCACAAGGATATCACGAGCGCATTGTCAATCTTGTAACTTGAAGATATTATGTCATATTACCAAGTAATTTTATTGTTTTTCTCACCCTTCAAACAGGATCACAGAATATTGCAGCGAATACTGCTATTTTGCAGTAAAAAAACATTATCAAAAACATATATGCATTAGATTATTTTTGTAGCATGTTAAAAATATCCTAAAATAAATAAAAAATCTATTAAAATTTAAACTTAAAACTAATAATAAAAAAACTAAGCTATTATATCCGGTGAGAGTGCCTTACCTGGACGATTCGTTTCATCACGCAAATTTCAAAAACTGTTGATGGTCACCTTTCGTAAATAACATGGCTTTATTTTCTTCAGTGATCCTGAAATTGACATCTATACCACCAGCGTCATAATAGCGGCCATAAAACGTCAACAGCCAGAGCGTAGATTTGAGATGGAAATACAGCAGCCTAACCCCGCCCTGCATTTGAGCTACGCTGTTTTGGGTAGACATACTGCCATTTGTCGTTTCCGGCTTACCTTCTCCTTACGTCACCTCTAAAGACACCTGGGCGGGGGGTATTATTTTACTCATCCGATATCGCACGGTTTCCATCTTCTGAGTAATTTCATCAAACCAGCTATTAAAAATCCATGGTCGGACATAGCCCTCCCCAAAAAGGGTTCCCCCATTTTTTTATTATTATTTTATATTATTATTATACTTTTTTATATCGCCCAAAATTGACGTGCTGGGCAAGCGTGTTGGCATCCCTGCCCAGAGTATTTGAGCTGCACTGTTTCGGATGGATATACCGCCATCTATCGGTTCTGGTACCTTAATCGCCTCTTACGACACCTGGTCAGTGGGAGGTACTATTCTTTTCACGGCTCATCATTAATTCTAACAAATAAATCAATGAGTTGCCCATATTAAATCGCAGAGCGCAGCTTTCGCGACGGAGATGCTGCTGCCCATCCCCTTCCTGTGCATTTGCACTTGGTACAGATAGAGGTAACTATTCTACTCTGCCGGTACCTCTGTGTAGTTTATTAAAAGAAATCCGCGATTCAGATCATGATGAGAGTAAAGCTACAAAAATTAACTAGCATACAATAAACACAGCTTTCCGACATAATTGAACAAGCCATCTAGACCTTTAGATGGCCCTCATAAAAATCCACCGTAATTCATTTTTGCCATAAAAAGGCCATAACTCATGGCCCCCCAAAACGCGTGTAACATCGAATGACAACATACCATATAAAATGCAGCCATTTTCATTTTACGTCGGGAATTAAGTGCGATGAGAGATTACTTCGCGGCGAGCGGCTTTGATGCCAAGCTTAGACTAGGAAGTTTATTTGGAAAGTTTCATTATTTAAGAGTGTGATATTGACTGTAGACTGGAGTGAAAAATTCTGGGCGATAGTAAATAGAATCCGAGATCAATGGTCATAAATTCACACATTGTCGTAAGGGACTATGTGAGGGTATACAGGAAGAACAGAAAAGAAAAAAAACAATTACTTTGTTATAATGTGAAACTATTTTTAATTATGTTTAAGCTGTTTTTAACTATACTACAAAAAACAGAAATAAATTAATAAAAATATTTTGCCCTTACGCTAGTTCATAACTTTTGTTACACCAGCGAATGTTATTTTATCAATTTTTACAAATACAAAAATTGGAGTAACTATTTATAATTTTAAAATAACTGTTCCTCACAAAATTCATATGAATCTATACACAGTATATATATATTTTAATTTTTTTGTCGTCTGTCCGTTGGTTTGAGGTAATCTTTGAAATGGCTGGAAATGGAGTAACTACCACGTACAGAAGTGGGGCATCAATCCTAAATGTGGCAGAAACGGGAGAAAATTTACGCTCATTGCGTGCGCTGCCTGGCAATTTGTAGTTTAAAATAAAATAATTCTAAACAGACGAAGTCACGGGCACAGCTAGATATACATAAACTACTTTGCACCGATGGGCCGATTTCTATTTTATAGTGTTCTTAACTACTCATCTAAATTTACAGCTTATTGACTTGAAAAATGCTAGAAAACTAGTCAAGCGGACCAATTGCTTTAGAAATTTTAATTTATTTGGTGTGCGTCCGCTTGTTTACTTTTAAGTTGTAATATATTTAAAGACGAATTTATTTTCTGGCGGGCCCGATGGTGCAGATAGTAGTGGTCCTGTCTTGTGCGCCAAAGGTCGTGGGTTCGATCTCCAACCAGGACTTTATGTAATGATATTTATGTTTTTTATGTGTCTGGATGTTAAAAAGAGATATTTAAGTAGTAAAAGTAACTATTTGTAATTTTACTGTTGTTTTTGTATTTGTGTGTAACACAAGTGCTTTAAGCGACTTACGGGCTCAATTCTATATATGAGATGTGTAAATATTACATACGAATTAGATAATAATTCAATTATTATATACAAGAGTTAATTTTTTATTCTGTGATAAGACAAAAATCAATTCCGATTATCTATGCTCTATCCATTAACTATACAATCATTCCAGACGTGGATTCATTTTCGTTCCATTATATTAGGAATCATTCAAGCGATTCTATACCTAAATGTAGTAGACTACTTTCTACAGGCACTTTTTGTACCGCTCATTTTCCCAGTTATACGCTAGTACTTCTCTTACAGCCTTATATTTAAAATCTAGTCCACAGCTGAACATAGACCTCCCCGAGAAAGTGGGAATTTTGCTCATAATTACTGCGTTGGGAATATATGCAAATTTTTGGCAATCGCAAAGCGCAACTTTTGCGACGGGGTTTTTGCTGCCCATCCCCGCCCTGAGCATTCAAGCTGCACTGATTTGGATGGATATACCGCTATCTGTCTGTCTTAGTAGCGTCTTATGACACCTGGTACAGGGAAGATACTATTTTACTCCCTCGGTACCCTACGGTTATTTCGAACCATTTAATAATATATGTATGTAATAACCATTAAATAATAAATAATTATGCCTAAATGAAAAATAGTACATATTTTTAGCAAGTTGTACCTCTCATTTAACGAGTTAATCGCTAGTCCTTCGCTAACAGTCTCATCATAATCCAGTGAATCCAGTCAATAAGTAAATAATTCTCTAGAAATTGAATAAAAAAAAACACCTCCCAATGACACCTAACATTCCGCGTGCCGGGAGACGGGGCCATCGCCGGCACCGCAAGAATGGCTCGCAGAGCTGTAACCTCACAATGCGCGCTTGTCGGCGCAAGTTTTTCAATTTGCACGCCAGCTTTGTTTCGGCTCGCGGGCGCTGTTTGCACGACCCACATTCTGCGACCGCGATTCACCCTTGGCACCACCTTAATGGTTCACGCCGCTCGAATATGACATGTCGATTAAATTCTGCACTTTATTATTTCACTAATAATTTAGGTTAATATATGAGTTAAGACATTTTCATTTACTGATCCTTGACCAGGCTTGATTTTGCTGGTTTCATGTGATCTACACGCCGAGTGCTATCACTAGACTGGTAGTTGTTGGTTCTGTTACCAAATGGGATATTTTATTCGTAATATTGACAAACTATATTGTTCCTTAAACTGCCAAAACAAAGGAGAAATTACAATATACCTAACATTCTTTTAAATAAACCTTTTCATTAATCCCATTAATAAAACAAAAACACTTGGGAGTTATAGATGAGACTCAAACCAGCATTTTTGGGAGTTTAGGAATTAAAAATGATTACGAGCAGACACGTCAAGATTTTCTTAGTGTTCAGTAAGTTGAGGCCAGTACTATTTACAACACTATACAAATGTAAATATGTAGCAATTAGGATGTGAAAAATGTTATAATATATGTTATAATATTGCTCGGTTTTAAGATCTAAAGCATATAATTTCTTTCTTTCGCTCTTTCGCTCTTAATTCCTTCTCATCACTCTAGTTTTTTGACAAACTCTTTTATAGTGACAGCTATACGACTCTGGAACGAGCTTCCGTTGAATATTAAGCAATTCCCAAACAAATTTTACCTGAAACGCTGTCTCCGTACTTTATTTACTGATGCTGCTTCTCTAACTTTATAACCCTATTTGATGTACGTTATTTTATGTATATATATATATATATATATATATTTATATCATATGCTTTTACTGCGTTTATTTATACAAATATGTATGCCACGTTTATTTATTTTATATATATATTGCCTGCACCACTATATATATATATATTTTTCAGTTTTGTGTAATGGTTGACTGGGAGATAATGCCATCTGGCTTTAAGTCCGCCATTTGTACATTTTGTAACATTTTGTGCAATAAAGTTAAATAAATAAAATAAAAATAAAATATAATTAGACTTATCTCCTTACAAAAACTCTTGTTTTACTGTTTTTGGTAATCTTATTCGATTTGTATTTTATCTTCTTATTACAGCGCTAACAACCTGCATTATCTTAGGATATGGGATCGAACCTACAACTCTTAGCACAAAAGGACCACTACCACCTGAACTATCGGGCCCGTCAAAGTACGATAAGTACGATTGAGCTGTACTGCTTAGAAAAGTTACACATACGTCACCACATATAAAGATTGTCTGCGTTAAAACTTCATCATCATTATCATCACCATACCAGCCATTGGAAGGCCACTGCTGTACATAGGCTTTCCCAAGAAATGGGGAATTTTGCCTACAATTGCCGCGCTGGGCAAGCGCGTTGGCAATCGCAGAGCGCAGGTTTTGCGAAGGGGACGCCCATCCCCACTCTTTGCATTGGAGATACACTGTTTCAGATGGATATACCGCCATCATGGTTAGCCATTAAAAGGCCACTGCTGGGTGACATCAGTATGACCATGATGATGATGAGGTGAACTCTTATCACCATCAGTTTTCTTGCAGGTTCTTTTCTGGTGGCTCACGTAATGAACTGTCTGTGATGTTGAGTCTGGTGCCAGCAGACTAGTATTAAAGTAGGACACTCAAGACATATTTTTTTAAATGACTCTTATAACACTGGTTGTCTGGGTCATTGGCTATTTGTGTAAAATTGTAATTAGCAAATAATAATACTCATTTTTTTTTTACCATTTGAAAGTGTCTATGATAGGCCTATTTAATAAAGATATATTACTTTGCCTTGAAATTTTATTATCTAGCGCATTTACTAGCAAAATATACAAGCAAAATACCATTGATGTGTCAAATCCCATTGCGGATCATAACCGTGATTGGATAGAACATGCATATTTTACAAAAAAATATTTTGAATGTTTTGCTAGAAATAAAATTAATTTTCAATCGACATAAATTATACAGACCATGAAATACATAGTAAGCGTCACTGCAGCCTAAAAATGCTCGTATTATCACAAGGATATCACTGACGCGTTGTCAACCCTGTGGCTTGACGATGTTATGTCAAATTATTATCCAGTAAATTCACTGCCTCTTTCACCCTTCAGGCTGGAACACAACAATGCGAACACTGCTATTTGTCGGTAGAAATAGGTGAGAGTGAGGTACTAATGCAGGCGACCTTTATATAAGGTCTACCTCATGTAAATCGTATATAGAAACCGTGCCAATATTTAGATGTGCGCTTTAAAAAAATATATATTTTTCAGTGATTAATTGTCAATTTTCGTAGCATTTTTTTTGTGAAATATATTAAGGCATATATTTCGTAACATGAAATAAATAATATTTGTGTATTGTGTTCAATGTTGATATTAACAAATTTTATCTAACACACCGCTTTTTAAAGCCATTGCAATTTTTGATTTTACGAAATAAACAAATTTTGCGATGACTATATTTAAAATTAGCTTTATACCTGTTTGTGTGAATTCACTTAATATTAAATCGTAGGAAGAAGACGTAAGAAATAATGAAGAAGATTGTTTGACGTTGTTTGGCGATAGCTGTACCTGCTTTTATTGACAACGTGACATGATCTGATTTAGTATTAGATGTATTTACTTTTTAACTGATTTTATGTATATTTTATATATATATATAGTATCGCTGGCACATTAAACGTGTTTAAAAATTTAAAGACAGTCATTATTATTTATATAAGTTTAATAACTTTCATCTCTCAGCCTGTTGTTAATAGACATGTATATTTTTGATGAATGTCCCATTTATCGTTTTCATTGCCAGCAAATACGCCAGCCCCTAAAACGTAGTAATCTCCCATCGCACTCAATTCTCGGCGTCGGCGTGATATAAAACCGGCTACACTTTATGTGGCGCAGTTTACGTTTGCTTTACAGGCGTTTTTTTGCAAAGGCCGGCGGGACGGCCTTTTTATAGAGGACAGAATACGTGCAAATTATTATAGGCCGTTACTTTATTGAATACATGTAATAGGCTTTGATGTCGTTATTTTACAGCGTATACAGTTTATTGTTGCAATTAATACGGATATTAAATGAATTATGGATATTAAGACAGTGAAAAATATATGATGGCGCCTGAAATCACCAATACTGGGAGAGGGGGAGGAGTTTATATATATATATATATATATATATATATATCTGTTTAAATATTCTTTATTACAGCAACAGATGTTAAAGCAATTAGTTGAATTGGTTGAAAAAGTTGCATGCTCGGGAGAGATATCAGCCAAAATTGGTAATAAAAAATAATTCATTGCTTTGGAATTATGTATGTTCATTCTAAGACCCGGCTGTTGAACAACACGAGCCAGCAGCCATAAAACGTACATTTCTAGACGCAGGCACACGTCCCCAATAAAAGGGGGAATTTGGCCATAATTGCCACACTGGGCAAGCGTGGTAGTAATCGCATACTGTAGCTTCGCGACGGGAATGCTGTTACCCATCCCCGCCCTGTTTAAACATTTAAACTAGACTACTTCGAGTATATACCGTCATTTTCCGGTTCCGATAACTCAATCGCCTTTTACCATACGTCGTATAGGGGGAGGCACTTTTCTACTCTGCTGGTACCGCACGCCTATTCTAATGGTAACTAAAACAAAAGCACTTTAGTATACGAGTACATAAATTGGTTACCGACGGTAGATGTATAAATTTAATTCCTTTTTCTTTCAATAAATTGAACCGACTCCAAGATAATAATAATAATAACTTTATTCGACAATAAAAGGAAATGCTCTCTAGTGTACATGTAGGTGTGAATGTATGTGTGGTCTAATATAATACAAGGTTTGTTAATACAACATATTATTTACGCATATATTACATAAATACATAGAATATGAAGCTATACTGTGTAAATACAATATATATTAACAATAATAGTAACAATAAATATAGTCCAGTCTAGCATAATATTGTTAGCAATTCCTGTCTTGTTTTAGTCCAATGCCAAGGGCCATTCCCTCACTGTTGTTTTGCATGTATGTTTATTCATGTCATGAATATCTATTTCATGGTTAATTTTATTATAAATAAATGGTCCTGCAAAATTTGTAAATCGCTGTGCGAACCGTGTACGACATGTATATTTTGTAAATCCACATACCTTCGTCTTCTATGAGTTAGTTTATTTTCAGGTTTACATAGTTTATGCTGTTTGAGAATAAGTTCACTCACTGTTAAAACTTTGGTATGGATATAGAATTTTGAGGTAGGGTATTTAAAGGGTAAAATGTACATAATCATTACAAACAACAGAGGTATTAAAAATATCGTTTATAAATACGTATACATAACATCCAGACATAGAATAAATACAATTATTCGTCATATAAATATTTGTCCTGGGCGGGGATCTAACCCACGACCGCGCGCAAAATCGGACCACTAACATCTGCACCATCAGTCCCGTCAAAAATCTATCTAATCTTTATTGTTGAAGATGTAGCTTTTTGACGGTGAAAGAATTACTTAAATTGCTGAATTAAATTTAGATTTAATTCATACTAAACAAACAATCGAATATTACTTCTTTATAATATTAGTATAAATAAAATGACCTCTTTACAATTGCTCACAGTATACAATTTCTTGCCCGAAGTATCCTTGTAGAGTTGCTTTTGTCACTTATCAAGCGGGGCTGTTGTGCGACGCAACAACGTTTCCTCGTCAGACTACAACAGTACTTGCTAAATGATAACAAGTAGGCTGCAATGATTGGGAAAGATTATTTATAAATAATTTTATTGTTAATTCTTCATGAAATTTACATTTACATTTTTAACTTGATCAAGATAATATTTATTACTAAAATTTACAAGTACCTTTCACAGTTAATTATTGACAGTTACAGAAGCTGAGGCTAGAAGAACATGGCATTGGTCTGGAGACTAGACTAGATATGAAATTTACATTTGTATTTTGAACTTGATCAAGGTAATAATTATGACTACAATTTACAAGTACCTCTCACAGTTAGTTATTGAAAGTTACAGAAGCTTAGTTGAGGAAAAGTTGAAGTATTGATCTTCAAACTCCGCCTCATGTTTGACTCCTCTTCAAGTTTTGTACGGTTTTTTCTTGGCATAAAAAATACCGAATTTGGATTGATCCATTACCGAGTAATATCACCTGAGTGCGAAGTGAGTAGCACGTTCCATTGTTTCTAGTGCTATATAAGGCAACTAAGCCGTGAGGTACCGGCAGAGCAGAATAGTACCTTACCGGGTGTCATAAGAGGCGGTATATCCATCCAAAACAGTGTGCCTCAAATGCACAGGGCGGGTATGGGCAGCAGCATTCCCGTCGAAAAGGCTGTTCTATTTGATTGCCAACGCGCTTGCTTAGTATGGCAACTATGGGCGAATTCTTTCTTTCATGGGGAAGCCTATGTTCAGCAGTGGACTACCAATGACTGATATGATGATGATGATGAGGCGACTGAGGTACCAGAATTAGTTCTGGTTCAAATGGCAGTATATACACGCATTAATACATTATGGGTCAAATGCAAGTTATGAGTGAAAGATCAGTCACGACACTACGTTTTTTTATGCCGTCTCTATGAACCAAATATAAATTTACACAATAAACTCACACAACATCTTATAATTTGACCTGACTTCAAGATAAATCGCTTAAAGCATTTGTGGAATCACAAATATCATACTTAAATACATATATTCAATACCCAGACACAGAAAAAATACAAATATCGTCTTATAAACTTTTGTCCTGAGTGGGGATCGCACCCACCATCTCACACAAGATAGGTTCACTAAAATCTGAGCGATCGGGCCTGTCATCATATGTGCAAGAATGCTAAATGAGTTGTTAGATTGGCCTATGTTACCGTCTATTGCGCTACCGCATGTATTTTAAACTAAAAGCAAAACGTTTTATGCAGATGGTGAACTCGTTTCGAGAGAGAAGAGTATTGTGTTTTATCTTGTGGGCTTGCGATACGCGACGTTGCGGTATATTGTTTCAATCGCATTGTATTGTGTAAAATGGCAGGTGTTGTCTATGATTTTTTAAATATTTTTTGACGATTTTTTGTATAGTACAAATTTAAATTAAATCACTAGAGGTAGAGTTCATACAAAGTTTCATTGGTTCATCATTACAGTCATTGGAAGTCCACTGCTGGACATAAGCCTCCCCAAGAAAGGGGGATTTTTGCGCATAATTCGCGGTCTGGTAAGCGTATTGGTGATCGCAGAGCGCAGCTTCTGCAACAAGGATGCTGCTGCCCATCCCCGCCCTGTGCTTTTGAGTTGACTCTTGTACGACACCTGGTACAGAGGGAGGTACTATTCTACTCTGCCAGTAACTCACGGCATATTAAGTCTCCTTTATGTAAGCTCAATAGAGTAAATACTTTTAAAATAAATATAACATTTTAAAGTACTATAATATTATATATATGTTATTGCACAGGGTGGGGATGGGCAACAGCATCCCCGTCGCGAAAGCTGCGCTCTGCGATTGCCAACTCGCTTGCCCACCACGGCAATTAAGAGCAAAATATCACTTTTATTGATTGTTGATAATAACAATATCTGCCAATATACTGCTCTTTAGTGATATATATATCATCTACTTCAAGTATATATATATATGTATGCAATTTAAACCATTATTTTCCTCGCTACACATCGCAAGCTACAACAAAACTTATTACACATTAGGGAAGACGCAAATTTTGAATACTCTTTTGTATCGCAGCCCGCACAAAATGTTCTAAAGCGGCGAGGAAGCTGTTTCCGCGCGAGCCTCGCTTGTATTGTGCCTTATCGGCTCGCGACGTCGCGCCGCATTGTCTCGCCTACATTCAGACACTTCGCTTCTGGGAATTGAATAAAATATATCCATGTCGCGGTTGCCTTGTTTGTGTTGGTTCTGATTGCTTTTATTCGTGAAGCATGTGTGTGTGTATGATGTAGAGAATTACTCTTGAGGATATTTTTGGGATCTCTTTTTTATGGCATTAGCGTAGATGCGGGATATTAAATTATTGTCTACCCCTTTTTAATTATTCCATTTATACCTCGCGTCAGAACGAGAAAAGTTATTAATATACTTAGTATGTATTAAGAATATTCACATATCTCATTTATTGACTTGACTTCGTGTAACTTAAAGCACTTGTGTTACAAGAAACAACAATCACAGATTTACTTAAATAGCTATTTTTAACAAAAATATCATCATATAAATATTTGTCCTGAGTGGAGATCGAACCACCGACCCTTGGGGTGTAAAATAGGATCACTATCATCTATGCTATTTTGCTTGTCACATACACACTTCAATGAACACTTAATTTTCAAGCTTCGATATACATATGCCATCACAGACTTTATTGTAGACCTTTCTGAGGTTTACATTACTATAATACATTATTTACTACATACTTATGTATCTGGTCGGGTTCAGCTAGTGTTTGCAATGTATGCACAAAATAATCTGTTCACATGATCATGACATCACATTAGAAAACTCTAAAACTATCAGTTTTTTCTACTATATTAAACATGTATTACACAATAATAACTATGCTCGATGTAGAAAAATATAAGTTTTGTTACAACCTCATAGTTATGTAATTGGGATAACCCGTATAATTATGTCAATAAATAAATACTTAAAAACCTTTCTCTAAAACCACTATCTAACCGATGAATATATATACTGGAAGATACTTTGTTTTATGCTGCGTAGTGATAGTACTGTAGGCAGTCATGTTGCCCAGAGCAGTCTCTTCCAGTCAACCCTTGAATGATGTTGTGGCCAATTCACTAAAAAATCAGGTAGATCTCTTACAATAATCATCTAAATTTGTAGCACTCTCATCTAATTCTCCTGCTCAATAGCAGTTTTCGCATTGCTGTGTTCCGGTTTGAAGGGCAGTGAAATTACTGCGATAATGTGACATAGTATCTTCAGTTCACAAGGTTGGCGATACGCTAGTGATATCTTCGTGATCTGGACCGTAAGCTGGATTGCTGATCTCATAACATAAATATAGGTCTTAGATTTTAGTGTTGCGTGATAGTAAGAATCGTGGAATTGGACCTAGGTATGCAGGCAACAGTTGCTATAGTTAAACTTGCTAACATACGAGTACATTGGAGTTCTCGATCATTCAACGGAACCGAAACTCTCTGTGTGACCGAAACTGTGTCGATTCTCTAAATATTCCTCATTATTATGTCGGCAAGAATGTTGAGTGAATGGCCCGGTCTCCGTGACAACCATTCTTTGAAGTGTTTTCTTAGCTCCCCGAATGTTTTCTTCGGTTTCCTTCGGTGTTGCCGGAGAGGCTTGTTTTTCTATTCACCGAAACCTATTGTCCCAGACTTAGTTGCCTGTTTATTATGTTAGTAAATGTTTTTTGATTTTTATTAGATTGTGACCAAATATATATGTTAAAGTTTACACGTGGCACTTAAAATACTCAATATAAACATGTTTGTTTTTATTGTTTTATAAGTCTGTATTATTGCTGAAACCTTTGCATTGATTATCAGTATTTTGCAAGAAGTTGGTTGGGTTTGAACTACCTTTAATATTCCACACATTTCAAAAATCCAATATTTGACTGTCACTAAATTTATAGGAAAAGGAAAAATAAGAAGTAAAATGCTAAGTAGTATTGTATCTAGAAAATTTTATAAGTGGCTACTGAGCTCCGTAGCTCACACAATTGGTCAGAGACAACCAGTATCGTTACTATCATGAAGCTACGCTCCCGTTTCTGGGGGATAAATTTGTATATGTATAGGTATTTATATATATATCTGATATCTTCTTCCGAGTCTATATCAGATATAGACTCGCTAGCAGCTCTCACAAAATAGCACCTAGTACCTGATGGATTGCGAAGTTACCCACAAATAAATTAAGCTCACCCCGAGACATTCGAAGCACTTCACTTCACTTCCACATCGCACGCGCCCTCGGCTGTTTACTTTGATTTTATTATTCAACTTACATCGCTGTTTTATTCATGGAGCCACTACGATTTTTGTGTCGTATTTATTTCTATTTTACACGTGTCAACGTTTTCCTTTATACCAATTTATTTCGTCTTGTATCTTCCGCCTGTATACCCATCGCTTTCCCCTTTTTACATAATCAAAATCTTAGGTTATCTATGAAGAATCTATCTATTTTTTGTGCTAAGAAATTAGCGTATATTTTCAATGTTGTAAGTAGTTACAAAAATATATAAATACTCGTATTATATGGCGGATATATATTGTACTAATAGATTGAAGTACATTATTTTACTTGAAATAAAAAAAAAGTTATTACATAAAATATACCTGAATTAAAATTTAATTTTGACAATCACGATGTTGCATTTAGTTACGTCCCTATAATATACGCCAATCGTTCGATTCCTATCCAGAACAAACATTAATGTGATAATTATGTGTAAGTTTGTTTTGTGTCTGGGTGTTCAATTATTTTTATTCATGTAGTTATTATTATACAACTCAATTGTTTGTTATATGTAACCCAGGAGCTTTAAGCTGCTTCCTCCACAGTCGGGTCAAAGCATGAGATTTTGTGTGCATTTGTTCGGATCTGTTTTAGTGCCTTCTTTCCTCTGTCTGTAGATAGATAAATTGATTAAAAAGAGAGGAAATTTCAAGGGCGGTCATTTTAAACCCTTGCACAATAAAAGTTTAAAAAAACCCGCATAACTTAGTGCGTGTATGCCTAAATCTAATGAACTGTCGTGTTTATAGTTCTTAACAGTTATAAATGTTGAAGATAAATTGGAATAATGTTTGAGTTCCTGCTCGCCATTGCTTTTTAAGTCCAATGGCCAGGTGTTATTTTTCGATATAGGCCTTCGGTCATGTTTACCGACCAATAAACCGTGTGCTATTTTGCTGACTTTGTTATAAAAAAGAGAGATGATCTACATTGAATTTTCAATTCAATTTAGTTTAAGGTAGGCCTATTTTATATGTTAGACGGATTTTATGATCCCGTGTCATCAGGATCATCAGTATTATGAGTTTAGTCCCTCTTATTGACAATTCAAAAGTGCTAGTAAGAGGCCTACTTGAATAAAGCATATTTTAAATTCAATTTCTATTTTTGAAACTCACTTATATATATATATATATATATATATATATATTTTTCTCGATTCTCGCCGGTGTCAGATTTTAGACAAAATATTGGTAGAAAGACAGACGTTTTTTGAACAGACGTCGAAATATCTAGTGAAGGCTTATGTTAGATAGATTCAACTGCTAATGTTAGATAGATTTAACTGCTATAGTAGAAATGCTCACACCTAGCAATACATTAGCAGTAAACATTTTACGGCTGCTTTAATTTATTTTCTCTTTATTTGGACCAAAGTAAGTAAATTATAGTTTATTAATATAAAGATTAACGGTAACAAAATCTATTAATTCTGAAACCAGCACCGTTGATCACAGATAAATAAGTAAAAAAATATCAAAATTAAATATAATTGTAAAATGTTTTAAATATTTTTTTTAAATTAGTAAGAAAAACTCTTTTTAGCTGAGTGTGTACACGATAAAATAGACTGCCCACTAGAAATGTATGGCTGCAACACGTCGACAGACCCTTTTAGGGCAATCTGCTATGCTGTGATTTATGTATAAAACAATTAACAATAAAACAATTAACAATGATGTACCTAAGTTTACATGTGTTTTGTAAGAGGTACGCTGTAAATATCACTTCAATATGCTTACGATGTATCACATCATTATCACTATGAACAAATATCTACACCTGTTACGATAATGATAATGGATATTTATCTATCACCATCCAATGTTTTCTGTTATTTCACCAATTACCGATATAAAAGCAAATAGCGCAGTCATTAACTTTACCTTTAAAACATTCGTAGCGGAGTTGACTCACGGCAGAAACTTCGTGTCAAGGAGTAATTGGTGGTCCCCCCGCGGCCGCAAACAAACGGAAGAGCAATTAACTAGCATAAACAAACTCAATTTGCTCTCCCTTTGGGTTTTTAATGTTTCACGTTTTGAGGATGTTTAAAACGTATTGTTCTTATTCGGTCATAAAAAAGTGTAGAGCTTTAAGTTCTACTATATATGATAAATAGCACTTTTTATATTTAAGGCTAGTGTGGAAGCGGATCCATCATAAAGTACTCCAGAGATAGCTGCAGGCTATGGGATAATGGTGATAACCGTTGGGTACCAGCAGAGTAGAATAGTTTCTGCCTCCTCTTATAGGTGTCGTAAGAGTCGACTGAGGTATCAGAACCGACGAATGGCGGTATATCTATACATAACAGTGTAGCTCAAATGCATATATTAGGGATGGGCAGCAGCATCCTCGTCGCTAAAGTTGCGCTCTGCGTTTGTCAACTCACTGGCCCAGCACGGCAATTATGGGCAGAATTCGTCCTTTCTTAGTGAGGCCTATGTCAAGCAGTGGACTTCCAATGGCTGTAATTATATTTGTATATTTCAATAATTGATTATTTATAATAAAATAAAGCCTATTACTTCAATGGAAAATGCTACTATAATGTTGGTATGTTACTCTTAAAAAATATTTATATTAACGAGTGTGCCTCTGTGTTGACGACGCTGAAACGATGCTGTTAATAGGATCATGTCAAATTATCCGTATATTGTTCTCGTGGCAGCTCTTTGCGCAGACGCGGAAGCGTAGCTAGAGCAATAATGCGCTGTTGGGCTTAGAAGTGGTGCGCTTTATCCGCGGAAGCGGGGGTCTAGTCATCGTTTTCCATTGAATGTAGAAAACTATACGGGATCTCGGAACGTACTGGCCAGTGGCAGTATGATAACTTACTGCATGTGTTGTTTTGTAGAGTAATACATTACCTTTTCCTGTACCGCTGTGGTTGTTTATTGAAGCAGTTCCTCATCATCATCACCATATAACGTCCACTGCTGGACTTAGACCTCCTTAAATAAAGGAGATATTTGCCCAAAATTACTGCGTTGGGTAGACGTGGTGCCAATTTCAGAACTTACCTCGACAGGTATGCTGCTACTTATTTTCTATTTGTTACAATTGACTCCGTTTCGGATAGATTCCCTCCCGAGATAAAAGTAGCCATTTATCGGTTCTGGTATCTCAATCTCCTCTACGACATTTGGTACAGGGGAGGTATTATTCAATTCTGCCGGTACCATACTGCTACCATGCGGCAAACTAAAGTGTCAACTCAACCCAGTTAAAAAAGGGGGGGAATTTTATATGTAATAATAATAATAACTTTATTCAACAACAAAAGGTAACTTAAACTAAAATACATTTTGATACTTAGGTACCTAAACTAGGTCTAGCCTGTTCTTATAGGCACCTTCTTGACTATATTTTGTAAATTGTTTTTTTGTTAAAAGTAATATACAATTAGGAGTGTTGTCGATCAGAAGAGAATAAAGTATGTCATGATAAGTACAGAACTGTAATGTGTACTTAAATTTTCCTGAATACAGGCCAGCGTCAATTATGCTCCCCTAAGCAATCTAAAGTCAGAGATTCTCAATCTATTTCGTCATATATTAAAACATTTATCTGTTAATATTAACACATGTTTGACACGCACAAATATCTGCAAATTTAGTTCTATATATTCATCGCATTTTGATAATTTTTGTTATATCAGTATCAGTGTTGTCGGTTTATCAATCAGGGGGCCGCTTGCGCCTGTTTTGGAACCATAATTGTAGAGATAATGTGGCCTCCGTTGTTGCTACGAAGCTCATTAACATGCCTTGAACATCATAATAATAATTAATGATCGCCTTTTGTGGTGTTTGCTTCATTGTGCTCGTTACTCCTTGAACAGGTGTTGACTTCTCACTTTTCAGCTCATTAATTATGCTTTTTAAACCACTAAAATTTATTATTAAATGGGAAAAGTTTGAATTGAGATATTGTAGTTTTATGGCGGCATTGGTGCCAACGTTTGCTTTGTTCGTTTGTATTAATTGCAATTTTTTATGAATATAACCAGAAAATATTGTTGTTTATCACACACATCATCATCACACCAAACATTAAAAGCCTACTGTTGGATATAGGCCTTATCAAGAAACGGGGAACTTTGCATATAATTGCCGCAATGGGCATGTGTGCTAGCAATCGCAGAGCGCAGCTTTCTCAAGGGATGCTGCTTCCTATTCCCACCCTGTACATTTGAGCTACGCTGTTTCAGATGGATATACCGCCATCTGTCTATTCTGATACCTTAGTCGCCCCTTAGTACATCTGATACACTAGTACTACTAGATACTATTGTACTCTGCCGGTACCTCGTGGCTGATTTTCCAATTAGGATAATAAGAAATTTCGATGGGATGGGATCATGACTCTTATTAATTGTAACTAGATAATTCTATAGAAATATGTCAAGTGATGATATACAATAAATAAAGATGGTTCTGAACTGAATCCAATTAAAAAGAAATGATCGGAATTAAGTTTCCACTCAATTTCTAAAGCCATGCTTGCGACTCGTAACTACGTGACGTCACCATGTAGTTCTATATAATTAATTTTGGTCGATAACTGCTACCTTGTTCAAGTCTAATAAAACATAAAACCCCAAGCGTATAGTAAATGGCAGTATATATCAAATAAATCATGCAAGTGCACAATAAATAGAAGGAAAAAATCTCATATAAAATAAACTCACTTCAAATACATCTTCGCTAGTTAAACCTACGGGAAAATGTAACATACACAAAGGAAGGGAAAATAGGGAACTAACATATTCATAATAGTGTCAAATCCCGGCCGATTCCTAAAACAGGGGCTCTTACCGCGATCGGTTTGGGCAGTGAAATAAAAAGTGTGGCCAGTCCGGTGGGCAAACCCGGAATTTATGGCGTCCTGTATGGCTCGCAAAAGAAGGTAAATGGCATCGTATCTAGATAATATAGCTTCTAGTATTTACATTCCAGTGAGCGTGAATATGGGGGGAGCATCCGTAGCGACTGAAAAGAGATATGAAACCTCTGATTAATTATTTTAAGAATTATAAATATTTCCCATTGTCATTATACCAGCCATTGAAAATCCACTGCTGGACTTAGGCCTCACGAAGAAAGGAGGTTTTTGCCTATAATTGCCGCGCTGTTCAAGCGTGTTAGCAATTGCAGAGCGCAGCTTTCGCGACGAGAATTCTGCTGCCCATCCCCACCCTGTGCATTTGATGCTGCACTGTTCCGAATGGATATACTCGTACCACCATCTGTTAGTTCTGGTACCTTGTCGGGTCTTACAACACCTAGTACTGGTATTATTCAACTCTGCCGGTACCTTACGGCACCCATCATACATATTATCTGTACCTAATTTAAACCAAGGGTCCAAACCAAAAAAGCTAACTCAATATTACCCTATAACGAGTTTATATATTAGAGTTTTTATTTTGTTAGATCGATACGATCATAGTTATGGAGTCATTTTGGTGATATCATAATAGACATAACAAAAGTGATGAAGTGCCAACCTCTCAACCGGATTATATTATGTCTAGTTCTTGTACTGGGTAGTGAATCTACGGGGTAATTTTCTACCATTAAATCCCAATCGCATTTGGCGGAAAGACAACCAGCTTTATTTCTAATGAAATTTAATAACTTTTTTGTAGGTTTTCATTATATTATCTATTGGAAATCCAATGTTGGACACATTTCCCCTCAAAGGGGGAATTTTGTGTTAGGCATGCGTGTCGCCAAACGCAGGTTTAATTTTGTGACGAGGATGCTGCCCATCCTGTGCATTGAAGCTATACTGTTTTGTATGGATATACCGACATTAGTCGATTTCTGGTACCTTAGTCAATTCTTATGATATCTGGTACAGTAGAAGGTACTTCTACTCTGCCGGTACCAAACGACAAAGGTTAGTTCTACAATACTTGCAGCAAACAGTGCTGAATCTAATCTAACTTTGGAAAATTGTAACATATTGTGGAACAGACTGAGAATACTGATTTAATATTGTTTTCACTCGCCTA
Source organism: Heortia vitessoides (assembly GCA_020976665.1). Taxonomy (NCBI): domain Eukaryota; kingdom Metazoa; phylum Arthropoda; class Insecta; order Lepidoptera; family Crambidae; genus Heortia; species Heortia vitessoides. The sequence goes on from JACJUM010002809.1 coordinate 585,993, forward strand.
AAATCCCAACAAAATCCAAACTGTTTTGCTGAAGATACGTAATGCGAATTTAAATGGAATCTGTCCTTCCGCTAAAACCTCAAACTTATTGGAAAATTCGTAATGTATTGTCGATTTTGGCAACGGTCTCAGATAAGAAAATAGAATCGAAAAGGGCTTCGTCTATTTTTGTTGGGCTAAGTGAAAACGTTTTAACTATCATCGTTTTATATTTTATCGGGCCTTTTCTATGTACATTTACATTATTGGTAATGGACATTGATAGACAGCTGTGTCTATCAATGTCCATTACCATTGACATGCTTTATAGTATTTTTTTAAATTTATTTGGCGTACCAGCAATCTTTACTACTCCGCTTAAAGTCATTTTGTTCTTAAATTGGTTTATTTAACATTCATAGGTTATTTGGATGTACAGATAAATAAATAGATGTTGTATTACAGACAGAGTAGAACAGTACCTTCCCCAAGTGACGTAAGACGCGACTGACGTACCAGAACCGAGAGATATATATAGAGTATATCTATCTGAAACTGTGCTGGATGGGCAGCAGCATCCCCTTCGAGAGAAATGCGTTCTACGATTGCCGATACGCTAGGCCAGAGCGGCAACCATGGTCAAAATTCCTCCTTTCTTGGGGAGGCCTGTATCCAGCAGTGGACCTTCAAACGCTGATATAATGAACGAGCCTTATCAAACTGATATGCCTGACATTCGTGGTCCACAGACCTAAAGACGTAAATTTTCCGTACTAAAACTTATAGTAACTTCATGAATTGACTAAATTTATTATATTATGGACAAAAAAATAGCAAACACCTACACATATAAGAAATTGCGAGTCTGTTTGTAATATTGTAATATCAAAATCACACCATTTCAAAATAGGCATATTAAATTGTTAACAATAATTAAAACCAAATAAAAGGTTTTTTAACTCTTTAATGTTTCAATGTAATTGAGATTTAAGTTCAAAATGGCTGCACTGGAACTGGACTTTTACTGGCATAGACCTAATGTTATAAGGTGTAACTTACGGTACTTTTATTTATTATTCTTATGGGGACGTTAATTTTGCAGGCAATAACTATAGGCTTGTTATGAAACAAATCTAGTCACATACCTATGACTTTTATCACCCTGCCCAACCAAAACACTTTACTTAAGTTTGATAAATTTTATTTATCAAAAAATTTACACAAATATTTTGTTAAATGTAAACTTATTGCAAAGGCTTATTACTGCCTGAAAAGATTACATTAATGATAAACCTCTTGGAATTGAATTGCTTTAACATTTATTAAGACAACAGTTTGTTAGCGCAGACGCCGGTATGGGGTCCAATAATACCTTCCATTATTATCACCACCAGTTTTTCTTGTTGGTTCTTCTCTGGTGGTTCTTCTATGTAAAACTGTAATAGCGAAATCTATACTCATACATTTTTTTGTTTTATATTGACGATTTAAAAGTGTCTATAATAGGCCTATTTAAATAAAGATATCTTTGACTTTAGTAGTAACTGGCAGCTTCTCTGGTTTCACTTGCGTTCAATTGTAAAACAAACCTATTATTAAATATGTTCCGCTATTATTAGACCTAGTTGATGTTATATATATCGATGTGCGCGTAGGATTTGTGATGACATCACCGACATCAGGTTTTTCAGCTGCAGCTCAGGCAATTCAAACTACTCACTTAGTAGAAAAGAAACTAAGTATAAATTACAGTAAACTTGGGTAAAATTGGCATTGAGAGAACCAGCGATCTCGTGTTTGAAGTCCGACCCGATCGACTGTCATAAAAAGAGTGGCGCGCAACACGCATAAAATGTTACAGAAAACCGATATTCCCGCCAACACGATTCCGCTCACTGTCAGTCACTCAACTGAATAATTTTTAAAAAGTGACGTGACTGCGTTCTCTCACTTCCGGTACAACGGAAATCAAATTGATGACTTAAACACATAAAAAAAATTAAATCGATAACATATAGTAATTTTTTTTCTATAAGTAGACTATGTGCTTACTATATTTTTCTAACCTTATAATTTAGGCCCTGCATTGATATTTCAGTCAACCAGTCATTGTCTCTTTTTCGTATATGGATATTAAATGTTATTCAGAGAACTTCTACACTAACATTGCAACCTCCGTTTATCCACTTAAGGCATGATATTTCAGGACTTTCAATAAAGAACCTTTATTTCATTCAAATAGATTCAATAACAGCAATGTTTAATATTAACTTTACACATTCGTTTTAGCCTTGGGTGTGAACTTGTAAAAACCCTTACTTAGTGCGTATGCTGGGGACGTTATAAAATGAACCAAAAGCAAAACAATAGAACACAATACCCCAAAAACTACTGGACGAGTTTCGCTAATTCTTTTATCTTTCGAATTTCATATTATTCTTAAGTAGCATTGACTTTCTTTATAAAAAAAAATAGGGGTCTCTATTAAAATTTTATTGATGTCAACCAAGCTATGAAAAAAAAGAATAATTGAACGCTGTTTTTTTATTTTTGAACCTATTAACTGTTTTAGCTATATGTTTAACCTAAATATTTTAAAGCAATTGCGCACCCTAGCAAAGCCAAGGCAGGTCACTAGTATCTTATAAATATAATTTTCCTAACTTTACTATTAATAAATAAATCGATTGTATCGATGCTACTAAAATTATCTAGCTGGACATACATTTTAAATAGATTTTAACTGTACTTTGAATGTATAACATTCTTTTTTTCTGTACCTAAAAAAATCCTTGTACAACCTCTTTCTAATACTACTTAAATGATTGAAATTCGCATCCAAAGTATTTACAACGGTCGCGTTGCGAACTTTCTCGTGAGAGTGTTTTTAAAACAAAAGGTACTTATAAAACATGCAAATGTTGGGCGTGTTTTGCATAAGCCATGAGTGCGGACCCATTGATGCTTGGCCGTTTTATTCATACGCAACTGAGAATAATGTCGCATAAAAAATTTTATGTGACAGCATAAAAATGCAAGCTTGTGAATACGCTTGTCGTTTTCTACAGATGTTCTTAAAATACTATCTCAACTTTTGATTGGGTGTTGGGTGATTGTGGTGTACCGTTTAAATATTACCTCCGTTTGTATTAAGCGCCCTAAAAGGTACCGGAACAATGGCAGTATATAGAGCGAAAATAGGGTAGTTCAAATTCAATATGGTGGAAATAGGCAGCGGCCGTTTTTTTTTCCGTTTGGTACCGGCGTGCACGGGTATTGCCGTGGGCTGATAGCGGTGTAGAATAGTACTTCTCACTGCATCGGTGTCGTAAGAGGTGATTAAGGTACCGGAACCGATAGATGGCGGTATATCCATCCGAAACATTGCAGCACATATGCACAGGGTGGGGATGGCGAGCAGCACCTCCGTAGCGAAAGCTGCGCTCTGCGATTGCCATCACACATTTTATGGGTGAGAATCCTCCTTTCCCATACCCAACAGTGGACTTCTAATAGCTGGTGATGATGATGATGATGATGAGGCAGAGGCATTTCCGTCAAACGACGCTCTGCGATTGCCACTTACTTTACAAAGGGTGGCAATTATGAACAACATTTTTTATTTCTGTGTTTAATATTTTTGTTTAATGGACGTTCTACGGCTCCTATGATGATGATAATGATTGTATCACATGTGATTAACGAAGAGGTACCAAAGCTGATGGATGTGGTATACTCTAAACAACATTACATTACATTTACATTACATTACAACGTTACATTTGAGGCAAATAGGATTAGACTCCTCGTTCCCTTTTTTATGTAGACAGTCCACTGTTGGACATAAGCCTCCCCAAGGTAAGTATTTAACCACAATTGCTGCGCTGAGCAAGCATGTAGGCAACCGCAGAACACAGCTTTCGCGATTGAGATGCTGCTGCCCGCCTTGCGTATTTAAGCTGCATTGTTTTGGCCATCTGACGGTTTTGGTACCTTAGTCGCTACTTACGAAACCTGGTACAGGGTGAGATGCTATTCTGCCGGTACATCACGGCCAATTCTTGTGTTTGTAAATGTCTGGATGTTAAATATGTATTGTAGTATTATATTTATGATATCTCTATTGTCTGATATCTGTAACACAAGCACTTTAAGAGACTTATCTTGGAGTCAGGTTAATATATGAAATGTTTTTGTGTGAAATTGATATCCATTTATGGTATTCTATCCTGCTTCCCGACGACAATTTCAAAAACTCCACTTACTTTTGAAGTTTTTTTATTTCATTATACTAGTGAAAAGAGCAGGATACGTTGTACAACGAAGGAATACTAACTAACCTTAAAACCTTAATATAGAATAATATTTTTTCTTTTGATCGTGAGTTCTTTAAAGGTCATTAGGACCTAGTACTTGCTTCGGCAGTACATATACTATACTAAATTAGAATAGTAGCTCCCACTGCACCAGGTATCGGAAGAGGCTATTAAGGTACCAGAACCGACAGGTGGCGGTATATCCATCTAAGACAGTGGACCCTGGTTAATTTATGTTTGCCTAGGTCGTTCCACATCAACTTCTCCATTCACTTCCGTTCTATACATTTAAGCAGTCATTCTTTTTTCATTCATCCTTTATACATGTCCAAACCTTCTCAGCATTACTTTGTTGCGGATGGATATACCGCCATCTGTCGGATCTGTGTCCTTAGTCAGCTCCTATGACACCTGGTTCCTAGGTACTATTCTACTCTGCCTCTCGGTTTACTGACAAATTTTCTGATGTATTTATTGCGAACAAATATTGAGACTATAAATTGAGATATATTCTCGTCGTATCAAACTGTACACAGAAACTAAATATTGATAAAAATCGGTTTAGTGATTTAGAAGCTCATCGCGGACAAACAAGTGACGATTTATAAATAAAGATATAATAATATAATACATATTGTCTTTATTTACTAGTGAAAGATCTCATACAAAGGTCGTCAGCATCGGTACCTTACTCTTAACTACTTATACCGCTAAACAGCAGTCTTCATATTCCGCTTTGAAGGGTGAGAGAGGCCGTGAAATTACCGGGTAATGTATTCAAGTATTATATTTGTGATTCTTCTGTTATCTTGATACCTGTAACACAAGTGTTTTAAGCGAATTATAACGGAGTCCGGTTAATGAGATCAGATGTGATTTAGTATTATAGTGAATTGATAATAATGTTTAGCTTGTATGTTTTCTTTATTTTATGTGAGCGGAAACTGTAAAAGGTCAAGGTTTCGCTGAGCCTTAGCCTCAGTCGTAGTTTCATCTCAGTGACAACTAGGTTACACCCAACTTTTATATGTGTGGGACACAGTTATTTCTTTAAATTTGTACCAATAATATAAAGCTGAAGAATTAGTTTGTTGGTTGGTTTGTTAAAACGCGCCGATTTTAGGAACCGCTGGATAAATTTAAAAAAATGTTAAAATTTTATATCCTCGATAATCCATTTATCCAGGAATACATTCTAACTCACTATTCCACTGTTAGATTTATAGAATACTTGGGATTCTATCTGTGATGTTGTAAAGATAATGTTTAGGAAAAAACGTAATAGTATGCCGGCATTTCTTCGATAGACGCACAAATTGCAATAGTCTGTTTTAAACTGCGTTAAAAGTATTTATAATAAACTAGCATGCCCGTTCGTTATAAGTTCTGTTAATAATATTTTCCAACCAATTACATCCTTTTAGGATTATAAACTTTAATTTAGGATTATAACAAAATAAACATTTTGGTATAAACAACTATCCAATTTTCACGTTTCCATACTTGGTTACGGTTGTGCGTGCATCTTGATGTCAGTGCGAACTTCACCTTTTATGTAGGTATATATAATATTATAAGGATATTATACAATACTTATAAGAAATGGAGCCGTAAACTTCTGAAATGGAGACCACGAACCAGCAAGCGTCGCGTAGTACGCCATGCAGGATTGCGCTGGACACGTATACAAACGGTCCCATTGGAAACTAAAAGAGGCCTATATACAGCAGTGTACGTCCATTATATCAGTATAATGATGATGATAAAGGAAATAAATACACGTTCAAAATATGAGTAAGCAGTATTATGTGGTAACCCGACTAAATTTAAACAGTATAACTTTAATGAGCCGTAAGGTACCGGCAGAATAGAATCGTACCTCCCGCTGCTTCAGGTATCGTAAGAGGCGACTAAAGTACCAGAACCGACAATTGGTGGTATATCCATCCGAAACAGTACAGCTCAAATGCACAGGGTGGGGATGGGCAGCATCCCCGCCGCGATAACTACGCTCTGCGACTGCCAACACGCTTGCCCAGCGCGGCAATTATGGGCAAAATACCTCCTTTCTTGCAGAGGCTTATCTCCAGCAGTGGACTTCCAATGGCTGGTATGATGAAATGTAATGAAACCAGATTGCGTTTAATCCTCTAATGACAGCAAGGAAGTGCTTTTAAAATCACCACGTTTCCGTCGCCGATGGGAAAATGAAAAATATTTTCTAGTCCTATTGAGAGGCACGTTTGTGGCTTTCCCAGTGACAAGTGACAGCAACCCTGGAGCGCGTGACATGACGTCTGTTGTGAGGCCGGTTGTGGCCTCTGTGCTGAGGGACATTGTTCGGCCCACTTTCTATGATACATTTCACGGGCTTGAAAGATTCTCTAACGCCAAAACAACTCTTATTTGTGCTTGACTCTAAATTTTGACTGTGGACTTTAAAATGAAACTACGTAATTTTTTTTCGATCAGATGGTATTTGATATCTGTATTTGTAAGTAGTTTGAAAGTATATTCAAAGTAATTAATATTATAGTGATTGTATGTTGAAAAAAAATCGTACGAAACCTTTACTGTGCATGCAACAAGGAAAGTGAAAATTAACTTTTACTATCTCATCTGAATGCTCAAATATGAAATGATAGGAAACAAACCTCAACTAACAAAAAGACGCCTTGATTTAAAAGATAGAGTGATTTAAAAGGAAGGTTTATACGTATAAAACTTGCATAAAATAGTAAAAAACACTGTTAATTTTAGTAGTTTTTAATATGTTGTAAATAAACATCACCTTTTTGCTAAACAAAATGAGATAGATCTAAATAATACACTACACTATTGTACACTATAAAAAAGTCTAGAAAAAAGTCTATAGTAGTATATGTCCATCTCTTCGGGATAACCCTCAGTAACCATTTTTATCTTCATTGGACCCCGGGTATAAATAATAGTACAATATTAATTTAATCGCGTATAAAATAAAATCGTTTAATCATCTATGAACCAAACAAGCTGAAGGTAGTGTAAAACTATTGTATTAAAAAGTTTACTAAATTACTATAGTTCTAATATAAAAATATCAAATAAAAAAGTCATTGAAAAAATACGAAAAAATACCATCTTTTATAATTAGTATAATATCTTCTTAGATTTTGTGGATACGAGAATGAACAAAACTATTTCTGTTGTTTTGGTTAAATGTAATATGCTAGTTAGTGTGGTGTTAACCTAAATAGGATTCTGATAATAATATCTTTTGTGTTCTTACATGACAGAGTAACATGACATTACAAAGGCCAAATAAGTTTTGTTTTGCTAACCTTCGTAAATGTATTTCAGCGCTTGCTTTGTTTTTGGCTAACCTTAGCTTGATTATTGGGGAAAATTGTTTAAAACCATGTAAAAAAATTTGAAATAATTCTTACAAATTTTCATATGACCAGAATTCAAGTAGCTTAAAGCACCTATAACGGACATTAACCAACAGAGGAATCAAAAATCCTGACATATTTAACACATAACAATCACAAATTCATTATATTATCATCATCATCATATCAGCCATTGGAAGTGTGTGGACTTCCCAAGAAAGGGGGATTTTACCCGTAATTGCCGCATTGAGCAAGCGTGTTGGCAATCGCAGGGCGAAGTTTCCCTGTTACCGTTATAGTATACACTGTTGCGGATGGATATACCGCCATCGGCTCTGGTACCGTAGTCGCCTTTTACGACACCTGGTACAGGGGGAGGTACTATTCCATCACAAATTATCATTGCATAAATGTTTTTCCTAGGTAAAGATTACCTTATACAAACAGACAGACCGGCATGAAGACGAAAATTAAATAACCTATATATTATAGATAAATTCCCATAACATCTTATACATTGACCTGAGTCCGTGGTAAGTCGTTTAAAGCACTTGTGTTACGGACGCCAGACAAGAGAGGAATCCCAAATATACTACTTAAATACATATATTTAACGCCCAGACACAGAAAAAACACAAATATATATAAGATCACAACTATCTGCGTCATTGGGCTCGTCATTCGAAGTCGCGGGCATAGCTAGTTTACAATAAAATACGAATAATCCTTCCATCACCATTTTTTGGACCCCAAATTTGCATAACTAATACGATGCCTTTTACACCTGAACTCGCAAGGCTTAAAAATTCAGGTTTCATAAAAATTTAACCCTTCGGACCTAGACAGCATATTAATTGCCAGTTTAACATTCAGCCTCACGCCCCTTTGCTTCGCATGGATTTTTAATGGTCGGAAATGGTAATAAATACAACGCGTTCGGATACACATACTCTGTATGTAAAATATAATTTACTTAATTTTATTTACTTAATTGCACGAATACAACTTTAACTAGTATTGGACGCGAAGTGTAAAACATATTCTGTCTTAAAACGTACACCTCCTTGTTGTGTTGTTGACATGGAACACGTATAACGAAATGTGAGAAAATAAGCACTTTCATCAGAGACAGCGTCGCACTTATACAGCATAGCATTTTTTTAGAACAAGTAGATAGACAAGCCTACAGTCAGCGTGATGTTAATCACCACTGAAGCGTATAGATACTCGTAATAACACTTGGATATCACCAGCGCGTAGTCATCGTGTCATCATTCCTTTTAGGAGGCCTTCAACATTGGACAAAAGAGGTCGTACAGCTGATATATCGATAACAAAAAACCTACGTAATTCGAGCCAAATTGACCTGATTATATCAGAAAGTAGAGCATTTTTTTTCATCTTTTGTCTTCTGAACAGACCTTGTTGTTTTGATCAAATTCCCGAGCCATTACTTAAAAGTTTCCTTTCCAAAACTAATTTGCTTAGGGCTAAATGATGAGGCTTAACAAGGTCTCCAGATAGGGCTGTTGTAACGGAAAATGCGATTGTTAAATTTTCTGGACTATTTAAACGTCGGGACGTAAGTTAGTCGCCATTCAAAGGTCGTTTGCATTTGTACCTTTTTCTCACAGCCATATAGCAGTGTTCGCTTTGCTTTGTACCAGCTTGAAGGCTGTGCCATCGAAATTACTGGGTAAAGTGACGAAACATCATCCAGTTACAAGGTTGGCAATGCGCTAGTGATATCCTTGTAATAGGCTGCAGTGTCTGGTTGTTTTTCGACCTGCTTTAAAAAAAAACATGATATTTGCAGATACAAATTTGAAAGTCTTTTAGGTAATTAGCTGGGGCAAAAAAGTAAATTAAGGAACTCCTATTTCCATTTTATTAACAACGAGCTGTTAGGGGAGTATTGTGAATTTCAGGATTTATATATTTAATTTAAATTGGACTTATTTTTTAACAATATAATATAACATGTAGCCTTCTTTGATAAATGAGCTATGCAACAGTAAAAAGTTTTCGAATTGGACCAGGACTTCCTGAGATTCGTGCGTTCAAACAAAGAAATAACCTCTTCAATTTTATAGTATCAGTATATATAAGTATAATTCTCATACATGACAGCTTATAGTTTTGTTGTATCGTTAATGCTGCTGGGTACCAGCAGAGAAGAATAAATCTTTTCCTTACATAAGAAGTTACTAACGACTGAAATAGTGTAGCTCAAACCATTGTGAACTCTCTGTGATTGCTGAAATACATGATAGTTTTTATTATTGTAAAATATGTTACAGGTGAGACTAAATAGGTATAGATTTTCACATTTCCTCGAGAACCTACGAAAAAAATTGATTTAACAAAAAAGGTGGGTACCCTACCCAACGCGATCCCGAAGCGTGGCAACCCTAACTTTAATTTTCCTGTCCAGAATAACCGAGTTAAGACCGAGGCCTACATTCTAAGCTTAGACGTACCTGACGGCACTGAACCCTTTGAAGTAGACAATTTGATATGAAATATTCATAACTTGGTCACATGTTTGTTTTCATAGTCATAGACCTTGTTTCCACCGAATCACTAGTCAGTTCGCTGTACTTCTAAATACCACTAGTATAGCACTAGTTAAAAATGGGTTAACTTTTGTACTGAAAAATATGAAATTGGATGATCAAACCAATAGCGACACGTTTTCTTACACATTTTGAAACTGCTAACCAATTTTGAAGTCTTTACTGGAGTTCATTGTTATTGATGAATTGTTAAAACCTCTATATATTCTTGACTTTGTGTACAAACAATCAATTTAACGTACTAAAATCAAAATTGTAAAATATTATTATTGGATACTTCCAAAATGCGAATAAAATTTGCGTGAAATTTTGCACTGAAAATTGTCATGAACTCAACCGTTTTCAACATAGAAAGAACGACAAAGACATTCGTGAATCTATAACTACAAAAATTTATATAAAAGATTCACACATCATCTCATACTTAAATCTGACTCTGAGATAAATAAAGACAGAAATAAAACATTTATTGACCGCACAACATATGTAAATGAAAATACAAAAAAATAATCTAATACATAAAGTAGCACATAGACGATAGACGATAGATGACGGTCAATTAGGTGCCTGCCTCAGCATAAGCTATAGAAATTCTACTGTAGCGCGGGTCTTCTTACAGGACACAGTCTTTAGGAGAAATAGATAAGGATAGAACATATTTAACAGTTATAAACAGGCGATTTAAATTTTCAAATGGTATCAAAATTTTAAGTGAATTTTTGAAACGAATTATTTATATTTGTGTGTCTGTGTTTTATCTGTACATGCCATTTTCACTATATTAAGTTTATATCTTTCTACATTCAATAAACAGATCATTTATAGACACATATATACATAAGTTGTTTGAAACACTCATGCAACGGAGACTAGACAACAGAGGAATCAAATATATTATATTTAAATACATTTTTAGCACCGAGATACAGGACAAACAGAAATGTTAATCATATAAATGTTAGTCCTGGTTGGGAGGGATAGGATCATAATCACCTCCATCACTATCAGCCCCATCAATCTATCACTATCGGGCCCGTAGTTATAAAGCTAGTTAATCGCAGTTAAATTAGCTTTATTAATAGTTTTAAGGCTCGATATTTGGAGAAGGTTCATTAGCTATGGCTACTCTATCAATGATTTGACGACAACAGCAGTATCTTCATTGTACTATCGTAAAATGCGTTAATAGGGATATTAAGAAGTACTGTTTTTGATGCTGCAGTATGACAGACGGAAGTTGCTTTTGTATCACTTGAACAGGGCATCGAATGTTGTAAGAATATATATGCTCTTCTTTGGATATTATTAACTACTATCAGTGCCCGCGACTTTGTCTGCGTAGGATAAAGAGATATCCTTACACTGAAAGAATTTTTCAAATCAAGCCAGCGCTTTTTGAGATTAGTGCGTTCAAACAGACAAGCAAAGTATTCAGCTTTATAATATTGGTCTAGATTTAAATGACTAATAAAAACTTTCAATTTAAAAGCTGAATTGTTATATTTGTAAAATTTAATTTACAAATATAATAATTTTAAAGCTCTTGTAAATATTAAATTATAAAAAATAAAATATAAGTTACAAATAATTTACAAGTATAAGACGAGTGCCGTAAGTAATTCCCAGCGCGACAATTGTGGGAAATGGACTTCTAATGGCTGGTATGATGATGATGAGACTAGTAATAGTATACAAAAACGAAAAATTTTAAACAAAAATGATCAAGCTTAAAGAATTGTTTTTTGATAATAAATTTCCATACCATTTATACATTGACCTAACTATGTAGAAATTTGCTAAAAGCACTTGTGTCACGGACGCTAGACAACAGAATAATCACAAATATACTTCTTAATTACATATATTTAACACCCAGACATAGAACATATATAAATATCATTATATCAATATTTGCTCTAAGTGGGAATCGAACCCACGACTCATGGCACACAAGATAGGATCACTACCATCTGCGTCATAGGACCTGTCAATATGAAACGCAATTTCTGCCGCGACTATCTTAATGTAAGGAAGTCTTAAGTTGTCATACTATACGAAATAGTCCGAATCATACTTGTCACGCCATTTACTATTCACGCGTTATGTAAAAATACCGAACGATAAGACCTGACGTACGGTACGTGAATAAAACGAAACAAATTTAAATCAATTTTTCTGATTTCTCTACGACTAAACGCAATTGCCTTAAGGTACCGGCAGAGTAGAATAGTACCTTCCTCTGTACCAGTAGTCATAGAAGTCTAGTCTAGGTGTCCAGAACCAACAGATGGCGGTATATCTATTCGAGACAGTCTGTGATTGCCAATACGCTTGCCCAGCGTGGCAATTACGACCAAAACTCCACCTTTTTTTAAAAGCCATATTTCCAGGAGTAGACTTCAAATAGCTGTAATAATAAAATGGAAAGGCTATCAAGTAAAATCAATCCGTTTCTAAAAAGAGCTTTTTATAAAATAGAACTTTAAAAACCACCATACTTCTTATTAACATACTTGACGATCTATTAGAATCCTTACTGGGAACATAGCTGATGAAAAAAATCACGTATTCTTCTTATAATAAATAATAATTCTGTTTGAATATAAAACCTGTGTGTTTGTGTTTAAAGTTCCACCATGTCCATCTTTAGAGTCGGATCAGATAACCCTTCATTAAAATAAAACAAGGTAAGAAATAAAGGGTCAAACTTGATTCCCTCCGAAAACAACGACAAACGGAAAAGCGTATAGGGTGTGAAAAAATTACCTTCCATACAAGCAAAAATATATCCGCCCGCTATGTTTAGAGAGAACTTTTTTGATTACTCTTTATTTTTTTCGTATGTTGTCAAGCCTTTGTTTTGGTAGTCGAGTGATATTGCTTCGGAAGTGATATGTGAGTGATCGCCGAGTTATTTTTATTGGATCTGAGCGCATTTGCCCTCAATGACATTTAATGCTCTCCGTTTATTTTGTCTCTTCACTGTCAAAGGACTGGAATATTTCCCTTTCCATTTCAGTTCCATTAGACGTGTTCCGAATTTATTTATTGTACATAATAACTTTGGAGGTATACGGCTAAATTATAAGTGCGGTACCTTAGTTAAACAAAATAAATAAGTAAATATATCTAGTTATTATAATTGTAAAAATACTTAATTCCGTTGTAAGTCCCTTAAAGCACTTGTGTTACGGACATCAGACAACAGAGGAATCAAAAATCTTTTTATCACCTAGGCAATGGACAGACATAAATATCATCACATAAATATTTGCCCTGAGTGGGGATTAAACAGACAACCTTTGGTACACAAGATAGGATTGCTACCATCTGCGCAATCGGGCCCTTCACTAAAGCGTGCGTAGTGAAATAGGATTATATAGTCCATTAAAACCTCGGGTTTTTTTTATCAACATTATGTAATTATTCCACCATTGGACATAAGCTTGCTTGAAAAAGTGGGATGTTTCATTGTTTCTTGCTAATGCTACGCTAGGAAGAAATCGTAATCGCAGAGGCTTGTTTGAGGCAAAAAAAAAAGCTTTTGTATATAATGAAGTCAGAAGAATATGGTCCGCTTGATGGTAAACGTGACCGCAGCCAATAGACTCTAGTATCATATCAAGAATATCACTAGTGTCGCTGACTCTGTAAATTGAAGATACTATATCACATTTACCCAATAATTTCACTGCCTCCCTGACTCTTTAAAACGGAACACAACAATGCGAACACTGCTATTTGGAGGTGGAAATGGATAAAAGTGAAGTATTAATGCAGACGACCTTTGTAAGAAGTTTACCTCATTTGTGGGGCTACTGAAAATGCTACTGGGGCTACTGAAAATTCTACTGGGGCTACTGAAAATTCTAGTTCCACTGGGCTACACTATTTCAGGACATACGATTTCTTGCTACCGGTGCCAATAACAGCTTTTCGCTTCTGCTTCTGTCAAATTCAATTTATATAGATACCATAATAAAGGCCAGTCTGTTTGTTTGTCTGTCTTTATATTTATAATTTAAATGTTACTTAAATTGTGAATGCAAAGGAAAAGAAGAAATGAGTAGCTGACCCGATAGGCGAAATATTTTGATTTAGTTACTTTGCGATTAACAACGCCCTGCAGTTTTACCCCCGTTAAGTTGTAACTTAAGTTATAACTTACATACTAACTTTGCACCCCCCCCCCCCCCCTTTTACTCCTAAGGATTATTCTCGAAAAACATTGTACACCTGTTTTATGATTTAAATCCAATATTTTCATATACAGCATAGTTTCATACAAACTATGCACCTCTAAGGGGGTGAATTCTTATAATCCTTTCATATTGCTCAACTAGGCATATACAAAATTTCAGGGCACCAACCCTAGTTAAGGCTTTGCGTTAATATATCAGTCAGTTAATAGGGCAGTCAATTAGCTTTTCTTTTTATTTATGATTTTGTTATTAGACTTTGCTCGTACGCCATTTTGGATCTGCGTGTTAGACGCTCACTAATTAGTAGTTTAAAATACTTGTTAGCTTATAATACTTGTATAATGTTTTCATCTACTTTACTCCGAATTTAAAATATATAAGGATTATATTCAGTATCACATATATTTTAAAGTCATGTCTACGTGAAACTTTATTTTCAAATATTCAACGAGATATGTTTTCATAATATAGAACAATGGGTTTTAGAAAAAAGGCCGTGAGGTACCGTTAAAGAAAAATAGTACCTCCCCATATAACAGGCGTCGTAAGAGGCAACTGAGAAACCGGAACCGACAGGTGGCGGTAAATCTACCCGAAATAGCATAGCTTAAATGCAACAGGGTGGGGATGACCAGCATCATTCCTGTCGCAATGTTAAGCTCTGCAATTGCCACCACGCTTACCCTATATTGTACTTTTCATGGGGAGGTCTATGTTCAGCAGTCGACATCTTTAAGGCTGCTATAATCATGACGATGATGAAACCTTAAACTTGCAGTTTAATTCAAAACTACTTACAATAACAGCGTTTTCTATACTTAAAAATTAAAATTAGGCGTTCGTTTGTATTTCCAAATTAACAGCTTTTAACAAATGCATAAAGAAGTACGTACAGTACTTCCATTAAAAATTAATTCTATCTGTCAGTATGTTCCTACTAATCTCAAAAATTGCTGGACCGATTTCAATAGGACTTTCAGTGGTGAATAGTTGATGTCATTGGGAGTAATTTAGACTACTTTTATTATTTACAATAAAACTGCGTTACATTGCTAGTATTTAATGACTACAGTTATGCCATCAGTAATCTATGTACTACAGGGTAATTTATATTGATTTTTTCAATAAAATTGATTTGTTATTTTCTTCGAAATAACAGTATAAAGTATTTGATGTTTTTATTATTGCGCGTTTATATTTGTTTGCATTATTATGTTATTCCAACCCTCCTTATAAACAAGACAGTCCAAACAATGCTCCCCCCTCCAATAGCTTCTCACACACATCTGCTTTCGACGACATTCCATCAAATTGTTCGCCCTTTTATTTCTTTCCAGTGCAATCTTTCCCTCTTCACTTTTTATTGCCTTCTCGTGGAATATTGTAATTTATCGCGTATTTATTGGGTATGAATTTCACATAACCGGCTTAATCTGGCTTTTTGAAAGATATCGGAGTTCTTTTTAGACTTTGGTAAATATAGCACGAATTTTTTATTGACTTACAGCTTTTGATGGGACAATATTAAAAAATTTCAAATCTTACTCTGTCACTTTAATTTATTGAGCTCAAAATGATCAAATAGAGCCTTTTTACCTGCCATAGAAGTACTAGTACCAGCCGTTAAACGTCCACTCCTGAACATAGGTCTCCCCACAGCGTGGATGTTCGACAGGACTGATACTGGCTATCTCCATCTTGTTGAATTTGAGTTACGCTATTTTGGGGGGATATTTTAGTGTCAAAATGCTTCGGTACGTCAGTCGCCTCTCACGACATCTGATACAAGGGAAGGTACGAATCTACTCGGTCGGTACCACACGGAAGTTGAGTCTCTCATACTGTTGAGTTTGAATTTGTCAAGAAAAGTTGCTTAAAAAAGAATAGTAAGTTGAGCGGGAAATTAGAAAATTTAGAACAAATGCGTTGATCTGGATTATACAATGTTTTTTTTTCTTTTTGGTACAAAACCGAATTCCATATTCTGGTATTGAGTCCGGTCCTCGAAACCTACTTCTTCTGCTCTCACAGTCATTCTGAACCAACAACTCATCCTAGGTCTTCTGATGGTTCTTAAAGATTCTAAAAGCTACCGTTTTCGGGACGACAGTTAGGGACGGGGCCTTTAAATTTTTTTCCTTGCCTCATCATGCTCTCCCGTTCTTGTTCTCGATCAAATCTCTTGTGTGTGTGTGATAGTGTTTGGAAAGTTGAAAGATCTGCCTGCACTTGAGACAATTCGTAATATCTATAGATGACAGTTTAGAAATCAGCAAAAGGCCAGGATCGAAATGATCCTAGATATCTAGAAAGAGTGTTTTTTCTATTCATTTACATGAAGGTAGACCTCATAGAAAAGTTGGTCTGCATTGGTACCTCCCTCTCACACAATTTTATTGCCAAAGAGGACTTGGAAGCCACTACTACACTCCAGTTAAATAGTTTATCCCTCAATTATTACTTTCCCACGACCACAAACGTTGCTAGAAACTGTAATTTGCTGTATCTATTTTAAATATATATTTATTTTTTAATTTCTAAAATAAGTAATTTAATATATTAAGATATATATAAATTACCTATTTTAGATAATAGCAATATTAAAAGTTACCGTTATTTGAGGCACGTTCCATTTGATATAGCTATTTTCTTTATTAGTTCAATACATGACTAAATTATTTTAGGCATTTCTAAATATATGTATGAGCTTTATCTCTGTTTTTGGATTCAGTTTGTGCCCGCGTAATGAAGCGATTGAAAACTTACAAGATTACAACTGAGACAATATTTAATGACAAATAAATAAATAAATTCGTAAGCCGTTTGGATTATGATAAGACAGTTTTCGCATTGCTGTAGCAGTGAATTTATTGGGCAATGTGGCATAATATCTTCAAGTCGCTTGGTACAAGGTTGGCATCGCGTTAATGATATCCTTGTGATATCAAGAGCGTCTGTAGGCTGCAGTGACGCTTTACGCTTAAGCGGACTGTATGCTTGTTTCTCGATCTGGTGTAATAAAATTAGAGAATAGTACTATGATTGTGATGATATACCCTCAAAAACGGTGGTGGTAATGAGCTTCTGAAGTACTTTAAATATCAGTGATCTACCTCCTTCAAAAAGCTTTATGATTCCGTTATCACCCGGTACCTATATTTTCTTAAACTGATTTACGATTATTCTAACTATACAGGATATCTCTGTAGAACTGTTGGGATGGCTTAGTTGTTCATGGAATCTTCCGATCTCTTTCCATTCCTGTCCTCCTCCTCCTAATATATCAATAATAATACCTAGTAGCCAATCGCTTCAAGTCCAATTGAATTGAACTTTCCAATCTAATCCCCAAAGTGTTCAATCGCATTTGGAATCACTGCAAAAAGTAAATGAAAACGAAATAAACGCCATTTTAGAATTCATGGGTTGTCTATCAAATAAAAATTGCGTTTAAATAAATTGAACCGCACCGCAGGTGAGACCGGCGACGGGGCAGCCCGGTCGATAGTCGATTCGTGTTCTCTTGCAAATGGAATTCGATATTATTTATTGGCCACTTTCTTTCGAAATGGCTCATGTTTACTTTGAAAAAAGTTAAGGTTCCAATTAACTCTGAAAAATATTACGTTGAGGTTTTATGCACTGAAAAATAAATTATATTAAATATTGTCATATTTTAAATAGTATTTACCAGAAAATATTTAACTTGTCTCAGGCTTCAAGTGGAACTAGAACCTGCATTGCTTTCCTTGCCAGGGGAAAAACGTTATTAAGTAACTCGTACTATTTATATTTTATAAATTGCTAAATACTTAAACAAGTCAGATATTTTAGTGTTTGTAGGCAATTACCTGCAATATTGAAGGAATAGCGCTGATTCCTCAGCACGAAATTAACTCAGAAAAAATGGTATATCTACTACTATCTCGATAGCACAACAAAAGTGCAGTCCCCGGCAAAAGGAAGAAGAAGAAGATTCAAATCCTGAAGCCTGAGTCCGGTTGATGTTTTTAGTCAACATTAGTATCAATTTAATGAATGTATTATTAAAATTTTCACGTCCACATCTCAATTTTGAACGCTCAGGTAGTCTACTGGAAGTCCAAAAGAAAGTAAGACCAAATTCTAAAGTGTTTTGATCCTATGAGATCATCAGACTTATATTATTAATTGGCTTTTTAGCTTCAGGCCAAAGTCAGCCGCAGTATAAAATGAAGTTGGCTGGACTTATGGGTAGAAACCCAGTTGGTAATAAAACATATTCTAATTATCATTTGTATTCAAGCTACGCTTTACTGCCATCTGTCGGTTCCGGCACCTTAGTTGAATCTCACAACACCCAATAAAAAGAGAGGTACTAATTTACTTATAAAGTTTGCATTACCATTAATTTAAACATTTAAAAAGGTAATGCAAAACCATAATTGACGGGCCCGATGGCGCATATGGTTCGTGGGTTCGATCCCCACCCAGGACAAATATTTATAACACGAAATTTATGTCTGGGTGTTAAATATATGTATCTAAGCAGTATATTTGGCATTCATCTTTTGTATGATGTCCGTAACACAAGTACTTAACGCAACTTATCACGGAATCAGGTAAATGTATGAGATGTTGGGGTAATTTATTTATTTGGCAAATGGCAAGTTGACGGACTTCGTAATTGGTATAGAAACCAAGTATAATTTAATATTAGCTCTAACGAAATCCCGCAAACGCAATGGTTAGTGAACAGCAACAAAGTAGCCAGAAATCATATCAAATTCATATCCACTGGGTCCGGGCGCGCGGCCGCGCCGGCTAGAACGATTTATTCCCGGACCACAGTCGCTTTGGTTTCATTCCCCGTTTTCACTATTTTCGGTTTAGATTTGCGTTTTAATACATTACTTTTGTGCTAGCATTCATTTAGATTCTGGATTATAGTGGATTTTGGAAAAAGGCTTTCGGGAGTTTCGTTTGGGTTTACATCTCTCACCTATTTTTACAATTAAACATCTCTATACTCGTATATCGTTGAAAGATATACATATGTTAGTTTAAAGGTTTTTTTGTTTATATTTATGTATCAGTTTAATTTCTAAACACCTGATTTTTTATACTTTTCTTGATCCAATCAAAACTATCCATTGTACTGTTTCTGAATCACTGAAAACCATCTATAATTTATCTTTGCTGTATTTACAATAAATAAACCTTTTTTCTGTGGTTATCACGGTTAAAGTCAAATAGAAATTATGAGTGGCATAAGACTGTGACGCTGGTGATATTTGGACATAACATGAATATACGTTATAAAAACCTTAATAAAATTCTAAAAAAAAAATCACCGTAGTGTACCGGCGGATTAGAATAGTACCTCTCTCCGTACTAGGTGTAGTAAGAGGCAATTAACGTACCGGATCCACTTAAATACTACAGGGTGGGGATGGGTTGCAGCATCTTCATCGAGCATTGCAATTGTCATCACGTCTGCCTAGCGGGGTGATTATGGGCAAAAATCGCCCTATCTTGATGAGGCCAATATCCAATACTGGAATTTTATGGCTGACATAATTAAATGGATTATATGCATGTTAGCCATCTGATAATATAAAAAGATGAATATAGCATGTTTAAATAGCTCTTTCTCCATGTTCCATATAGATTAATTAGTTTAAGAGTTATAAATAACTAGCTGTGTCCACGACCTCTTTACCTTAATTTATCAGAACTTTGAATGTCATGTTTATTTACATCGAATTAATGGCCAAAAACATATTTTTCAAGTTTCTAGCTCAAAAATAGCGATACTTCCATAAAACTTTCATCCCACCGTTTTTAACCCTTTACAACCCTTATTTCAAATAAAAAAATAGCCTATGTCCTTTTTCAGGGACAAAAAATTGTCTGTGCCATATTTAATCAAAATCAGTTGAGAGTTTTAAGCGGGATAGCGTAACAGACAGACAGACAAAGTTATTTTTGCATTTATAATGTTAATAGGGATAAAATAATATTATTTTTAGGACTTTTACCAGGCTGAGCTGCCTGTTTGGAATGGATATAACGCTATCTAATAGTTCCTATAACTCAGTCGCTGGTACAGAAAGGCTATTTGACTGTTTGCTTAAGTTCTACTTCTGAATTAAAATAAGGTTTAGTTAAGATTCCATTAAGGTAAGTTTAGTAATGTTATACACATTACTAAACTTACCTTAATGTATAATAATGCATTTAAAATATTTTTGTGTATCATTCATACATAGTATCAAATTCATTTTGAATTGAGCGTCTTTTTTTATAGTCCCTTTTGCAGTATTTTATCTTTTGTTTCGCGATAACAACTCCATCAAGACTAGTTTATATACTAAATCATGTTGAAAATAAAGGAAAGCAACAACGATTTAATTGGTTTACCTTTTAAATCATCATATTAGCCAGAAAACGTCCACTGCTGGACGAAGGCCCCCCAATTAATCTCCAATAGGACCGTTTGTTTGCGACCTGGGTCCAGCGCGATCCTGCAGTTTTGTGTGTTGCGCTTGCCGGTACATGGTCTCCATTCAAGAACCTCATGACTCCATTGGCCATCGGTTCTGCGTACCAAATGCCCTGCTCACTGCCAGTTACGAATCTCCTTATTCCTGATTTGATCGAGCAAAAAACCTCCGAGCATTGCCCTCTACATAGCTCGTTGAGCTATTTTCAGTTCGCTTATAAGGCCAATAGTAAAAAACTACATTTCGCTGTCATAGATCACCGCTGGCAACACACAGAGCTGATATTAATAATTCTTCAGAGCTCATGTAAAAAACTATTGCAATAAAATCGGAGAACAGCTTTGTAAAACATTAAGGCTATTTAACTCTTGTCGACATCTAAAATTGAATAATACCAGTCTCTTGTTGAGTAGAATGTTTCATAATAATTACAGGGCATATATTCCTGACACATTTCAATGATTTTAGGTGTTAGTGGGGTACAGACAGAGTAAAATAGTACTTACCCTCTGTACCAGGTGTCGTAACAGGCGAATGAGGTACCGGAATCAACAGATGGCGGTATATCCACCCATATCTGTATAGTTTAAATGCAACAGGGCAGTAAAGGCAGCAACATTCCTGTCATGAAAGTAGGCTCTGCAATTGCCGCCAAGCTTGCCTAGCACGACAATTACCTATAATAGCAAAATTCCCCTTTTTTATGTCTAGCATTGAGAGTTCTATGGCTGCTATGGTGGTGGTGATGATGATTGGAACAGGAAAATTATAGCAATTAAAATATTTATATATATTTTTTAATATCACTCCTGTGTCCCATCGAGGTAGGAAGAGACTATAGATCTCCACGTGCTACGATTTGGTAAACCTCCCTCGCTTCCCTTTTGCATTACTCTATTCATACACGATCGTTTATTCTTGGTACTTCTGACCTAGACCTTCTTTAATGCCTGTTTTGACTGGTTAGGATATGTATGCCTCGGTCGTCCTATACCAACACTTCCATTCACTTCCGCTCTATACTATCTAGCTCTATTTGTGCATACCATTTTAACATACTTTCTCTACTGTTCTTTTACACCACATCGATCTCTTATTACACTATTCCTTAAACAATCTCTCAAACTCACACAATACGGATTTCGAAGTTCTCTCATTTCAACAGCATCTATTCTACTCGCGTGTTTCTTCTGCCACACCCAACATCAATTTTTTTAAGGCTAATTTTTCAAGCAAACACAGTCAGCGTAATAGTAAGCATTGCCGGAGAATATAGAAGCTCTTAACCTTGTGACTTATGATCAGTTGTGATTATTATGAAAATATCTTGATAAATGCAAGTTTAACATAATACAAAATCTGTAAAATTTCTAATAAATTTAGCTTGATTACTGATATATTAATTAATACGTCTGTTGATACATGTCACCAGGCCCCTGATTTCAATATGTAAAAATAATAAAGAAATTTCATACGATACGGAAACATGAGTATCTAATTAGAAAAATGGAGAAAGAATGCTAAAGCTAATTTCATAATATTAAATTAACTATATAAAATATGCAACAACAATAAAAATAACCTTGAATAATATAACACGCTAGCAACGCCCCGCGGTTTTACCCGCGTTTATTTGTATATTTAGTTATTTATTGAACTTTATTGCACAAAATATTACAAAATGTACAAATGGCGGAATTAATACCGTTAACTTAAGGTGTACTTGAACTTTCATCCTAACTCTGCACTACGTTTTACCTTTTGAAATATATGTCGCATTTTTCTAACAAATTTGATATATCAAATTTTTGGTTTGACCTTTTAGTTATAAATTCTTAACTACCAGATTGTTTGACTGATGACAGACAAAAACACATAATTTTGACAAAACAATTACTTATTAATCAATACGTCTCTGTCTAAACAGACAAAATCGTGTACCATAAAACTCCCTACATAATTCTTATAAACCGCAAGACAGTTCCAAGACAATTTGACTTTATAATAGTCCAAAACTCGCAAAAAAGTTTGGACGCAAATGACTGCTCTGGGACCACCAGTTCCCTGCTGGCTGCGAGTCTCGTTAAATGTTGTATCATATTTTTAAATTTTGATATTTTTTTTAACAAAAAATGTTTTATACGTTAATAGCTTTTGTCTATAAAATAATGTTCGTTAAAAGTTTACATAAATAAATATAATAAATTTCCACAGCATCTCATACATTGACATGGTTCCGTGATAATTCACTTAGATCTCTTATGTTACGCCCACCAGACAACACAGGAATTACGAATATACTTCTTAAATACATATTTAACACCTAGACACAGAACACAAGAAAATATAAATAACATCACATAAATATTTGTTCTGGAACAATATCGAACCCACAATCTTTGGCACATAAGGCAGGATCACTAACTACCATTTGCGCCATCGGGCCCGTCATTATATTAAATATAACACGTGAGAATATTCAAATTTCAGATTGGGGCTCGTGTATTTAAAACTAGCGTAAAAAAAATTGGATATTAACACCACAGAATATGATTTGTCATATAAAATATTAGCTGTTTTAAAAACACGAATAATTAAAATTTATTTATTTTGATAATACAATATATAAAGATATTTATATAAATATGGTATAGCTGTTTTTGAAAGAATCAGTTTGGCCTGTCGTACAATATTTAAGCATGCTTGGTTGGATATTAAATTATTACCCTCCGAGATAAGTCGCTTAGAGCACTTAACAAAAGTGTTTTAAGGAACAGAGGAATTACAAGATGAATATAAATATTCATTATAATAATATTTGTGGGTGGGGATCGAACATGCGACCTTTGGCGCACAAGATATGGTCTTTAAAGTATTTTTTATTCTTTTAAAATATTATTTTAAACTGATTTGGGTATATCAGAACTATAATCAACCCTATTGTAATATACTCATCATTATTACATACATTAATAACTCAGCGATATTCATCTGTTATTGCTTTCATAATATACGCCTCGAAAGCCGCGATCAATCTATACAGATAAAATACTTTAATCGCATCGGATGCAAGACAATTTTTCATTTTGATCGAGAAATATGGCTTTTAGGGTTGGCACCAGTCAAGCAAACATGATTTTAGTATTAAAAATAAAATTTTTACTATTTTTAGAACTTAAATGTAATAAGAAGATTTAAAAACATTAGCATTTTAAGCCAAGCATTATACAAAATATTATTTTTATTGCTTACTCATAAAAGTCATCAATTAGTGAATAGAGGACTTCCTGTCTTCCGCAATTCCTTGAAACATTTTCTGTATTGACAATAATTGACAAGCATTTTCTTTATTTAAAATTCAATAGCAAGATCAATGTGGTGTAAAGGATGATCTTATGATAACAATATAGAAAGGAATATTGATATGGTTTAGACAAGATGACAATGGAATGACTGCACAAATGTATAGAATAAAAGTAAATTGAAGAGTTGGTACAGGATGACCGAGGCAAACACCTTACCTAAGTAAAAGAAGTATTAAAGAAGGGCCAGGTCAGAAGTACCAAGAATAAACCAGCGTGTATATTAGGACTAATGCGAAATATAAAAGCGAGATACGTATGCCAAGATCCTAACAATTGGAGATCCATAGTCTCTGCCTTCCCATTATATTGTTTTTTTTGTAGTGAAACTTGAACTTAGCCGGGCTTTTTTGGCATTGCAATCTTTAAAACTAAAATTTTAAATCAAATCTAAATTAATCGTTATATCAGCCATTAGAAGTCCACTGCTGGACATAGGCCTCCCCAAAAAAGAGCTAATTTTGCCGCGCTGAGGAAGCGTGTTGGTAATTGTGGAGCGAAACTTACGCGACGGGCCCATCCCCACCCTGTGCATTTGAGCTACAATTGTTCAGATCTATATATCGCCATCTTTCGTTTCTAATGCCCTGCAACACCTGGTAAAGAGATAGAAACCATTCTAGTTTGCGGGTACCTCATGGCTCAAATTATTGATGATCGATTCTATTTTTATTATTGACTATATAAAATAGTACATATTTAGAACACAAGATTACATTACACATAATATTGTATTCTAAATATTTAAAATCACTCTCATTTGCATCATCTGGTTATGAGTACCTGATTCGTAAATATTAGTATAAAATATTTTTGTTATTTTTTTTTAATTTGAACAGATCTACAAACAGTTTAGCGTAACCGTAGCCTATAGAAGCACGTAAAACCCTTGTAACTAGGAGATATTATATCACATTACCCAGTAATTTCACTGTATATCTCACCTTTCAAACCTAAACACAACAATTGAATACTGCTATTTGGCGTTAGAAATATTTGACAGATACGTATATTATTTCAGCGACCTGCCCCGGATTTGCACGGATGCAATGAAGATAAAATAATGTTTTAACCATACTTTAGCCTCAACAACACGTGGTATATATGCTATATTATATACTATATATATAAGTTATATTTTAATAGAATAACGCTATTAAAATATAGCTTATATGACACATTTGTAGGTTTAACATAGCAACGCCATCCATTGATTACTTATACAATCCAGTCAACAGATATCGCCAGCTGCATAATTATAATTGTAAATGTCAATAATATAGTAAACAATAGATGTAAGCTACCTTATCTTTCAAGTTGAATCAAACTGCACTGAAAATCGGTTAAGTAATTTAGGAGTATATCGCGGACAAACAACGTGACACGTGATTTATACATATTATGATTTAATTTTATAAATAGTGTTTTTACAGTAAATAACTATTGTCAACCCTAAGAAATGAACCGAGCGCGACTCCGCAATTGGCTGCGCGGCGGTTTCCTGTAAACGGGCGTTTTTTTTACAAATACACCGGCAAAGAAATGTCTTCGGAAAAACTCGTTTATTGCGCCGCGGCCTTCCCTCGCTCTGATTGGATATGCCGGGGAGATTTGTTTAGTCAGGAGTTGAGATGAAAACTTTATTGCTCACCTTTTGCCTTCTTTTTGTATTATAAAATGGTTACTGGCATGTCTATTTGTTGTGGAAGTGGAAGCGGGAGTTTGCGAAGTTTTCGCTTGTTACAATGATAATAATAAAATCGCACGACATCTCATATGTTCACCTGAGTCGATAAAACTCAAAGCACTCGTGTTGCGGATATTTATTTTTTTGTTTCCACCACCGTTCTCCATTTAGACTTCACCATTTAGACTTTTACTTAGAAATTTCTATTTATTTATTTTTATAAATAAAGTAAAATCTAACAACTCATCTATTATCATGACTTTGTGATACCAGATCAACCAATATCAGACAACAGAGGAATCACAATTATAATAATAATATTTTTTATTTGCAAAAAACATTAAAAAAACAGAAAAAAACATACAACAGTACAAAAAAATTATCAAATCGAGCGATCTCTTTTTCAGGCAATCTTTAGACAGAACAATAATAAGGCAGTTTGAGGTATATAATAAACTAAATATACATAAACACATTATGTATGAGAGATGAATTATAGATATAGAGGATAATATAAACACAGTAAAACACAAGTAACAGCTGCAATGACAATTTACCAATCTCTTAAAAATCGGCAGTGGCTGCGCGCGTCAGATCGACAAAGGCAGCGCATTCCACAACCGATCAGCTTGAACTCTGAAAGATTTTCTGTAAAATAAAGTGTAATGAACCCGGCATTCTTAGTACTAAATTCTTTGATGATCGCAGAGATCTTTCGTGGCTGTTATCTATGAACACAAAACGGTTTTTGAGATAATGAATTGGATGAAATCAAAAATTCTTTATATAGTAACGGAAAAATAAAAGCATACCTCTGAAATCGAATAGCAAGCCGTTTGAGCTGGTGACCAAATTCAAATACATTATCACACATTTGCATAAGCCGAGTATGAATATGATGCAAAAATTTTGGAGACCTTGGAGATATTGAAAGAAGAAGAAATTGTGCAAGAACAATTTTAGAAGCAAAGGGATGAAAACTTCGCAGCCTTTTTAGAGAGGCCATTGAGGCAAACATTTTACGACTAACTTCCTTTAGCTGAGCAGTTCAAGATAAATCACTATCTTTAAGTACTCCAAAGTTCTTGACTTACTATAAGAGATAGATATACCATCAAAAGAAATTTGGGGTTGACATCTAGACCATGACACTCCCTTCACTTTTATCTATAGCCATACTAAGGTCAGAAACTGGTGTTAGGTAGTAAATTTGTAAATCATCTGTATAAAAATGGCTGGACTGGTTGGAATGGTTTAATATTATGTGAAATTTATTTTATAAATAATAGAAAGAGTAACGGAGACAAAACGCTACTTTGCGGAACCCCAGTAGATATAGAGCACCTAGACGATGATTTGTTTTTGATGCGAATGCGTTACCGGCGGACAAATAAATAATTGTGAAACCAGTCAATAACCAATGGAAATATGTTAAAAGAGTTTGGCATGTCAAGCGAGATATCATAGTCAATGGTATTAATAGCGTTGCTGAAGTCAAGCAGTACCAATACCATGACTTCCCATTCTCGGAAGTATATTGTCATCCGTAATATTGAAGAGTGCAGTTGTGTACTATGGCCTTTATAATATTTAAGCAACATATATAAAACTTTACGTAGATTCAGATAAATACATCATAAAATACTTCTTACGTCGAATAGCGGACTACATTTGGTTCATACAATGTTGTTTCCAGATAAGCTGTTAATCAGCTATGTCACAACCATGGATCGGTGATCTGTGACAGGCTGGTGTGCCGATCACTAATAAATAGCTTTTGTCTGCGGCTTCAATTGTGTTAAATTTGTGGTAAGACGGTTAACACATTTCCATTGGCTGGGAAAAGATTTAAAAAAATTAGGTATTTTTCGTTGGTAAATAACAGTCTGTATTTCGATTTTTAGTTAAAAATCAAAAAATATAACCCCCTCCGATAAGAGCATTTCTCATATAAGAGGTTGGGGGAAGATTAAAGAAAAAAGCCCAAAATTTTTGTTAAAAATTGCAGTCGCTTCATACAAACTTCCATCCTCCGTTTCAGGAAAGTATGTGTAAAGTAGCCTATATGACTCACCATCCTTCCAACAATTTCAGCTTAAAAAATCAAGGCAATTCGTCGCGCCACTGTTGGGAAAGAAGGAACCACCAATCAGATACACACATACACTTACCCATTTATAATATAAGAGTAGATCTGCAGGAGAATGTACAAAGCATTATATCTAGCCACTCAACTCAATCGAAATTAATCTTTAAAAGGAACCCATAAAATTGGGCAATAGGCATGTATTAATACTCTTTTCGTTTGATTTAATACTATTACCCGATGCAACATCTTTAGCTCGTAAAGAGAATGAAGTAAAAACCCTTGCGAGGTCTGCAGATTAAATCAAAGGCCGTAAAGCTGAGCCGTGGTCAACTCGCGGTGGATAATGTGATTGGAGAGTTTACGACGAGCTCGGGTCGAGACACGCGCACGGGAGTAGCGTACAGCGAAGAGTGCTGTCTATGCACAAGAAGTGCATACATACATCACGCCTGCATCCCATCAGGGTAACTAGAGACTATAAATCTCCACTTGTTACTCTTGGCATACCTCTCTCGCATCTCTTACTCGCATTAGTCCTCTCATACACGCTGGTTATTGATTCTTTTGACTTAGTTCTTTTGTAATACCTCTTCTACCTGGTTTATATATGTTCGCCAAGAAGACAAGAAGTAGAAGATGAGAATTTTAGAAGAGGTAACAAGACTTACAAAGGTCATATGCATTGATACCTATCTCCTATTTTTACCCTCAATCAACAGTGCTTCCATTGCACTGTGTTCTACTTTGATAGGAAGGAGAGGCAGTGAAATTTCTAAGTAATGTGCTATAATATCTTCAAGGCAAAAGGTTGGCAACCGGTTATATTCAGTTGGTAATACTAGCATCGTGAAGTACCGGTTGAGTAGAATAGTACCTCCCTCTGCACTGGATTATGGCGGTATATCATCCCAGATAGCGCAGCTCATATGCACAGGATGAAAATGGGCAGCTGTATCCCTATCGCAAAAGTTGCGATCCACTATTACCAACACGCTTTCCCAGAATGGAAATTATAGGCAAAATTACATCTTTCTTGGAGAGGCCTATGTTAAACAATGGACTTCCAATAACTGTAATGATGAATTTGACTGTGTATAGGCTGCGGTGAAGCTTGCTGTCATGCGGATCGTATTTTTTTTTATTAAAATAAAAAAAATCTAATATAGATGACGCTAGTAGCTCTATGGGCGCTACGCTATCATTCTGAATTCTTTACGCATTGTTCAAATATTCGAGCGGTAGGTTCGTTATATTTTCGAATACCAACACGCGTGTACTGGAATTTCCTCTTGGTGACACTGAAACGGACAATGCAGTGGTTTTATTTATTTATTTTAGGAAAACCACAGGCACAAATTGCACACTTAATACAGATGATAACAATTTATTATGATACATTTATTTGCCGTGAGGTACCCGCATATTAAAGTAGTACTTCCCACTGTACCAGGTGTCGTAGGGGCGACTATGGTACCAGGACCGACTGGTGGCGGTATATCCATCCGAAATAGTGTAGCTTAAATGCATAGAGCGGGGATGGTTAGAAGCATCTCTGTTGCGATAGCTGCGTTCTGCGATTACCAACACGCTTGCCTGACGATAGAGATGCTGCTGTCCATCCCTGCTCGCCACCTGTCGGTTCTGGTAACTTATTTGCCATTTAAAGCATTCCAAGCTCCCTCTAGATTGACATCTAGAAAAAATTTTCTAGATGTCAATCTAGAGGGAGGTATTATTGTACTCTGTCAGAACATCACGGCTATTGTTGATGATATAGATTGGTTGATTAAAAACAACCACACACAAATTTAATTTTGTGATTAAAATTTAGTTTCTTGAAATAAGTCAGCAACTGCCTGGTAGTATCGGTCCTTCATCAGCAACCTATCATTTTATTCGTAAAGACTACCGGTTCAGGGACCTTGAGGACTTCATATCCTTTTTTCGCGATATTCGACCTTCTATCCAAGTGACTCTTCAACTGTACAACATTGTATTTAGAAACAAAAGACTATTTATTTTATACAAAACAAAACAATATTGTTCTGTCATTCTCAATCAAATGGTGAAGCCAGTTAGAAATAAACGAATACTCTTTCATCTACTTTGATCTGATATTTCCTGTAAATAATGAGGGCGTTGTATTTTAGTGTATTCTTTATTCTACCGTTTTACGACTCAAAGCTTTCGTGCGTATGCTTTACCAAATATATAAGCAAAAGTTCTGCTAGTTCCGCTCGTCTCTCCCACTGGCTCACACCCTGAGCCAGACACATAAACTGTCTCGGGGCTCCGTTTATTATCAGCGGAGGGCTGATGGTTATGGTGCCTAAACACTGAATATTATCAGTGCCTCGACACTTCAGACGTGTTATTAAATTTCACACTCTCTTGTTTCTAAAAGAAAATTTTTCTTTTAACATTTTAAACAGCACTAACTTTAGCTTAATAAAATGCTACGAATTGTTGGATATATTTTGGTATAATTAAAATATCTGTACGCTTCTTAAAAACACTCAATTCCTTTTTTTAACATACTATTTCATCCTTGTCGTGAATTACGATTTTTGTACCAAGTTCGGAAACATGGTACAAAAGTTGGTTACACTTAAAACTTTACATACGTTTTATAGACTTATCCGATATTAACGAAGAATTTGTAAAATATATTTTAAAAGGTCTTTTAAAATATATTTTACAAATTGACTTTAAAATAAGTAGCTTAAAACATTTGTGTGACAGACTTGTTGGAGTGTTTTGCGGAAGGTGTGATATCAATTGCAGTTAGTTGTTCATTCATCGCCGATTCTGGTATCTCAGGAAAAGAAGCTATTTTATTCTTCTGGTACCCATCGGTGATTTTTATTTGCCTCCTATATCTAACTTTGTTTCACGTCACAACTTATATTTATCATCATCATACCAGCTAATGAAAGTTCACTACTGGAAAGTCTCGTTGAAAAGGGAACTCTCCAAGAAAGGAGGTTTTTTGCCCATAATTGCCGCGCTCGGCAAGCGTGTTAACAATCGCAGACCACAGCTATCACAACGGGGATACTGCTGCCCATCCCCGCTCTGTGAATTTGATCTGCACTGTTTCGGATGGATATACCGCCATCGGTCGGTTCTGGTACCATAGTCGTCTCTTACGACATTTGGTGCTGTGGGAGTTACTTTTCTACTCAACCGGTGCCTTACGGCTAGGCCACTTATATTACTTCAGTTTCACTGATTCTTATAGTATAATAGAGTTACCCGGGCACAAATATTCATAACTCGAAAGATGGTCATTATATAAGTCATAAAAATTCATTTAAAGTTTGACGGCGATGACGCGGATAGTAGTGTTCTATATTGCCAAAAGTCATGGGTTCGATTCCCACCCAGTGCAAAATATTATCACCACCCAGTGCAAATATTTATAGAAAGAACGCTCGGGAAGCGCAGTGTAACTTCGCTACGGAGATGACACTGCCCATTCCCGTCCGTATTTGAGCTACACGATGCGGATGGGTATACCGCCATCTGTCGGTTCCGGTACGTCAGTCGCCTATTCTTTTGAAGCAGTACCTGACGGCACAGTCACCCGGTCGCAAAAGTGCATAACTCAAAAGAACAACAAGGCCATATATCAAATATTCACCGGGAAACCTGAATAGCTGCAGCACAATGGGAACGTCGTATTATATAAATTTATTACCAGCAGCTACAATCGGAGGTATTTGGAGCGGCGACACTTTCGCCGGAGGTTCTGGGTAACGAATGTGACACTTTAATTAAAGAGGGTCGAGGTATTGAGACACTTATTGCTCCTAAAAGGTAATCAAAGACCTGGCGTTCGAATGTCTTCGGCACGTCCTCGATACGTTTACATTCGCGTTTGCGTTACAAGTACACTTCTTCTGTGCATAAAATATACTTTAACAGTGGTATTTTTAAAGTATTCACAGTTTTCATTTGACTGTCAATTGTTTTTTGGTCGTCATCCTCTCAGAAGGTAAAAGGAGGGTGTAGAAGCGGATGAAACTGTGTGACACTGCTGGTAAACATATAAACTTTTGAAATGAAACACAATGGAATTTCGTATTATATATCATTTATTTTATTATGGCTATTAAAAGCTTGGTTAATTAATATATACACACGGGAAATGCTTGCAATATTCATACTTGAATATAGGATGAATCGAGTTTGAATTCTGAAAAACATGTTTTTAAAACAATTCACTACTCATTATGTATTCACATTTTTACCGAATTCAAAACACAGTTAATTTAAATA
Source organism: Heortia vitessoides (assembly GCA_020976665.1). Lineage (NCBI taxonomy): Eukaryota > Metazoa > Arthropoda > Insecta > Lepidoptera > Crambidae > Heortia > Heortia vitessoides. The sequence goes on from JACJUM010002809.1 coordinate 618,341, forward strand.
TTTACATTTCAAGTTTGTCGATCGCATTTTAAAGCCGTTAGTTTTCTGAAAAAGTTGAGAAATACAATAACTTATTCGCTCATTTAATTAGTATATTTCGAACGATATTATTCTTATCCTTATATCGTAATATTAATATAATTATATACTGGTGTCGCAAAAAAATCACGGTACGTTCTTGGTTTCACGTTTTTGTTCTGGAAATTTCCAGACAGACGGCCAGAGACTAAACTGGAAAATGAAGAATTAAAGGCTATTGTAAAAGCGGATCTTTAAAAAAGCACTTCAGATGTATTTGCAGGCTTCGGGGTTAGTGAAAATTTATATTAATCCACTTGAAGCAAATAGGAAAAGTCAAACGTTGAATTAAGTGAATCAAACTTGCAATTACGCGTTGAATGCTGGATTACTTTGCTTAACCGACACGATAATGAAGGGATATTAAATCAAATCATTACTTGTGATGAAAAGTGGATACTGTACGATAATCGGAAGCATTCATTGCAATGGTATAAAACCCTAGAGACCTAATTAAACACTTCCCTAAACGAAAATTTACTCAGAAAAAATTTACTTGTTAGTGTTTGGTGCTAGAATTGGTGTTGTTCACTACAGCTTTCTAAAATCTGGCTAAACGATTACGGCAAATATCTATTTTTAACAACTGCAAACCACGAAAGGAGAACTATTTGCTTAACAACCGAGATTGGTCAATCGCTCTAGGCCACCGTTGCTTCACGACAACGCAAGACTATATACTGCACAACAAATAACCACTAAGTTAGAGGAGCCAAAATTGGAATCCACTGAACTTCCCGGACCTTACTCTAACAGATTTTTATATTTTCTGGATATTTTCAGTGCGGCAGTCCAACCCGCTTTCAAAGAGTATATTGATTCTCGCCCTATGGTTTTATTTTAGTTTATCAATGGACTACCTATGAGATTAAAAATATTAAATATATATATTAAAAAAATCTATATTCCCCTGCACAGACCGTCAATTTCATATCTCATATTAAGACGAAGACTTCATAAAGGATACCCTTATTAGTCCATTTTTTTATTTGAAAGAGAAATGTTGAAGTCTATTAATTGGTAACCGATAAAAACAACTCTTAACTTCTGAAATCTGGGAATTCAGGAAAATAATTAGGAAATATTTGCCCTTACTAGAAGCAGATATCAGAATTCTAATAAGCGTATTGACATAAATCCAGCAATATCTGGTACAGGATAACCCGGCCCTGCGGGAATTGCCTTAATATCGCATAACGGTGGCTATCCCCACTTCGAAGATAATAGTCAGGGTAGGCTGGGGGATAGACTAGATGTATGCTGGGAAACGGCTAAGATTATTTTTTATTCCTCAACAATCAGCCTTGAGGCTGTAATTAGATTTGATGGTTTGGACTTCAGATCGAGATATACACTTATTATGATGTGTCATCTCATATTTTCAAGCTAGTTATGCTCTTTTTAGCCGTAGTGTGTGTTTATTGATATTTAATAGTGATAAAGTTAAATGGTTTCTGTGTTGGTAGAGTCGTTGGTTATGGCGTCTGAAGCTCTCTCAATTTCTTTTAAGAATGTTTTTTTATTTGTCATCCACTAGCTATCATTCAGTCAGTGTGATAATGATCGTCACCGCAGCTTATAGATGCTTGTAATATTACAAGGATTATATATATATGTATGTTCTACATATTCGTGTTAAATATATGTATGTAATTAAGTAGTATATTTATGATTTCACTATTGAAGATACACGAATATTTTAAGTGAGTTATCACGGAATCAGGTCAATGAATGAAATATTGTGGGAATTATTTATTTATTACTTACACTAACGCGTTACCAACCTTGTAACTTATAATATTACATTGCCCAGTAATTTCACTGCTTCTGTCTTTCGTAATACTGGAACATAGCAATGCGAACACTGCTGTTTGGCGGAAGAAATAATTACCGCATGCAGATGACCTTTGGTTTAGCAACAAAAACAAATACTAAAAAAATGTCACCATCATCATTATATCAGCCGTAGTAGGGCTGCTGTTGCTATCTATTTAAAATCTAAACTAAAGAATCAAACTGTATGCCTTCATCTTGTTCTAAAGATACAGGCCCCGCAAGCATCTTGTCTCTAGCACTATGAACGACGATTTAGCATTACAGCAATATTGCACGAAGACTTTGAATATGTGATTTTTATTCGGTGAGCGTTTAAAACCGCCGTATCGTTCGATAATATGGTCCATAAGCGATATCGTCTTGATCCCGGGGCTAAATAGAATATCGACGGCGCTGCAAAAATTAGGATTTTAGTTATCTAACGTATTTAGAAATTTGTAACAGAATTAAGTTAGAATTTGCTATTTGCTTTTAGTTATCATAATTACAACAATTTCCAGTCCACTGCTGGACATAGGCCTCCTCAAGAAAGGGGGGATGCTGCTGCCTATTCCTAATCTATTCGAGCTACTCTATTTTCGGTGAATATATCACCATCTGTTAGTTCTAGTACGTTAGTTCGCCTCTCACCACACTTGGTACAAAGGGAGAAATGATTTTACTCTGCCGGTACTTCACGGCACTTTAAGTTTTATTTGTATTCACAATATTGTCTATATTGACGTGACTCTGAGATAAGTTGCTTAAAATTCCTAAAATCAGTACGAAAATCAGAGATAAACCGAGATAACACAAATAGAACATCTAAATACATATTTCTAATATCCAGTTGCAGGACAAACATTAATATTACCATATAAATATTTGTGCCCTTGGTGCACAAGATAGGATCAATACTGTCTACGCCATCGGACCCGTGAAATAATACGCGTTTAAGTATTATATTTGTTAGAACAAGCCGATAGGTACCAGCAAAGAATAATAGTACCTCCCTCGATACCAGGTGTATTAAGACACGACTAAGTTACCAGAACCGACAGATGGCGGTATATTTATCCAAAAAGTGCAGCTCAAATGCAGAGCGTGGGGATAGGTAGCAGCATTTCCGTCGCAAAAGTGGCGCTCTGCAAATGTACGTCTAGGCAAGCGTGAAAAAATGCTCCTTTCTTGGAGAGGCCTATGTCCAGCAGTGGACTTCCATTGGCTGAAATGATTTGTGATTCCTCTGTCCGCGACACTATTCAATTGAGGTTAGCGCGCATTGCTTTTAAAATAAAAAAACACGTTATTAAATTGATTTTTTTTTAATTTTGTGGTGACATTCGCAGACCATACGAGTAGTTTCGCGACGGATTTGCTGCTACTTATCCCCGCCCTGTGGCATTTGAGCTACACTATTTAGGTTGGATATAACGCCATCTGCCGGTTCCGGTACCTTAGTTACCTCTTACGCCTGGTACGGGGGAAGTACAATTCTACTTTACCGGTACCTCACGTATTTATTGTATTAACGTTTTTATTAAATTATCATCGCACACAATGTATATTGTTCTGAAATAAATTAATTTGAATTTACTTATCTCTCTGAATCAGATCAATGTATGAGATGTGTGTGAATTTAATGATTATTATTTATAGACTTATATTGCTTCTAAGCAATAAACGATAGCTTACTGTATTAGATAAAATATCTTTAGAGACGCAGTGTAATTGAAAATATATTTCAGAGTGTGTCACATTCAGAACTAGTTAATCTAATACACAATTTTCTACAAAAAGAGCGGAATGAACCGAAACATAAGCACTTACCATTTTTATAAGGCGTAGTGCACATCACAGGTTTTTTAAATGTACTATTAAGGTGGCAGTCACACATTGTCGTGAGGTACTGGCAGAGTAGATTAGTTCCATCTCTGAACCAGGCGTCGTAAGAAGCAATAAGGTACCGGAACCGGCAGATAGCGGTAGCTCAAATGCATAGGGTGGTAATAGACAGCAGCATCCCCGTCGCAAAAGCTGTGCTCTGCGATTGCCAACAAGCTCGCCCTGCGTGGCAGTTATGGGCAAAATTCCCCCTTTTTTGGCCTATGTACAGCAGAGGAACTCCAATAGCTGTAATGAATAATCATACATTGGTTATCGAAAAATTGCAAGTGTTCTACTTTAAAGTACGACGAAATTGATAAATAAACATACGGTCTGCGTTATAGTAAGCGTTACCATAGTTTATACACGCTCGTACCATCGTGATTATACTACGAGATTATAGCCAACATTGTGATTAGAAGATACTGTGTCACACTAACTTACCAGATGTGACTTTTTCCGCGAGGCCACTATCGCATCCCTGAGGAACTCTTGTTATTAGTAGAAGAATTCTATGTCGCTGCCCATAGAAAAAGCCGTTCAAAAGGTCAAGTATCTCATATCCATCCTATGAGAAAATGTTTTCGGGATAAAAAGTAGTGTATGTTAATTGCATCCACACGTCAACCACACATCCGTACATCCATACCCAAAAACTTTGTTTGCCCAAAAAATGTTTATAATATTAGTAAGCGTACGGATTTTTTGGTAATTTCACTTCCTCACTACTCGAATCAAAATGCAAAAATGTAAGTTTGTCTCAAAAATAGGTGAGAGTGAGAACACATTGCTAGCGACCCTTTTTACACGCAGACTTAAAACTTACTGTCAATATTTTCAGATATAACTACTTGAGGTAGAGAAAAGTCATCTGCATTGGAACCTCACTCTCACCTATTTCTACCGCCAAATAACAGAAGTGACTACCTTGATTATACCAAGTTTTATAGGCTTTGGAATGTTTTTTTTTCACTTTTGTATACAGTTATAAGTTTGATGTGTCAGTAATATTCCGGTAACCATAGTGGTTGCTGTATTTTTAAATTACTGTCAAAATGTCAAATGGTACACAACAAACGACAAAGATTGAAATCGGTTAATTAATGCAGTAGTTCATTCTAGACAAAGAATTTTTTATATTTTTAACAATTATTTTTGTTTTTCTATTGATTTGTTTTTTAAAGGGTGAAAGATTTTCTAAATCGGTTAAGCAGTTTTGGTTTTAAATCGTAACAAACATGCTTTAAAATCTTTACTCTTTCATCACCATCATACCAGTCAATGGAAGTCCACTGCTGGACACAAGCCTCCCCAAAAAATGTTGTCCATTGCCGCAATGGACATTGGACATGTGTCTTGGCAATAGCAGAGCACAGCTTTCGCAATGGGGATGCATCTGCCCATCACCACCCTGTGCTTTTGAACTACACTGTTGCGGATAGATAAATCACCATCTGTCAATTCTGGTACTTTGACACCTGATACAGGGGGAGGTACTATTCTTGGCTACTACCCTCTATTATATATATACAGATGTATTATTTACACTTAGATGTTAGAAAATAAATAAAGAGACCTAGTTATGTTAAAATAAATAGTATCCGCACAGCCTTAAACATTAAATCCAAATGCGATGCCATCTCCATAACTGGTCTGTACCAAACCACCGACAACAATGCGTATACCGCCGCCAGTCACGGCATCCACCAATAACAGACCACCGGCGCAGTCGCGTGACACGAGCTGTTAAAGCTCCCGTTGATGAGAAAAGGCTGCGACACATTTTCAAGAGTCATTTGTCTGAGCAGGCGGGTTCAAGGTAGGGTTATCGCAAGTACTTTATGGAAGAATTTTTTGCGAACGAAGTAAGAGAATTTCGTTGAATTTCGATTATGTGCAACAAAACAGATGCCTTGAAATTATTTCATAGTACGTTAATTGTTGTAGTTATTAAAGGCCTTTGTCTGGTAGTTTGCGTAATAAACCAGCAGATTCATTTAGTATTAAGGTCTGTGTGTTGTCGACAGACTAACAAGAAGTACCGTAACTCAATAAACATTTTTTTAAATTACTCTTACGGTCCGGAGATTAAGATTATCATAGTTGATTCATATATAGAAAAATATAGTATTTTGTTTATATTTGACAATTAAAACATGCTTGTACAAATAAAGATAAAGAGAATAATAAAAAATAATTCAAAATCCCCCTATGTAATAATAACTCATACATAATTTATTCTAGCAGGCAACATTTATCTCTATTACATCATCCATAGAATATCTACGGATATATTGAAAGTATATATATGCGTGAGGTACCGACAGAGTCAATCAGACCTTAAATGAGTTTGGCCCACAAAGGCTTTACTTAATATTTCATCCCTAGGGATCTCTTGTTATTCTATGAAGAAATCTTTGTCGCTCTCTGACAGCAAAACTGTAAAAAAATGCGCTGATTCCTTTGGAAATAAACTCAGATTAAAAATAATCTATAAAAAGCAGATTTTCTTCTGAAGACGACGAAAAAAAAATATAACATACAGTCTATACTAACTTTCGCCATATTAATAGCACCTCTACAAAAGATTTCAGGTATAGAACATTTGTTTGGACAGCCCTAGTTGCGCGCGTTGTATCTCGATTACGTTCGGTCGGTTAGGCTGTTTTCACAAGCACTAGAGAAGCACTAGACTTGAGCTCTCACACGATAGTTACTATGGTATATAGCTATATATATGTCTGTATATTTAAAAGGAGAAACTGGCTGACATATCAACGCAGGGCCTACACTACAAGGGTTAGGAACTTGATTATTTGCATAGGAGTATTGTAGATATGTAGAGATAACGTAGGGGAGCAAAATTAGTTTGAAATTTTGTATTTTGAAGTTATTCGAACGAAATTCTTCATTGAAAGTCATGAAACACGTGTAAAATTTTAAGACGATTTTTTTTTAATGAAATCGTCTCTTAATATAGTAAAAGGGGGTGCGAAGTTAGTGTCAAAGTCAGAGTCAATTTCTGCCAATTCTAATGGTATAGTATAAACTATATGCTAACAAATACGCGAATTAATAAAATTTAAGTGACTGTTTGTAAATTCTAAAAAACAGTCATGTAGCAAATGTACATGCAAGTACGCACATCAAAAACTGTTTAAGTTAAAAGAAGTTGATCATCATACCAGCCGTTGGACATCCACTATTGGACATATGTTTTCCCAAAGGGAGGTTATTGTACTTAATTGCCGTGCTAGGCAAGCTTCGCGATGGGTATTTTGCTGCCAATCCCCACCCTTTACAATTGTGGGTGATATACTACCATCAGTCGTCTCCGATACCTCAGTCTTAAACACATTCCAAGAAGATTAACTTAATATTTTTTAATATTTATATCTCTAATCCTGTAATAAACTTAGTAAAATACAATAAAGGATATATTTTTTAAAAACATTAACTGATTTATCTCGTTTAAATGTATTTGTAAGTGAAATTCTACGAAAAGTTTAAGAGGGCTTATTCAAAATACACACGATTAAGGTTAAGGTTTTGATTTATTACAAGATAACTTCTCATGCAGGCATGCTGAGGATCAAGTTATCCGGCATCTTATGCTATTCTTATTTTGATAGCAGCTTCCGTGTTCTCTGGCACCAAATAGCTCGTTGAAGAACATTCCACACATGTTCTGTCTAGTTTAAGTCAGCAAATCAGAATTTCAGGCGGGTTTGCCTGAAAGTATCCAAAGATCCTTGATCTTTGTAGAGCAGCATTGACTTGTTGAGCTTGAGCTACGGGCACATTATTATCGACTAATATGATAGACTCTATTTAAGCCGTGAAATACTAGCTGATCAGAATAGTAAGTACTACTCTGTACCAGGTTTCGTAAGAGACGACCTAGGTATTAGAACCGACAGATAAGGTAGACTTTATTAAAAAGGTTAACTGCATTGGTATCACACTCACCAATTTCTACCGCCAATCAGCAGTGTTCGTATTGCAGTGTTGTGTTAAAGAGGCAGTAAATTTATTGAGTAATGTGACGTAATATCCTCAAGTCACGTGGTTATTAACGTGTTCGTAATATCCTTGTGATATTACGAGCGTCTATAGGCTGCAGTGATGATTACTATAACGTAGGCCACGTTGTGACTGTCTATTTGTTGACCTGGTGTAATATTAAAAAGTGGCGGTATATCCATCCACATAAGTGTAGCTTAAATGCACAGGGTGGGGATGTGTAGCAGCATCCCAGTCGCGAAAGCTGCGCTCTGCCATTAGCAGCACGCTTGCCCAGCGTGGCAATTATGGTTGAAATTCCCTGTTTCTTGGCCTATATCTAGCAGTGGATTTCCAATGGCTATACTTAGGTTATTCCAAATCTTCTTTTACTTCTATCAATATTTTGACAATCCCGATGCCGCAAGGGTTCATGGGCTCGATCATCACTCGGAACAAACTGTGTTAAAAATATGTTTTTACGTTTTTTTTTTAATATAAGTGCTTTAAGCGATTTACCATGGAATTAGGTTAACGTATGAAATAAAGTGTGAATATCATTATGTTTAGTAATATCGATTGGTTTTTATTTATGTCGTGCTTTGATGTAGGATCAAAGACGTTGTAGCTCCAACAATTATTCTGCATCAATAGGGCACAGATTTAACGTCTTGCTAAATGTAACCAGTTGTAATTTTTTGCCATTCATGTGTCATCAGGTCTTTTACAGAAATGGTGATGACGGTCACTTAAGTGAATCACTGATCCATGACTTGATTGATACTGATCATTCTTATTTAACGGGAGTCAAGCCGTCATGGTCAAGCACTATCCGTCATTGTTGTTGCCGAGTTATCAGAAATGTTATGCCATTATGGCCGTACTCTTTATCAATTTTTAGTTATTAAAATTCCAAATCGTTATTATTCATACGACATCGCATTCATTGACCTGACTCCAAGCTAATTTGCTTCAAGCACTTGTGTTATAAATATTATACAAATGAAATATCACATATATAATACGTAAATATATATTTTAACACCCAGACATAGAATAAACACAAATATCATCATATAAACATAAGATAGGATCCTTGATGCAAAAGATTGGATCACTACTATCTGCGGCATCGGGCCCTTCATTAGTTATCATGTCTTACAGAAATATAAATCCGTATTTAAGCAATAGAACTCTACCTTTTATTTCTTTCGAAAAATACCCTCCTAACGATAAAAATTCATGTTAACAACTTACAAAACTTTAGATAATCGCCTTGGCATTTTAACAATGAACGCTTGCTTCCGTGAAAATTCTTAAAGACGAATTTCCATGGATTAATTATTAAAAAAAAGATTGCGTTTTTATAATCCTTTCATTATTATTTAAAAATACAAAATTTGAACCTGTAAGAAATACTATAGTACATACTAAGTTCTATTAAATATTTAGTGTATTTTAATCTTCACTATATCAGCTATGGACGTCCACTGTTGGGCATAGGACTCCACAAAAAAGAGAAAAATTACCCATAATTGCCACGTCAGGTAAGTGTGACTAACGCAGAGTGTAGCTTCATGACAGAGATGCCGCTGCCCATCCCTGCCTTGTGCATTTGAGCTACACCACTTTGGATTGATACACCGCTATCAGTCATTTCCATTACCTTAGTCGCCTCTAACGACATCCGGTATAACAGGAGGTACTATTTTGCTATGCCGGTACCCCAATCATATAAAGTTGATAGCACAGAACCATGGCCTGTCAATAATTTCATTTGCATTTAACATAATTCAATTCACAATAAACTACTCTATGATAATTAAATAACTTCAAAAATTTAAATGGAATCTGAAATGTTTAAAATTACTTGTAAAATAAAGTACAAAATATTGAAATTAAAAGCGGTCAAATATTTACATAAAAGTCCAGGAAATTTAAATTATTTTCACATTCAAAATTTCCAAGACACGAGAAATATAACCACCTATATAAAAACAAAATAAATGTTTTTCAAAAATGTTTTCGACCTATATCCTTACCCTATTATATTTTTTCGCCTTTTAAATGAATTAATTAAATCAGCAAGGACTTCAATAATTACGACTTTGAAATTATAATTAGAATTAAAGAAGTTTTTCGGGAAAAGGAGAAAAATTATTTTGACAATGAACAATTATTACTTTGAAGCAAAGCAAGAACGTACATAATTTTAATTAGAAATGTTTATTCTGAAGATAAGCTACAATATGAGCAACCTTAAATAGACAATTATTTTTATGAGAAGTTTGTGCTTTGTTTGAGAAATATAATATTATGATAAATACTATTAACAAAACGTGTGTGTAAGGAACCGAATAAAATAGAAGACTTGTTTATCCGAAGTTGTAGAAGGCGGTTGGGTTAGTGAAACTAATAGATGTAATTTCAGGATACCAGGATTTTCATCCGTAATTGTGTGCTGATATGCAATAGAGTAGAGCTAGGCAGTATTTTTTACCTAGTCTATTAAAACTATAGAAATAAAAATTCCTCACAATAACCTCTCTTTGTGCATCATCTTACCAATTGTGGCAAGGCATACTCATTTACGATGTCAGTAAAATACAGATAAATGTCCGTAAAAAGAAGCAAGTAACGAGACACATAGTTTTTATATGTAAATATACACATATTCAATAACATCAAATGATTTCGTATTATCTTCGCAAAGCAAGCTTTTCTTATCGGTTTGTGTTTTAAATTAATCCTTCAGACATTTGCTGACATTTTTACGAAGCGGTGATAGAAGCAATCTCACTGAAGTGTTTGCTTTAGGTTATTCAAAGTGGAAAAGTTCCGAGAGTCCCAAACGGACTGTTTTTGTAGGATGATAATCTTTTGTCGGTTTAAACACGTTCGAAGCGTATACTAAAATTTAATAGATCGTATTTCCAATATCGGCTAAAGAAAGTTTACTTTTAGACATGGCCCTGGTGCTTGAGCACGGGTGATTTTTGCCCATGATTGCCGCATTAGGCAAAAGTGATGTTGAGTCGCAGAACGTAGTTTCACTACAAGAATGTTGCTGCCCGTCCCGACCCTATTGTATTTTTTTATAAAACCTGTTGGACAAACTGAAGCTATACTGTCGGAGTGAAAGTGAGCGTTACTGCAGCCTATAGACGCCTGTAATATCACAAAGAGCTTACTATTGCGTTGCCAACCATGTCACTTAAAGATATTATGTCACATTACCCAGTAATTTCAATGTCTCTCTCAACTTTCAAGCCGGAACACGAAAACACGAACACGTAAAACAAACACTGCTATTTGGCAGTAGTAATAAATGAGGGAGATACCAACTCAGACGAACTTTGAGTGATATCTACCTCAAAAAATATATGTTTTAACAGAATTTAAGAATTTAAACTGCACTGTATAGAATGTATATACTGCATGTCGGTCCTGGTATTTCTGTCGCCTCTTTCGATACCAGATATAGAGGTAGGTACAATTCTACCCCGCCGGTAGACCACAACCTAATTATTAATATAAATAATCAAAGTGGTAATAAAACGCGTAAACGAGTATAGGTGGGTTGCACCATGCGATTTCTTCTGTGTTAAGTTGAAGAACTTTGCACCGCCCTTTAATCAAGGGGTAAGAGATGATTTTCGAAATATTTTACTCGTTTACTCGTGTTTCATGACTTTCAATGAAGAATTTTCGTACTAATTTCATTAAAATAACTTCTAAAACAGCTGAGTTCTTACTGATTCTGCATCCTATTCTTACCCCTTTAGGGGTGACTTCTCCAAAATCTTTTTTTAGTACTGCACGTTGTAAAAGGACGCCTCTATTTAAAATTTTAAGTTTCTCACTCTTATATTTCAGGCCCTGTGTTGGTTTTTTAGTCAGTCAGTTACCATCTTTTTTATATATAAAGATTCCAGTGAAGGCATAAAAATACTGAAGTACTGTGCCGTCGAATAGAGAAGCCATACTAAAGAGGCTGTTGTACAACAACGGCTGGCGATTGACAACAGTATATTTATTCCCAAAATCGTCCAGATTTAATGGCGCTTGAAGAAAACCTTTGTGTAAATCAATTCTGTTAGTAGAGAAACATTTGTATTTTTCTTTTAATGTCGCTTTTCCTTATGCTTGTGGGTGGCCTTGAGTATTGTAGTATATTGCATTAAATAAATGTGTATTCGGCTGGAATCGATTTATTGTCAAAATTCAATCTACTCTTGTCTTATTTTATGTATGAGAAAATTTTAAGTGCACATTTTTTACAAAAACTTTATTTTTTATTAGGAGAAGGAACGCCGCCGTTTTTATTTGTAAAACAAATATATTATATTTCCGATTAAATTTCCCAATTAATAATAATATTCAGCGAACATCTCAAACATTGATCCGAATTCGTGGTAAGTTCCTTTAAGCACTTGTGTTACGGATATCGGACAACGGAATCACACATTATATAGAAGAAACACTGATGTCATCATATAAAAATTAGATCACCATATAAGATAGGATCACTATTATCTGTGTCATCAAGCGAGTCGTCTCGGAGTCTGGTCGATGAATGAGTTGCTTAGTGATTTCATTATTATTATTTAAAAATTACTTTCTTCTCGATGGAAGTTTCAAATTGCTTTATTGAGTGCCGAATGCGAACATGCAAAATGATAAATATTTTAGGTCGACCAATATGCGGATAGCTGATACCATATGATGACATCTTTTCCAATTTAATACAGTTTTTAATAAGACTTTTAAAAGATCTTTCATAAGAAAAATGAAGTTAAATTTACAACACCTTTCAGTGTTAAGTTTTGTATTTTCGACGGATTCAAATTCTTTCTATGAAATACTAGCACACAACTGCCCTGTCATATTTTATTCGCTCATAACCAATCCATAAGTTGCCTGGAAAAGATCGCTCTGAGCAATAAAGCCGCCTATTGTATTATTATTTGTGAGTTTAGTCTTTATTTATGTAATTTACTGTGTACAATAAAGAGTATATGAATTAGTACATTACTATTAACAGCCAGATTTGTAGTTTTTGTGATGGTGATGATAATTTTGGTCACCTGTTCTGTAATTTTTAGAAGCGCCATTAAAGCGTATTTTAATTTAGACATACATACATCACGATTGTGTCCCATCGGGGTAGGCAGAGACTATGGATCTCAACTTGTTACAATATTGACATAGGTACTTCATATCGTTTCCCTTACTTGCATTAGTCCCTTCATACATATTTCTAGTACTTTCAAAATGGCCCTTATAACCTTTGAAACATATATATTTCAGTAAACTAACTCATAAATTAATATGGAATTCGATCGACGGCCCCGATGGCGCTGGCAGTAATGATCTGCCTAATCCTCTTGGGTTCGATTCACACTCAGGATAAATATTTATGCGACGATATTTGTGTTTGTTTTGTATCTGGGTGTTAAATACATGTGGTATTTAAGTATTATTTCTTTGATTCCTCTGTTGTCTGAGGCCCGTAGTATAAGTGCTTTAAGTAACTTATCTCGGAGTCAGGTCGATGTATGAGATGTAACAGAAGTTTATAATATTATTATATTATATAATTAAAAGCTGTCTTTTGAAGTCGGTTGAAAGTGCGTACATACCTCGCGACTTGTGGAAAAATAATGAAAAAATTTTAAACCCAAAAAAGGGATGCTTCAGCGCCTGTCATATTTACTAAATTTGGGGTCACAGGAAAATTTGAGTTCGAAACTCATTAGGGATTTAACAAGAAGAAAACTTTTAATTACCGAGCTGCTACTTACGAAAGAGCTTGGGTTGAACAAATAAAGCGTTGTTTGACGAAATAATTAGAACGTTCGGGGGCTTAACGGATTAACATCGCGTTCCACTTTTATTACAATTAAAATTTTGTTTGATGTCCACCTTGGTTATCGGTCCTAGTTTCGTGTTTGAATTTGAATCCTGTGTTATCTGAGTAAAGGTCCAATTCTTTGGTAAGCTACCACAGCTTTATATCTTTGTCTTTTTCAATATTTTGTAGTCGGCAAACAAGCATTTGGTTCGCTTGATGATAAACGTAGCTGGAGCCTATATACGCTTATGTCGTATATTTGGTCCGGAAACTAAAATATACAAAATGTATAAAAAAATAAAAGAAAATAACGATAAGGAGAAATCTACGAAAAATTTAAGCAAAAATCAATTAGGTTGTAGTATAATATCTCATTTGCTTTAACCGTTGTATCACTATAGCAGCTGTAGATCATCCACTGTTTGACATAGGCTTCCCTGCAAAAGGGGTAACATTGCCAATAAATGTTTGAGCATAACTTGTGCTCATTTCCGCATTGTTGCCTTTAAGCATTTTTTTCCGTTTGAATATACCACCATCTCTCGATTCCCGGTGGCCTCTTACAATACCTGGTACTATTCTACTACATACATATCAAGCCTAAGCCCCATTTGGGTAGTCATTTGCTATGATTCTGGCATATCGTTCGCTTCCTTTACTACTATTGGTTCCTTCATACATGCTCGTTTATTCATGGTACTTCTGGCCTGGTTCTTCTTTAATACGTCTTCGACCTGGTTCATGTTCGCCTAGGTATTTTGTCTCGTCATTTGACTTTTATCCATCCTTTTTACACGTTCATAGCGTCTCTACTTTCCTTTCTCTACTGTTAACTTTCACGTAATTAAAATATAATAATCCGATATCCGTTGTAGCGACGTTCAAGTAAACAAACCTAAAAATATTTAATATAGTAAAATGACCGGAGTTGTTTGCAAACTTTCGCTGGAATAAAGTGGAATTTTGCCTGGAAATGTAAAAACCCAGCGTTAAAAAGTTCCCGCGCCGCATACATAGGGGCTATTGACATACCAATAAAAGTTACCAGTTCACTGCTGCAATGTGGAGTTTCGATGCTATCTCTGATTTTGTATTTTATGTTTTTTCTCCAATCGCAAAATGTTTGTGCATTTGTTTGTTTTCGTATTCAATTCTAATTTAAATGTATACCTATCGATATTGTAGAGCAAAAAAAATATTAAGTCTTGATCAGATTTGGTCAAAATTAAATCGTTAGATAGCCTGGCCAGATGTTGCGCGTAAATAAAGTTCTATATATAATGATATATGTCTTTTGTATGTTTGTGTATATTATATGTGTTTGTAATTTCTCTATTGTCTGATGTCCGTAACACAGGTGTAAGTGACTTATTTCGGAGTCAGTTCGATGTTTCATACATATGGCGTAAATATTATTATAATTATTTAAATCAACTTCAATTTATTATAAGTATAAAACATATCTATATTACATCAACAATCTTTATGTATAATTTTGTTTATTTCAAAAATACTGAAATTATGTCATTATTAATTTCATCGAAGAGCACACTTACATGAGGTAGACATCATACAAAAGGTAGTCTGCATTGGTACCTCACTCACCTATTTCTACCGCCAATTGTGTAGTAATAGTATTCGCATTGCTCTGTTCCGAGAGAGGCAGTGAATTTACGGGTTAATGTGGCATAATATCTTCAAGTCACAAGGTTGGCAACTCGTTAGTGATATCTTTGTGATATAACGAGCGTGTACAGGATGCAGTGACGCTCAATATCACGCGGACTGTATGCTTATTTGTTGACCTGGTCTTATAAAAAAAATATCTTCTATCTTTTATCATCATATCAACCATGGGTCGCAGTTGTGAACAGAGCGATCCTGGATGACATTCTTTGCGCATGTTGGCGAGTGGTTTCCTCAAAAAAATTATTATCATTCTTATGTCTAAATAATCTTTTGTACCCAAGACAATTACGTTGCGTGTAATAAACACGTTTGTTTATGCGTAGAACACGTAAATAATTTGCACTAAGAAAATTAGTTCCACAAGAAAATTGGTTCTGGTAGAAATAAACGCGGCACAATGTAAGGCAATAGTTTCATACAAGTACCTACTAAAGAACAAACAAACGACGAACGCATAAAACGACGTGTACTATCAACACTCATGAATATTTCACAGAAAATCTGCCGTCCCATTCATTCACTAACTACACAAACCAACTACAACATTATAACAATAGCACTTAGGTCTCGAATTTGTTGAAGCGTGAGTAATTAGCGGAATCCCTGTCCCCTCACTATTTATTTCGAAGAAGGTTTTGCCCGGGAAGATGCAGCGTTGCCAAATTGCATTGCGACGTTGCCAATTCGCTCGTTAGCCTGCCGGCTTGTCGACTCGCCCTGGGTAAACTAGGCTAAATTAGTTTCTTACTGCACTCAGAGAAACAAGATTCTATGAGGTACTTTGCTAGGAATACTATTAGATCCTAATGGATTTTTATCATAATTTCCTTTCTATTGAACACACTACATGTCATTTTGAACTCACAAAGCCAATAAGGTAACTCTATAATATTATAACACTAGTAAATGCGTAATCGGGTCCGTCTTTATTTTTACAACTATGCATGTTACACAAATATGCATTATTTCCAACGATATTGCAATTTAAAATTGAAGATTATAATATAATCATACATATATGCACATATATATCCACAACACATGTATATGCACATATTTACAAACAAGTATGTTTATATACAAACAAACATATACATACATCACATACACAGATTAAACATTACAAATCGTTGACGAATGGGTAAGGAAATATGTAATTTCTTATTTACCAATCACTAGGCTAAATATATTAATAGTGGCGCGACGTATTTATCATCATCATCATCATACCATCCATTGAATGTCCACTACTGGACTTTCAATGCTGCTCTAAGAAAGAAGGCTTTTTTTCCATAATTGCCGAGCTGGTCAAGCGTGTTGGCAATTGCAGAGCGCAGGTTTCTCGACGGGATGCTGCTGCCTACCCTGTGCATTTGAGCTGCACTGTTCCAGGTGGATATACCGCCATCTGTCGGTTCTGGTACCTTAGTCGCCTCTTACTATTGTACTCAACCGGTACCACACGGCACGACTACGTATTAACGACTTCTATTCGCGTGTTATTTTAAACAAAAAACAGCGGAATATCTGATATTATGAATTCTTAAGTGTGCCTATCTATATGTCTGCCTTCCTGTCTATCTATCTGACTATTTCTTGCCTTTCACGTCTAAACAGCGAATTGGATGTTAAAGAAATTTGACATGCAGAACAATTGAACGCTTGAGAAGGACAAACGCTACTTTTTATACTTTATTGTAGAGTTGTCGGTATTTATATTTTCGAAAATGTTTTGACTGTTAGTTGAGAATAAGGTACCAATCCAGACCTTGTACGAGGTCTATAAGAAAATTATTTTATTTATAGATTTATGATAACGTCATTTTTAATTATGAGAGTAAACATGTAATGCGTGTTTTTGTAACTTTTAGAAAACACGACGTGATGTGAAGACATTATAAATGCGAAAGTAACTCTGTCTGTCTGTTTGTCTGTTACGCTTTTCCGCTTAAACCACTCAACCGATTTAGATAAAATTTGGCATAGACAATCTTTAGACTTTGAGAAAGGATATACGCTATTTTTTAATTCAAAATAAGGGTTGTAAGGGGTCGAAAGGGGGGGTGAAAAGTTGTATGGAAGTATCGCTATTTTTAGAGCTAGAAACTTGAAACTTGTTTTTCAGGCCATTGATTCGATATAAATAAACATGACATTTAAAATTATTAAAGTTGAAGTAAATAGGTATGGTACCTAAAAAAACTAATCCACGCGGACGAAATCGTGGGCACAGCTAGTTCTAAATAAAAGTCTAAATAAGAACTGCAGTTTTTATTTGTTATAGTATTCATTTTAGAATGCGATATAAAAATGTATACATAGATCAACCGCTGTTCAACCCAAGTGAAACTAGGCTTGTGAACAACATATGTAAATAACTATTAAATTCACTATGCTCCGTCCGGGGAGAATTCCTAGACCTGCCACTTAATCCTACAAAAATTAGCCAAAGGCGGGCACGTAAAGAAAATGTTTCTAGAATTATTTGCGTTCTCATTTAGAGAGTAGGCAACCGGCATAGCAATGAGGCGTTAGTTGTAATTTATTATTGCTATTTACTAGGCTTGATGCCATTCCTTAAGTAGACCATTCTGAAAGTGTTTCTCTATGTTTTTTTTTTTTGGTGAAAGCCAACCAACCAAATGAATATTATTTAGTTAGTATTATTTATATTATAGTATTTACATACATTTATCGCGCCTGTGTTCCATCTGAGTAGACAAAGACTATGGACCTCCACTTGTTACGATTTTAGCATACCTCTCTCGCTACTCTTACTCGCATTTTTTTTATGCACGCTTGTTTATTCTTGGCACTTCTGACCTGGCCCTTATACCTTTTCTAACTGGTTAAAATATGTTCGCCTATGTCGTCCTATACCAACTCTTACTTTCACTTCCATGCAATGCAGCAAGTGCATGTAATGAAACAAAAAGAAAATAGCCCTTGTGTACTAAACACCGCAGCGACGCAATTCTGAAATAATACTAATATCTTCTACCGCCTACCCCTTTAAAACTTTAAGATTTAGTCAAATTCTGTGCGTATATTGCCACGAAGAATTCAATGTACTTAATCGTTTACGATAATCACATAAAAACGGCGCATCTCAATTCGGATTTTAGAAACGTTTTATGTAGAGCTAAGGACAACCTTGTTAAAGTTGATATTACGGATTTGAATTGTAAAATATGTAACCATCCTATTCCTGACTATTTGACGGCCCATTTCACTCCCACAGAACCCACTTTCGCAGAATCCTGGAAGCCTGTGAAATTTAACGCTCGTTTTGATATGGTATTTATAGGTATCTTTCTAGGAGTTTAAATTGATAATCCTGAAAACAAATATTTCGTGGGCCTTGAGGACACATACGATAGTGTTCTTGTGTACTGCGGGTTCGAAATGTTTTTATCACATAAAGCGTCATTCAATTTCCTCATTTCAAATTCATTTTTACCACCTGGCAAGTGAAATCTGACATTTCAAGATATAAATTTGACGGTGACTGCAATTCGGTTCAAATTTGCCAAACCAAAAAGAACATTCGAACAAGGTTTAAAGAGCACAGATTTGATGTGGAACATAGAAGATCAGAAAAATCAGCAGTCTCTAGAAGTGAAGTATTATTTTTATAGCCGTTATCTAATATCCGTAACACAATAGCTTTTAGAGACTCATCTCTGAGTCAATGTCAATATCATCATGTGTGAATTTATATATTTATATATTTTATGACCAAAAAAGAAAGCTATTTTTATGGATAATCACAAGAACAAAGTTGCCGAGTTGTAAGCTATATATATATCAGTTCGCAGCATCAGTGCCCTGTCTCGAGTCAGATATACAAATGTATTGCCTGTTGTAACGATAGGGCGCGCTGCTGAGCCACTTCCTAGAGAAGGCAAATTTATGCCTTCCGCTCGATCTATGCCGGCCGGGCCATTGCAACCGCGGGGTTACTTCATCGAATATTTTTTTGGAATTCTCGTTTTTTGGGGCCTCATAAAAATATTTTTCAGTTGTGTTTGATATTCTCAGGTTTGTGAGGGGGAAGACAGGATCATTGGAATCAGGATGTTTATATGAAAAAAAAAATATGTACATAGCTACAATTGTACTATCCACTCTCAGAAAGTCGGGATTTCTTTCTTCTTTTACTAGTCTCTTTTAACTAAGAGTCACTAATTTTGCTGGCCTGTTATATGGTTCATAATTCTGAAACTGAGTACGATTGTACAGGACAAATTATTATAAAGACGAAATGATAATACATTGTTTCCAAGTAACTATTGTATGGTACCGCCACTTGGCAAAGTAAAATAGTACCTTCCTCTGTACCAGAACCGTCAGATGGTGAAAGCTACACTATTAAAGAAGTAGTTACTTTGTCATCATTGTTATCATGCTAGACAAAGAGATCTCTAAGAACGAAGGTAATCGCAGGGCGCAATATTCGCGACGGGTGCTGCTGCCCAAATCGCCCAGTTGCATTTAAGCTGTTTCGGGTAGTGATTGCATTTATGATATACCTGTCGGTCCATGACACTCTGCACAACAAGCGAGATCATCTGCATCAAAATAGATCCGAAGCGATGGTCCATACCCCGGTCTACCAAATGACTTCTCACGTCTTCGATAAACCCCTTTATTCCAAACTGCAGAAGTTTCAACCGCAACTGGCACGGAAGAACAATTATTTGCCAATAAACTGTATATCGCGCCGTTGAGTACCGGCGGAGTAGAATAGTCCCATCTATACCAGGTGTCGTAAGAGATGACTGAGGTATCAGGAGCGGCAGATGGCGGTATAACCATCTGAAATAACGCAACTCAAATACCACTGTATATAATACAGTAGTTGGGGATGGGCAGCAGCATCCCCGTCGCGAAAATAGCGCTCAGCGATTGCCACTACGCTTGCCCGA
Organism: Heortia vitessoides; assembly: GCA_020976665.1. Taxonomy (NCBI): domain Eukaryota; kingdom Metazoa; phylum Arthropoda; class Insecta; order Lepidoptera; family Crambidae; genus Heortia; species Heortia vitessoides. Next base: position 638,594 of record JACJUM010002809.1, read on the forward strand.
AATTCCCCCCATTCTGGGGAGGCGTATGTCCTGTGCAACTGTGAAATTTTTATAGCTAATATGATGAAACTGTATATGTTTGATTATACCATCTTTATAAATCCAAGTATATTACGTATAATTAATATATCTAAGTATAATCGCTAGCGTGTTTTTGACAAATATTGGGTTTTTTTTTCTTGAAGTTTTTTCATCTCGTAGGATACTATGAAATAATTGCATTGCGATTTTTTGTGCTCAGCCTGTTAAAACATAAATATCAACATGAAATGGCTCAGTACAACACGTACATTTCAATTTCCATAGCTATTATTTAAAAATACGCAGGTTTCGTTAGCAACAAATGTACATATAACAATAAAAATAAAATCAAATTCCTAATCCTTACGTTCTCTTAAATACGTCCAATCATCATACGTACATCAAAAACAATATACATCATCAATGTACGTTTATCAAAAACAATATACATCATCAATGTACGTTCATCAAAAACAATATACATAATCAATGTACGTTCATCAAAAACAATGTACATATTGAATGTACGTTCATCAAAAACAATATACATAATCAATGTACGTTCATCAAAAACGTATCGGGCCTGATGCTGCAGACGATAGTGACCCCGTCTTATGCGCCAAAGGTGGTTTGTGTTTGGTGTGCGTCTGGGTGTTAAATACATACATTTATGTATTATATTTGTGACTATGTTATCTGACGTCCTTTGAAAGCACAACAGTGCTTTCAAGGATTTATCTGGGAGTCAGGTCAAAGGTAATAATAATAATAACTTTATTCAACAACAAAAGGAAAAGCAAGGAAAATGAATAAGATGTCGTGTTATTTTTCTACTTAAATTATTTATTATTTTAAGGATCCAAATCATTGTAGGCCTTGCATATTTCATAGATAAGATATTTGGCTGATACATTATTCTGTAACTTTAAAACTGTACACGCTAATAAATTTCAAAGTATAAAGTGTTAAATACAGTAATAGCTTCTTCTTTTAGCAAATATCAAAGAAGATCCTGTGACCACTAAGGTCATTACGGAACAAAGTCAAATACGAAAATAGACAAAGGCACAGCTTAAAAAAAACGCCTGTACTGCTCCAGGCATTTCTTCAGTCCTGCCGCCTTAGTCAACCCGAGGCCAATAGAAAAGCGGATTTAACAAGTACGACTTTGTGTTTAATAATTATTTTGGGGTTATTAGCCCTGATATGTTTTCACTAGGGACATCGGGCTCTTGACGTAAAGTTGAATGATGATCCACTACTAGATCCTCCTTAATAAAAAGCGGGAATTTGCCCATAATTGCCTTGCTGGGATGGCACATCTTTGGGGTGGATATACCATTGTCGGTTCCGATACCTTAGTTGCCTCTTAAGACACCTGGTATAGGAGGAGGTACAATTCTACTGTGCTGGTACCATACGACTAGAGAACCATACCGAACCTTTTTTTTAAATTTAGTCCAAGAGCAAGAACAAAGGTTGTAAAATGATTTTATGACGCTGGTCTTCCGTAATTGTGCCGTGTGCAATGTTGTCAACATTTAAAATAGATTCAAATAAAGGTGCGTTGGTAAGTTCAGAACGTAAACTTATACCGCGACTTATATTTACCGACGATACGCAAATTGAAATAGTCATCTCGTCATTTCCTCAACGTGGCGGTCACTACGGAAATAGTCTAATCCACGATGTATACTGTAGAGAGACACGCGGGCGTGTCTTCGCGGGCCACGTCACGTTCTAGACGATCCACTCGATAGCATAACTTTTATAAATACCTCCCTTTATCGCCCTCTCACTGGTACTCCACACATACATTTCACATACATTTCTTTTGTAGAGCAGTGCACTGTGTTCACCACCAGATCCCCTCTTTCTTGGGGACATTCAATGGCTGGTACGATGATGATGAGCTTAGATCGAGCTACAGAGGCACCTTCGATCACTAACGATCCCTGCGAACCCTGCAGGAGCAACAGCGATACGCGCGGGAAACAGATAAAATCGGACTTAGGGTTGCCGGTAGCGCTGGAATTGACGACTGAGTAGTCCAACACTAAGTTCTCACATAACAAAAAAATAACGTTACGTGGATAACCCTCATACATTAACTTCACTTAACAAGCAAGAGTCAGTGCTGAGTTAATTATAAAAATAAATAGAGTCAATAGTCACTGACATACTTAGTAACGGCTCTAACTGTAAGAGTCCGTTAAAACAAATTTTCTAATATTAAATTCTAATGTAACAAGAAAATCTATGCAAACATTCTAAAAAATGTAACTTTTAAGTAATAAAAAAGTTAATTCTTACCAATCATATATATAGCTGGCAATTGATATCAAGAATAAATAAATGTATAATAGTATGCCTTATTACATAATTACAAACTCTTCCAGGCAACCTTAGGGTAGACATAAATAACTGATATGTAATTTATTATTTAAATACACATTTAACACCCAGACACCGTACAAACAAGCAAGCATTCTAACCGCAAATACTTCCTCAGGGATGAAATGTAAACTAAAGACATAATAAAAATTAAATTACATATAGGTACTCCATATATTGACCTCACTTCATAAATAATTCTTAAATACAATTTACACTATAATACAAAATACTCACTCATACAAATACACGTAAAATGCTTGTCCTGGGATCGAACCCGCGATCCTTTGCGCACAAGATAGAAACTGTAGCCATCGAGCCCGCCAAATATATTATTAATCTATATACTAGTAGCTATAACGTTCACGTCGAAAATACAAGTTGAACTGTGAAAGAAGTATTAAACTTCTTTTACTTGCTAACTCTACCAAAGAACTAATACTTGTGGAGCACCAATAGCTTAAAGTTCCAGTAGTCGGAGATAATTGGCACTTAATAGACATTGTTCAACCAAATTAATTAAGGAAGAAGAGTGTTTCAGGCTACATAAATATCATCTTACTAATATTTGTCCTGGGTGGGGATCGAACCATTGGGCCATAATTGAAGGTAACATAAATATAAAATTTCCTATCTCTCAAGTGGAATGAAATTGTACACAGTACCTGAAAATGGATTAAAATCGGTCAGTCGTTTCGAAGTTCATCCTGGACAAACTCGGAAAGGCATGACATTTTTAAACATAAAGATCAATTACAACATGATTTTATATCATTGTTGACGATCATTTCTTACATGATTGTATTTTAGCATTATATCAGCCATAGACAGTTCACTATTGGATTGGTCTCCCCGAGATTCTTGCCCATAATTGCCGCGCTGGGCAGGCGTAGGATACACCTACTCATCTCCACCCCGTAGTATTTATGTAGTACTTCTTCGGATGGATAGACCGCCATCTATCGTTTCTAGTACCTTAGTCGCTTTTAACGATACCTGGTACAGAGGATGGTACTTTTCTACTCTGCAGATACCCCACACCTATTATATTGTATTGCTTGTATTTTATATTCATATATATTAAATACGTTTGGATTATGGAATAAATATTGTTATTATTTATGACGTGTTGAACACACGTTACTTATGTTTCCGTTAAAAAGAAAATGATTACAATATTAGCTGTTTTTCTTGAAGGGTACTGACCTTCTTTATAAATCAAAGGCATGTGTCACGACCCAATTTGTGAACCAAATAAGGTTTAACGGATTTTGTTTCTTCAGAATCCATTTAACCTTATTTGGTGCAGTGGGAGGTACTATTCTACTCTGCCGGTACTCCGAGATCAGTAACATTTCAGTTTAGAGGTTTATTGTTTCATTTTATGAAATACAATAAAGCCTGTGGTACTACTTGGCGAAGATATAGCTATCAAATGGTGAAAGAGTTAAATTAAATTTATCGTATAGATTTTAAATCATTTATATGTTAAATCATACCAAACAAAGCATCTAATATTTTTTATCTTTTATATTATTTCACCTGATAAATTGATATAAAGAATAAATAAATGAATAATGTATAAAATAAGTCCTTATTACATAATTACAAAGTCTTAGACCTTAGGGCAGACATAAATAACTGATATGGAATTTATGGTATAAAATCCATATTTAACACCCAGACACAGTACAAACACAAAGGTTCATCATATTAATTATGGTGCTGGTGGCGATCGGAAACGCGGTTTTAAGCGCACTAGATAGGATCACTGCCAAATGGCCAGCTAATAATTTATTATTAACTTTCAAGTGAACTTATCAAACTGTATCTCGGTTTCTGTGGCCTGACCCTTCTTGTACGACAAGAGATAACTCGCTTCTTCATAATTTTTATCAGAGAAGCTTCCTTCCTGGTAATGGATAATAACGATGATGTATTCGGAGCCGTTCCACCGAGCGGCCATGTTGTTTTGCGAAATATAGCCATGCGAAACGTAAACCAACGTCAATTCTACTACGTATATATATAAACATGCATTATAACAAGAGAATATAGACGATATAACGAAAAAATCAATTTATCTCAGGTGTCGGGTGAGACTCGAACCTGGCACCTTTCCCATTCCGGGGAGACTGTACTACTGTTGTGAGACTTATTAGACATGCCGATGTTTTACTAGTGTTCTTTTCGTGCTGAGAAGTCGGCGCCATCTTTAAAACTGTAGGTAATAAATCAATAAATAAATAAATTCCCACAACATCTCATACATTGACCTGATTCCGTGATAAGTCACTTAAATTACTTGTGTTATGGACATCAATTACTAAACCGATTTGAATAAAATTTGGTGCACATATAGTTTAGAGCTATAGAAAGGACAGAGGCTTATTTTTTCATTCGACATAAGAGTTGTAAGAGGTCGAAAGGGGGAATGAACAGTTGTATAGAAGTATCGCTATTGTTAGAGCTGGAAACTTAAAACCTATTATTTAGGCTATTATTTTGTATATATAAATAAATATAACATTTAAAGTTAATATAAGTTACATTAAAAGGTATGGTGCCCAAAAAAACAACTGCATGCGGACGAAGTCGCGGGCAAGCAGCTTGTAGGTAATATATAATTAACTTGCTTTCTAGCTGTAGCATCACTTTATTTTAGTTCCTTCGGTATTTTGTTTCTGAGATCACAGTAATCAAGGGCATATCCTCAACATTTTCAAGCAATCCACTTGCCAAATTTAATTAAACCTGTTCTCCGTTTAGGCTATCGAAGCATAGCAAACAAACTGACGCGTTTATTTAAGTATTGTTCACATTGTTACAGTCCCAATGCAAGGATATATCTCGTGTTTTATTAAACAGAAACAACGTCCAAGAAAGAATAAATAATAAAGAAACGTTGTCCGTTGAAACAATGTCTCACTTCAGATCATATTTTTCTACGAGGCAATAGTACAGAAATAAGCGTGGAATTATTTACCATGTATGAATACTGACATACTGAAGAATGACAGAAGCATATTTGAAATATTAATATGAACATCTAGTAATTTATATTATACTAGCTGTGCCCGCGACTTCGACCGCGTGGAATAGATTTTTTTGGGACCATACCTCTTTACTTTAATTTATATAAACTTTGAATGTCATGTTTATTTATATCGAATCAATGGCTTGAAAAATAAGTTTCAAGTTTCTAGCTCCAAAAATAGCGACACTTCCATTCAACTTTTCATTCACCCTTTGGACCCCTCACAACCCTTTTTCCGAATTAAAAAACAGCCTATGTCCCTTCTCAGGGTCTAAAGATTGTCTGTGACAAATTTAATTAAATCGGTTTAATCCGTTTAAGCCGTTTATCGGTACTTTAGTCGCCTCTTACGATACTAGTACAAAAGGGGGAACTGTTACCAAATTGGAATCCTACGGTAGAGTGTTGCAATTCTCGGATGTTTCCCCGCATATCGCCTTCAATTCTAGATTTTTCTAAATAGTGCCTCTTTTAACTTTTGTAAGGTGTGATTTTCAAAAATAAAATTTTACACGTTGATGAATGATTTCATTTGAATGACTTCAATTATAGCAACGCTTCATACTAACTTTGTCCCCCGTTTTACCTTTTTAGGCGGTAAAATTTTAAGAATCCTTTCCGGATGCTCCCTTGGTTGCACACGGGTTCCTTTTATAAGGAACCCGTTAGAAGGAAAATTTTCAGTTACTAACCCTTGAAGTTTACGTCCTGTTTTAATGTGTCAGTCACGTCAATCTTCTACTTTCTTTTTATTTTTGAATATATTGAAATGTATTATATACTAGATTTATAGTGAAGTAAGAAAAAAGTAACTTCACTTTTTGTTAAAACCATTAGTGAGTGCTCTCGTAAGGGCTTTGCCCGATTGATTGCTGAAGCTATCAATTTTGTTTTATATATTGTTTGTGAAGCTTTAGCATGTAACAAAAGAATTTATGAATTGAATGTATTTTAGAAAAAAAATCAGAATAGATTTTTGTAATAGACTAACTGTCGTAAGGAAGGCGGATTGTTTAACTTATTTCTTTGTAGTTATAAAGCCTGTGAGGTGCCAGCCAAGTAGGAAAGTACCTCCCCCTGTACTAGGTGCCGTAAAAGGCGACTAATGTATCAGAACCGATATATGGTGGTATATCCATCTGCAATAGTGTAGCTCATATGCGTTGGGCTGCCTCGTTGTGAAAGCTGCGATCTGCGATTGCCAATACGCTTGCCGAGCGCGGTAATTACGGGAAAATAGACCTCCTTTCTTAGAGAGGCCTATGTCTGGTAGTGGACTATCAATGGCAAGTATGATGATGATGATGAAGTCTATAAATGTAATTAAGTGTAATTATTTTAAATTCAAAACTGAATGAATGGGATTCGAAGTCAGAGAGCGATGTATGATTCAATACCGAAAAGACATTTAGACTGATTTGTGTATTTAAACATAAAAAAATATTTAAAAGGGCTCCAATTGCAGAGCGCAGCTTTCGTAACGAGGGTGCTGCTGTCCATTTTCATACTATGCATTTAAGCTGCACTGTATCAGATGGATATACCGCCATCTGTTGATTCTTACGTCACTTAGTGCGGCAAGCGTGCGGCTAACGGCAAGTTTTTTTACTTGCCGTTAGGTACCGGCAAATTGCTTCCGGCAAAATCCTTGCAATGTTTTCTTTTATGAAAACAAAAGCAGCGTATAGTACATCTAAATCAACGTCAGCATTTTTTAACATTTTGATGAGACCGAACACAAGTATAGAAGGACACAAAATAATTAAAAAATAACTATTGTCAAAAACATCGCATGCATTATCTAAAAAGGTTTTTTTAATCAACCTTACAAAAAGACTCACTCAAGTGAATTGCAAAAATGGGAATGAAGAAATGGGGTTTTAAAATAAATCACCCTGAGTGCATTCTGCTTATGAATAATAAATTAATAATGTTTCACATCAATCAAGTATTTTGTTCATGTAAGTCATTAAATTCTTTAAGTTTTTGTGTTCCATTGTATTCTATTACATTTTTTTGTGTTTTTAATATAGATAGATAATCTACTTTGAGTAAAATTTCACTTTTTAGAATGCCAAAGTTACAAAAACCCACTATTGTCCATTTTTCATGCATCTAACGAAACCAGCATTTGCTAATTGTGGCGACCAATCACACATGTACGTATATACACCACACATACAATATTTCTATAATAATCTATAAAATATAGTATATTTAAGGAGAAACTGACTGACTGACTGACTGACACATCAATGTAGGGCCTAAACTGCAAGGGTAAAAAACTTAAAATATGGCTTCTTTTTATACCATAGGCGAAAATTCACGCCTATAAAGCGGTAAAACGAAGGTGCTGAATTATGTATGAAAGTTTGCTATTTAGAAGTTTATCAAATAAAATTAAGTATAAAGGTTCTCCATTAAAAGTCATGGAACACATGAACGTCAAATTTTTTTTCGAAAATCATCCCTTAACGGGTAAAAGAGGGCCCTAAACTAAACGCAGATGAAACCGGGGTTGCTAACTGTAAATATAATGAAGAATAATGACTGACTATTTAGTTTGCTTTGCCAAATGGACATAAACAAGATGAACACCACCTGTTTCTGCAGCTCTGTGCAATTTTAATCTATAAAGCTTTGCCGGCAAAATTGATGCAAAGAGAATCGCGTATTGGAGTTTTAAATTATTTGAGTGTATAGCGTTTTTTAAACTAAAACTAAAGCGTGGAGTTTTGCAATTTCACTTTTATTACTGCAGATGGACTAATGTTTCCGTTTTAATAAATTTCTGTTAAAATAAACTTAGACTTTTAAGTAATTTTAAGTACTATGCTTCACTCATTAGTTTAGACAATTGAGCTTTACCAATATATATATATTATAGTTTTGAGCATCCTTTAACATTTATATTATAAATATTTGTGTTTAAAGTCAATGTCAAAAATATTTAAATAGGCCTATCACAGGCATATTTAAATCGTCAAAAAAATTGTGAGAATAGATTTGCTAATGACAATTTTACATAAATAACCAATGACCCTGACAACCAGTGTTATAAGAGTCATTTAAGCAAACAGGTAATTGAGTGTCCTACTTTTATACTAGTCTACTGGTAACAGACGGGTCTTGTAACTAAGTTTATGGCAGGTTCATAACATATTCCTCCAAAAAAGAATCTGCAAGAAAAACTGATGGTGGTAAGGGTTCCAAAAAGACCTAAAAGTAGACATTTTTGGGACCCAAACCGGTGTCGGTGCTTACAAACCATTGTCTTGATATGTTTATATTTGTTTTTCTATTTATTTATTATATTTGTGGTTTTTCTGTTGCCTGATGTCCGTAACTCAAGCGCTTTAAGCAGCTTATTTTGGACTAAAGGCAAATAATAAGATTTCATGTGAGATTATTTATTTATTTCCTATATTAATACACCGGCTTCGATCCTGTTTATTCCTAATTTCTTTTTACTTTCGTTAATTCCTAAATATAAGAACTATAGTTGAGACTATGGTGACCATTTTAAAACATGTTTTATTTGTCAATGAAATCTTCACGAAAGAAATAAAAATAGATAGCCGTTTTCACCGACATATCCACCAAAATCTATCTATATATATATAAAAATTAATCCCTATTTCTCTTGGTCACGCTATCACATGTGAACGGCTGGACAGATTCGACTATTTTTATTGTTAATACAAAAATATTTAAAAATAATTAACAACCATATTAATTGTTTTTAAATAACTGATTCTATGTCGAATGTCATAATGTTACATTTAAAAAGTTTATATTGTCCAAAACTATTTATATACACGCTAGAAACTAAATAAAATATTGTATACTAGTGACGTTTATTTTCGTCCGCGTTTGCGTCGTTTTTCGTAAAAAAAATGTAGTCTATGTCCTCCTTCACGAATCAGTAGTTTGATGTAACAGATAGATTAACTTTCGTATTTCAGAAGAGAAATATAATCTACAATACTGTTAAAAAATATCGCATTACGAAACCGCACAATATCATTGTTAATAGGTGGGCCCGCGACTCCGCCTGCTATAAGTGTTAAGTTAATGTAGTAGTAATATTGTTTAGATCATGTCCACATGAGGTTTATGTACCTATTGAACGAAAATACTTCAGCGCAAAGCTTCCAGGTTAAGTATGTTGAAAGTTGACCCGTTCGCCATATGAACATAACGATTTCTAGAACTGCTAACCCGGGACAGAGCGACGTACAACTGACCATGCGAGAAACAACTGACACCGAGATCTACACCAGCATCACAAAAAGTCTTTCTTGGAGCCTTATGAACTGTCATTACATAACACACCAATACTGGGAATTGCTTTCTTTTAATTGGAATGGAAAATTATTTGGTATTATGGAAATTCTGGGAATAAAGACGGTTTTTTTGCCCCGCAACCTGTTGAAATGTGAGCCTCGATTATATTTTGTTGTAATTGGGTTACTTTTAGCAAAGTTTTATTGCAAAGTTGTGGTTGTCTTAAATTTCGGAGCATAATAATCGGAATGCCCAATTTTAAACAAATTTCATGAGAATGAAATCAGGGCATATTTAAAGAATTCAAAAATTCTTTCGGCTAATTAGTGGCTTCTTGTTTTTCGACCCTTCTATTTATTGACCTTTACTTTCTTAACTTTTTCCTTGTATATTCGATAGTATTTCGTTCTAAATCTCAAATGCCTTGTCTTTCAAATCTTATTGCAGGTAGTTAAAATGGATCTTGCGCATTGTCAGCCAATAATTGTCCCTATTTAATATATTTGTTACGTCATCATAAACCAACGATATAAGACTTGGTTGGGATTGCACTATTTTATATAACCAAGGCGACAGAATAAGATTTCCTTGGTGTAGTTGTAGATAGGTACCTTCACCAATCTTTAATAATGTATCAGAAAACTGAAGTTTTATCCGGGTTATCTGCAGTTTTCACTCGCATGTTTAAGTACAATGCACCGATTGTATATCAGGCTACAAATAGGAGCCCTAGCCTCATCAGGTCGGGTTCCCCGTGGTATTACCAGTAAGGTTTGTCGGAAATCACCAAAAAATAAACCCATGACACCGCCCTAATTTAGCAGCACTAATTTATGGCAATACTACGGAATGAAAACTGTTTTAATAAGATAAGTAGTCAAATATAATCAGAAATCATCGAACATTAAAGCTATTGACAATTACACGTGTTATTGTGAATCAACCACAAAAAATAGACATGTTGTCGCGGGATATTTAAAAAATAATAATTTTGAGAAGACCATTTCCGACATAAATGATTGAGTTGCAGCATTAACCATTAAGACGTATAAAGGAAGTAACTTCTCACATTTTCCAAATATTCCCCTTCACTACTCTGCTTTTATTGAGTGTAGCGTGATGAAAAGTATACTATAACCAGCTTAGGAGTATGAATAAAAACTGTACGAAGTTTCGTTAAAATCCGTTGAGTATTTTTTGTTTCTATGACGATTCTACAGACAGACGGACAAAAAATTTTACTGATTGCATTTTTGGCATCAGTGTCGATCCCTAAGCACCCCCTGATAGATATTTTGTATATATATTTCATGTACAAAATTCACCTATCTACAGATTTAATATAAGTCTATCATAAAGCATTACAATAATAAATACACTCTGCTTTTCATCAAGATAATTTTAATTAATAATATTTATATTATTTAATCTTAATTATACCGATTCGAATTAAATAGTCTTCGTTATGACAGGATAACGTCTATCGGGTCAGCTAGTATTTTTATATCTTCGACAAATAATCCAGTAAACATGCAACACAAATATTCAAACTTATTAACAGTTGACCGCTACCTCGCTATATACTTACATTTATATTTAGATATATTAGTATCTAAACCACCTAAATTTTCGGCTTATTCATATTAATTACTTAATGTTTGATATTTACGACAGTTAAAATAATTAAAATAATTTATATATCAAGTCTACGTACCTACTCTGGATAATATTAAGATCTCTTGAGAAAAGCATTTCTTATAGGTATCGTATATGAGGTAGACCTCATACAGAAGGAAGTCTACATTGGTACATCAATCTCACCTATTTCTATCTAGTGTGAAGAGTGAGAGGCAGTGAAATTTCATGATATATGACATATTATTTTCAAGGATTAAATTTGTAAATGCACTATTGATTCTACCATTGTGAAGTTACGAACGTCTATAGGCTGCTGTTACGTTTACAATAACTTGAACTGTTCGCTTATTTGCCGTCTAGTCTAATAACAAAATGTAAAAAGTTAGTAAACGGTGCCTAAATTTACGCGTTAATGAACTTTCAGTCCTGTAATGCAGTAAGGCATTACAGGACTGAAGGTTTTTTTAACACGCGTTACTGTTATCATTATGTAAGTTTACTGTAGGGTCGTCAGGGTCCCCGGTGATACCCATTTCAGGAGATACATTTCCAACAGTGGAATGTGGACCCATGTGCTTTGACGGTGATAACGAAGAAGAAAATTGTGGGTATTTTAAAAACCTTTCGCATTTACAACAAATGCAACCAAGCTTACTGGAAAATGACCTGATGTCTTATGGAACGGCAATTATAAAGTCAAATAGACGGGCAAAGTACATTAATGACCGCTCCTGCTGGAGTTTGTTTGAGTAACAACTTTGTGTTGGAGCCGACTTCACTCGCTGAGTTATTGTAACTAGTTATATTCAGTTCTAGTATTTACTTCGTGCGAAAACGGACCACTGACATGATGTGGATATTTTAACGATGGCACTTTGTTCAATTTATATTGTGCCATGTGGTACCGGCAGAGTAGAATAGTACCTCCTTCTTTACCAAGTGTCGTAAGAGGCGACTAAGGTACCAAAACCGACAAATGGCGGTATATCCATCCGAGGTAGTGTGGCTCAAATGAATAGGGAAAGGATGGACAGCAGCATTCCCACCGTAATAGCAGTGCTCTGAGATTGCCAAAACACTTGCCCGGCATTTTAATTGTGGACTAAATTTCCCCCTTTCTTAGGGTTGTCCAGCAGTTGATTTCAAAATCCTATTTGAATTTGGAGAAATAACCACAAACTGTTTTAGATCAAGTTGGTACTGAAAAAGAAAAAATCACGCAAAAGGACGCTGCTGACCATCCCCGTCCAGTGTATTTACGCTATACAATTTCTAATGCATATACCGCCATCTGTCCGGTACCTCAGTTGCATTTTACGACACCTAGTTCTACTCTACCAGTACCCCTCGGTTGCACAGAACTAATGTATTTAACATTCGGGTATTATGAAACAAGAATTTCTAATTAGTGTCACTGCCGCTTGCAGCCTTGGAGGGAACAAACTTATAGTTAGAATGAATGTACAGTATTGCAAAGATCTTTGAGTTTTACATTATATACTTGAGTGAGATCTATTAAATTATATCCTAGACTAGTTCGTAGTCTAATTATGCAAGTTTGTAGTGTCCTTAATTTTAGACGAGACTGCCGCTACCTCTATTAAAATACTGAAGTACCCAACCTCATCCGTTTTTCTCAATGCTATTTCAAGAGAAGCTATGTAGTAGCCGGTTTTTACATAAGTTTTATCTATTATAATTAAAATAAATAAATTCCCACGACATGCTATACATTGACCTGATTCCGTGATAAGTCGCGTGAAGCAATTATTGTTACAGTCATCAGACAACAGAGAAACAAACACAAATATATTAATCAAAAACATGTATTTACCACTCGAACACTGAATAAACGTGCATGTTTTTACATAAATATTTATCTTGGGTCAAACCCACAACTTTTGGCTCATACGAAATTATTATTACCATCTGCGCCATCGGGTCCGTTAAGTGGAATAGAAGGATTCGGAATAGATAGGCTATAGCATTTAATTTAATAATGCATTCCTTCAATAAAACATTTTTTTACAGCTTAGTGCTATAGCCGTGAGGTTACGGCAAAATAGTACCTCTCGCTATATACCAGGTATCGTATGACTAAAGTACCAGAACCAACAGATGGCGAACCAACAGTTGATATATGCATCTAACATAAATTTGCGTCCTGCTATTGCCAACACGCTTGCTCAGCACGTAAATTATAAGCAAAATGCCCTCTTTCTTGGGGAGGCTTATGCTCAGCAGTGGACTTCCAATGGCTGATATGATAATGAAGTTGATGATGATGATAGTGATATTCAACATAATTCCAAGTTTGCCTTCCAAGAAGTATTAAAAAAGATTTAAAACGGAACATCAAAAACGAAAAACCCAAGTGATAAAAAACTTGTTTCATTTTGCAAACTTGAACTTGTTTACGGGCGCAATATAAGTTGTTCTAATTGCTAACCGCTTTTAGATTAATCTAAAACTATTCCAGTACGAAAATTTGTATTCAACTTCAAGATAAATAGGATTATTTTTCAACAAACTACTAAAACAAGTCCAAGCAAGCGCCACAAAACACAGTCTATGTACACCGCTAATTACAGAACGAGCCACTCTGAGCTAATGCAGTACGCCCGCAGTAGCCGCAGCTAAATCCGCGCTTTTAATTATGCTGTGGCATTTTTATATCTTTTATAATTTGTTTGTTGCTTCATCTCACACGTTAAGCAAATGTAGTTTACATTTGCTAAACGTGTGAGATGTAATTCTATCGCAATATTATACTAGACTTAATAAGGGTTTGGAATACAGTATATTTAATATTGTCATATGAGATGACATTTAGGCTACCTTTTGGTACTTTAATTGGAGTGAAAACAACAATTTTCAACCCAGATTTTGAGACATCAAAGCTCTACTACAGCATGTAGCATCGATACGAAAAGAAAATAAGAAAATACATACTTATGAAGTTCAGGGAAATTAATACTTCATTGTCAGTTTCATAATATCAGCCATTGAGGTCCTCTATTGGATAAAGGCCTTCCCAAGAAAAGGGCAATTTTACCCCTAATTACCGCTCTGGGCAAGCGTGCTGCCAATCGCAGAGCGCAAGTTTCGGGAAGGGGAGGTACTATTCTACTCTGCCTTACTCTGCTGCTCTGAACTTTATTTTACAAAAAAAGTTGTACTGGGTTCCTTGACGCGTTAATCTTTCATTCAAACAGTATGTGTTTAATTAATTTCTAGTCCATAAATGTAAAGCAATGCCTTATGAACATCTTGAACGTCTATGAACTGTTGGTACAATTTCTTTAAAATGTGGTACATATTTTTCGTTTCATTTCAACCGCAACGGCGTTCCACTCTAATTCTTTCAGTTAACTCTTAAAATCAAACGCTTTCTTTGAATGCAAAAAAATCCAGAGATTCTCTGATTTATGACTGGAAATATGAAATTCATTTCGAACGTGTTTAGCGAACCAAAAATAACTTTTAGCCTCCATTTCTTTGAGACTTTGCCCTAGGTCACACCGCAGACAAATCCTTCAAATCTAGAATTGTAACGGCATTAGGATCGTACATGAAATGACTCCCGCGGGAGCGGATTAAGCTGAACTTTATTTTAATACTTACTGATACTAATTTTGATGATTAATTTTTGGCTCCCCAATTCCCTAAACAGGGCTTAAACTGATTTGAAATAAGTGAAATATTATTTCCTTTTAAGTTCGAAAACAACGTTCGTGAGTAGCCACTAGGCTACTCTGTTGCTCCTCTCCTTGCAGCAGGTGTCGTAAGAGGTGACTAATGTACCATAACCGACAGATGGCGGTATATCCATCCGAATCAATGCAGATCAAATGCACAGGGCGGGGATGGGCAGCAGCATCCCCGTCGCAAAAGCTGCGCTCTGCTATTGCCATACGCTTCTCCACCGCGGCAATTATGGATAAGATTCCTCCTTTCTTGGGGAGGCTTTTTGGACATAGGCCTCCCCAAGAAAGGAGGAATTTTACCCAATGCTGGAACGGTGGACTTTCAATGGCTGGTATGATGATATGTTCATAATTTATCATTATAATGTTGTGTGTAAGATTTTCTCAGCTCGAAGCAACTCGAATACTAGCTATTGCTTCTAACTATATTTACAAGCCGGAGTGTGGACCTAGTTATTATTTTCATATTTACTGGAATGAAGACTTCTCTAATCATAAAATAAGATAAAAGGTATTTTAAAGAAAAATTGAGTGTATTAATTCTAAAAGTCTGCTTCACTTTCATTGGGTTAAAATACCCTAAACTATACTTATGCATATATAAAAGAAACGTTATTAGCAAAAGCTGAAATATGCTCTAAGTATACCGAATGATGCCCTCATCAATTTTATTACAAAAAAAATTTAAAATATTTATATAATTATAGTAATTGACGAGCCCGCTGGCGCGGATGATAGTGAACTATCTTGTGGGTCAAAGGTTTGATACCCACCCAAGACAAATATATATGTGATGAATATTTCTATTTGTTCTGTGACTGGGTGTTATTTATGTGTCTCTAATTTATTATATTTATAATTCCTCTGTTGTTTGATATCCGAAACACAAATGCTTTGAGCTACTTATCTCCGAGACAGGCTGCGTACGAGATGTCGTGTAAATTTATTTATAGATTATGATAATAGAAATTCTAAACTTAATTATTTCACTAACTAATTAAATTAATTTCAAAATTAATTACTCAAATGTCTTGCGTTTATTAAAAACGTATGAAATTCTAGCATAATCCTGACCATTATCCTTTATCATCGACATGTAGTAATTACACTTAACTGTCACTTCAAATGAAATCTGGAGTCATTAAAACTCCATCTTCACGCTGGGTTCATTTTTTTTGTCAACCTGTCTTCGCAGCAACCAGTCTTTGTGGAAATAACCTGAAGATGACTTATACGGCTAATACGATGATCATGAAATCTTAATAACACTAATAAACTTACTGGAGGTAAACTTCATACTAAAGTCCTATTCATTATGTAATTAACTCTCATTCATTTCTACTGGCAAAGGTTAGAAGGGTGCGAGAGGCAATTGAATTACTTGATAATGTGACAATAATTTCCACAAGATTGACAACGCGCAATTGATATCCTTGTGATGACACGAGC
The DNA here is from genome assembly GCA_020976665.1 of Heortia vitessoides. Taxonomy (NCBI): domain Eukaryota; kingdom Metazoa; phylum Arthropoda; class Insecta; order Lepidoptera; family Crambidae; genus Heortia; species Heortia vitessoides. The sequence goes on from JACJUM010002809.1 coordinate 655,127, forward strand.
GTCTATGGGCTGCCGGAAATGACTATCAAGGGATCATAGATTTGTTTGTTGACGTAGTCATATAAATTTTGGGAAGTTTTGCTCATAATTTCTGAACTAAGTAGGCGTGGTTGCAGTCGTAATGCTTAGTTTTGCGATAAGAATGATGCTGCAAATTTCGTTGTATATAGCTTTGCTTTTTTGTAAAGGTATACCACCATTTGCTTTTGGTACCTCAGTCGCCACATACTACCTGGTACAGAGAAAGGTTCTAATCTGCCGGCACATTAGGGCATCTGACGTTTCTTTCAATCTGATTTAATATTTTGAGTCTTAGTATCATTAAGTAAGCCGCCAACGAAGCTTAAATTGATTAAGTTAATATTGTTTAAAGGTTTATAAAGCCTCCTCGATAGATTTATGTTGATTTCCTGTAATCACTGGGCCCGACCAATAAATTAGGGTAATAAATCAAATCACCCGGAGCTAGTCGCCCTATAAATCTTTCAGGGCAATGAACACTGGTTTGAGTGAAACTAAAAAATGTAAGCGTTAAATATATAAAAAATCTTTAAAGAGCTTTTTATGCTCACGAGTTTTTTTTACACATGATTTGTGACTGTCTTATGTATAAGGAATTTTATTTTTCATTAATTTTTTTAAAAACAAAACAATAAAATAATTAGATTCTGAAACACAATTATGTTCTGAAGATGTTTTTTAATTTTGTAGGTTAATTAGATTGAAAGTAAGTATACAGTATTCACGAAGGTGCAAATTTCTATGCTCTGTACCATGAGGTACCGACAGAGTAGAATTCTATCTACTTGCCCCATTATTAGGTGTCACCAAGTCGTGCCTTGAGATACGTACGAGATATGTCCATGCAGAAAGTCAGCTCAAATATACAGGGTGAGGATGGGCAGCGGCTTCCCTATCGCGAAAACTGCGCTCTGCAATTGCCAACACGCTAGCGCAGCGCGGCAATCATGGGCAGCATACCCCCTTTTTTTGGAAGGCCTATGTCCAACAGTGGACTTTTAATGGCTGGTATGATGATGATGATGTACAAAGCTGATACAAAGGGAAGCACTATTCTGATCTACCGATACTCTTCAGCATTTTGTTTATGATGAATAAATTAACGTATTTTAAATTTATATTAGGTTATCTTTTTACAAGTATGTTATACGGTTTATACAACTTTACTCAAAGTAAGTATACAATTCGAGAACTGTCAAAGACATTTGTCATTTTCTTTGATACTTGAAGTATTCAACTACTTCATAACATTATAACTGAAAATAACATTTTGGCAGAAATATATTGATTCATTGATCAGAGTAATGTAATTTTGCAGAAATTCGCAACTCATTACACGAGTTTCTAAAATCAATGTCCAAAAGTTTTACTCAATCTGTTGTTGATTGTAAAAATAATCTGAGATAGAAATCCCTTCGTATCTCAAAAAGTTTCAACCGCTCTGTCAATAGAAAAAATAATGTTTATGAGAAAAATGTCTTAAACCTAGTAACAGCATCATTTCTGAATTGAACAATAATATTTTTGGTATCAAGTGCCAAAGTTTTCTTATTATACTGAGAACTCGCCTCAACTATTAATGGATGCACAAAGATATCTTCAATCAAGATTGGAAGATATGAAATGAACGAGCCCTTCTAAGGACAACTTTTTGATATCTAATTTTGGAAATTGAAAGTCTAAAATTAGATTGAAAACTGAATAAATTCTAAAACTCTTGTGCTCTTAAAATTATATTGAGGCGATAGTTAATGGCCAATCTAAGAGATTGTTAATTTAAATTTTACTTAAATATTTACAGAAATTTTTTTCGAAGTTTCTTTTTTAATGATTATTTTTTGCAATTTTACGTAATTAATTAAACGTTTAAACATAGCAAATTTTGAGATGTTCTTATCATCTTCATCATTCAAACAGCCGTCCCAGCACATCCAGTGCTGGGCATAGGCCTGCGCAAAGGTAGTAATAAAAATCTTTGTTAAAACATAAATAGGCACATTTTAACTACAGTTTGTCCTAAATAAGACAAAATACACAACAATGAACTTTATGAGCAAAACAATGAGCTGATATGATGATATGATATGATGATGATGATGATGATTGAATATCAAAATCTAGGAAACGTTAAATCTACACTATATGTATATATATATAATATTATAAAGATTTGTGTTTTTGTATGTAGCGAATAAACTTAAAAAGTGCTGGACTGATTTTAATAGTTATTTTTTATTATAAAGCTACATTATAATTGAGTTACATAGGCTTTATTTATTTAGAAATTCCTGTTAAAACCAACCAAAGGTGTAAAAAAATTAGCCATAAAATGTCTTTCATCGCATACGCTGCGAAGAATATTAATGATAAGACAAAAATTGCGTGACAATATTATAGAATATATCAATATCTACAAAAATCTTTGCAAGACTAAATATTGTAGTTACGTCACTACAACTAGTTTTTTACATTTAACAAATTGATAGAAATGCCGATCAAAATCAGACCGTATTATCCATACCATTTATAATTTTTTATCCAAATAAATGATTTAATATTCAAAACTGTCTGAATACCTGATGATTACTTTTAGAGTTATTGAAATCGGACATTCTATTCAAAAGATATCATGAAATTAAAATAAAAATACATGCCGGCGGCGGCCGCCACGCAGCACATCGAGTAACTAACTCGATGAAAGTAATTATATTTGGCACTTTCTCGAGTAGGATCTCCTGAAAATCAATACGCTTTGTTGCCACCTACAAATACCACAGCCAACGTAGTGTACAGGGAGGCTTTAAGATAAGCATAAAATTTTGTTCAAATTAGGGATTCATGTTCGTTTTAATTAGCATGCTTATTACTTAAATATATGTACCTATTTATGTATACCCGTGCGAAGCCGGGATGGGCCGCTAGTCATCATATAAAATTGTAGAGTAATGTTTTCTAACATTTGCAAATTTGGATCATAAAAATATCTACTTTTCAAGAGTGTAAATATCGCAAAAATTTAATATTTTTTACATTACAACATTAAAGATTTTTTCGGTGTTTTGTCGTTCTCACATGTTACAGTAACATGTATTTTGGCACTGTTGCGATGTTGGCCTTGGTTCTTGATCCCAGGAGTATGTCAGGATCCTAGGCAGGTGGGTAGGCTAGGTATTATCCAACTATGTTATCTAATTTCAATGGCTTTAAATCATTCGCGGAATAAAACGGTCTTCTTGTGTAATTCGTTAAGGTCTTTCAAACCTGATGTGGAGGTTGGGTACACACCCTAGGGGGTGCTTACAATATCAAAAATTAGAAACATGTGCTGTGGTTGAGTTTGTCCAGACCATTGCATTTGAATCCATCGCCTCTAAGTACTTACTCACATGGTTCAATATCTCGAAACATTTTAGGTAAATAAAAGAAACAATAATCAATGAATACAATTCATCAATTAAAAACAAAATATATAATACTCTAATTTTAAATATTCCTATGTAACAACTGACAATTGTTCGAGTAGTACTCGCAGAGTAGCAGTACCTACTTCTGTACCAAGTGTCAAGAGACACGATCGAGGTACCAACCGACAGATAGCGCTATATTCATCAGACGCAACAGGGTGGGAATGGGCAGCAGCGTTCTTGTCGCGACGCTTCTCTCTACGATTGCGACCACGTTTGCCAAGCGCGGCAGTTATGTGCAATGGCAATGAGATAATATAACACTATAAAAGCCATTTAAAACGGTTTCATTTCACATTAAATTACATATATAAAAATATTTACTATTTATAGGCCGAGAGGTAACGTAGTAGAATAGTTCCCTCCCCTGTACCAGGCTTCATAAGGCGACTATGATACGAGAACCGGTAAATAGCAGTATATCCATCTAAAACAGTGTAGCTTAAATACAGAGGATGGGGATGGGCAGCAGTATCCCCGATTCCCGTCACAAAAGCAGCGTTTTGCCAATATGCTTGCCCAGCGCGGCAATTATGGGCAACATTCTTCCTTTCTTAAGGAGTCCTATATCCAGCAATGGACTTCATGACTGTATTGATGATACTGCTTGTCAGACAAAAATCACAGGGAAAACTAATGTTATTATTACCTATTCCAATTCATATCTATTTTTAATACCCTAATTGATAAAGATTATCCAAACCTAATATTTTTTTAATATTTTGGACTTTTTTTATAATATGGCATTGAAAAATACACAAACCCCTGAAATTCTTACCTTTCTATCACAACCCCTTTTTTTCATAATAAAATGTGTCCCGTCGGGGTGGGCCAAGATTATGGATTTGTTACGATCCTGGCATACCATTCTCGCTTCTTCCTACCTTTCTTAACTTGGAATATTTCTTTCATACAAAATGTATTTGGTGTAATAAAAACCACTCTTTATATAGGTATGCTTGCGTGGAAAGAATGAAATGAAATTCATGAACCTAACGATTGCAAACAAATACGTTTAAAAGAAAATGTTCTGTGGAACACAAATCTAAAAAGAAATGTACCGGTCTATATGTGTTAGAAAGCTGCATGTGTTAGTGTTAGAAGCGAATTCTATCATCATCATACCAGCTATTGGAGGTCCACTGCTGGACATAGGCCTTTTTATGAAAGGAGGTTTTTGGCCCATTATTGCTGCCGTACAGAACCAACAGTTCTGTTACCTTAGTCGCCTCTCACGATATCTGGAGCATTAGAGGTATTTTTCAACTCTCACGGCAAAACTCCTATCTGTATCAACAAAGATTTTGGCAGTCGTTTCAGTTGTATAGTCATATTTCTTGACAAATAAGGTGCAACTGATGAATGCAGTCACAATCACAAAGTGACTGCCACTAATTGCCGGACACAGCGTAACGGCCTTTGGTGGTTGAGGCGGGGCGGTGGGACCGTGTAACTGACTGCTCGCGACGGATATTTTAATTATACTGTGGCTTTCTGTGCCGGGAAATGTTTACCTCTTTCATTTTATAAAATGCTCAGGTTTATTTTTTAGTCTACTTTTATACTTTTGGCACATGATTACGCCGGAGCTTACTCTTGTATTGTACATTTAATTTGTGAATCCATAATAAGATTAGTGGATCGACGTGACTCTTGTTTTTAGTTAAGAATAATAATAATTTAAACAATATCTTATATATTCACTTGACTAGTCGATAAGTCGCTTAAACCACTTATGTAACAAACAACTGAAAAATCAAAACTATAATACTGACTACATACATTAACACCCACACACAAAAGAAAACAAATTTATCATATTATAAAAATTAATTAATTCATTAATCCAGACAAAAATTATGTCATACATTGACCTGACTATATGATAAGTCGCATAAGGCTTGTGTTGCGGACATTAGACAACAGAATAATCACAAACATAATACTCAAATACATATATTTTACACCCAGACACAGAAGAAACACAAAACATCATCATCATCATACAGCCATTGAAAGTCCACATCTAGACAGGCCGCCATCTCAAAAAAAAGAAGATTTTAATAATTTCCACGCTAATCAAGCGTGTGGCAATCGCAGAACGCAGCTTTCGCGACGGCTATACTGCTGCCCATCCCCACCTTACGCATGAGCTGTTCCGACTGATGTAACTTAGCACAGAGGGAGGTACTATTCTACTCTGCCCGTACCTCATAGGTAAAATGTATTCTACATTCATATAGCATGCCTGACATCCATCCCATCAGGGCAGGCAGAGACTATGGATCTCCACTTGTCACGATTTTGGCATACCTCACTTGCTTCCCTGATTTGTGTTAGTCCTTTCATACACGTTCGATTATTCCGACTTCCGACCTATACCAACCCTCTAATTCACTTCCACTCTATATATTTGTCCAATCATTCTACATTCATCCATCCGTTTCTACATGTCCAAACCATCTTAACATTCTCAATTGTTGTCACAACATCATGTCCACCACATCGATCTCTTTTTACACTATTCTTTAATATATCTCTCAAACTCACAACATACATATTTCGAAGAGCTCTCATTTCATTAGCATTTATTTTATTCGCGTGCTGCTTCTGCCATACCCAATATTCGCTACCATATATACCATATATCAGTGTTGACACCAATACACATCTATGAATAATCGGTCGTGCCCATTTTTACAGTTTTTTCAGCATTCACTCTCCATTTAATATTGTCTTAGTATTTCCCATCTCCCGAAAAACCACTTCCCAAATACATAAACACTTTCACTAGTTCAACTTCCATATTATTGATCACAATTTGTTATTTTTTTCTCCTTTTTAATCACCATCACTTTCGTCTCGAAACATCTCTTACAACTCTTCAGCTGATTATGCTAACACTACTTGATCATCAGCGTAAAGAAGACATTCATGCTTACTCTGGTGGCTTTCAAATCCGATAGATAGTTGTCTATAAATAAGTTGAATAACTAAAACAACGCTACACATCCCTGTCTGACACCTTTATAGATGTCAAACCATTCAGTGTAGGCACCGTTTATTCAAATGCAAGCAGCACGATCTTTGTAAAGAGATTGGAATTTGGAATGTCGTAATCAGACGGTCATTCACCTTATATATAATACATAAGCTTTCACAACTCACTTTACATAACCATTTTTCAAGTCAATAAACGCGCAATGGACCTTTTGACCCTTTACAAGGCACTTTTCGGTTATGCAGCGCAGGAAAAAGAGTTAATTGTATGCACCCCATTTCCTTTCTAAAACCAGCCTGTATTCCCAGATCTTTCCTTTAGTGCCATTTACAACTCTTCTTACTTACACCTTTGCATACAATTTGCCGCTAAGGCTAATGCCGCGGAGACTTTAACAGTCTTGCTGAAACCCTTTTCTTTTGTACAGAGGGACAATTACTGCTTTGCACCAATCATTTGCTATTTCGTTTGTCCTCCAGTTCAGGTTTAAAAATGTAGTTCAGCTGATTGATTACTAGACCTTCTCCAGCCTTCAGCATCTTAACAGTCACTTTATCATACCCTATTACGTAAATTTGTTAAGCAATTGTCACGCATCTTTGTGCCTCACAACCATCTGCGCATTCGATCCGTACGAAGACATCGGCTGTTTGCGCCTCTGCCTCTCTGTAGAACTGTAGCGCGTGCGCAATCACCTTTATGCAATTAATAAATAAATAAAATAAATAAAAATGTACTTGGCTTGAAAAACGTTTCGATTCAAATCGGCTTTAAAATTTCATTTTATGTGATGATTTTAGCGCCTTGATGCTCTTTGTATAGACGTGATGTCCCTTATAAAACCATAAAAATCCTGGTTCTCTAAAAATAATAGAAAGGAAAACGTTGGAAAAAGACTAGAGGTCACTAATTGCAGTGCACGTGTACACTGATCTCTAGGTGATGAGGGCGCCGGGACCCGGGATTGCGTCTCGTCTGCCATTTTAATTATGACCTGGGATTTTGTTATGAACTTACAGTCTGGTGAACTCAACTGGTCAAGTATTCTACAGAGGTGTACAGATATGTATAATTAAATACGCAACCTGGTAAGATTCAGACAAACGAAAAAATGCACAAAGAAAACAACATTTTAGAAATGACCGATCCAGATAGTCATCTTCAGCTATTTTTGCATATTATACAATGATTATTCGTCGTGGAGTACCAGCAGAATAGTATAGTACCTCCCCTGAACCAGATGTAATGAGGCGACTAAGGTACCGGAAGTGACAGATGGCTGTAAAACAATGTAGCCTTTATGCACAGGGTGGGGGCAGGCAGCAGCATCCCCATCGCAAAAGCTACGCCCTGCGATTGCCAACATGCTTTGGTCAACGTGTCAATTATGGGCAAATCCCCCCATTTTTGGGAGGCCTATATTCAGCAGTGAACTTACAATGGTTTATATGATAATACAATGACTCTTAAAGTCATTCATAATTTGAGTAACTTAGAAGTATTAATTTCTTTTTTTGTTAATGTGTGTCTTATTTTATTCAGTAATTTATTAAGAGTGTTTTTTCTAATTATTAGCGATTAGAAAAAATATGTAATAACGGATCTAGGTAGAGTTACCTGCAGCCGTTTTTATATGTCATTAGGCACAAGAGATGAAAGATTTTAGTCTTAAATTCTATTTTTGGTTATGTAAGATTGACGATGAAGATGTCTATGCATAGTTTATTGTAAGTAAGCGTCTTTCAAACCCTTTTAGAAGCATAATACGCCAACTTCAGGCTGTATTATTACTGGTTTTAAATAGTTATTACCAACATAAAGATCAGAAATGTAAGCACCTATCGTTTTAGTATCGTTTGGATTCTATGGCCTTGTACTGTGAGTCTACGGGTTGTATTGTTTTTATAATATATTTATATTTAAAAATATATTGACGGGACAGATGGTGCAACAAGCGCTAGTGCAACATGGGTGGGTTTAATTCCCACCTCGGGTGGGAATCGATCTCACGAGTTATTTATATAATTATATTTGTGTTCCTGTTCTAGGTGCTAAATATATCTATTTAAGTAGTATATTTATAAAACCTTTGTTGTCTGGCACCAGGAACATAAGTACTTAAAGTTATTTACCATGAAACTAGAACAATATATGAGATGTTGTGGCAATTTAATATATATTTAATATTATTATATATTACAAATAATCTACCACTTTGTATCCTAACACCTTGTTCACTGCCTGTGCCTTAAAGTTATGATTTATTTAAAATCAATAGATAATGATGAAAGCAGATAATTAGAATTTAAACGAACATCGTAGCTTCTCTGGGTTAAAAGTAACACAATTTGCAAATTTCGATACGCAGCAAAATAACTTTATAATAGCGGCGCTACCTTTCCTTCCCTCCCTCGCCAAGTCCTCCCCAAGAAAGGGATAATTATGCCCATAATTGCAGATCTTAGCTTTGCAACGAGAATGCTGCAACCCAGCCCATCCAGTGCATTTGAGCTACACTGTTACGGATGGATATACCGCCATCTGTCAGTTCTGGTACCTCAGTCGTTCTGGTACCTATTCTACTCTGCCAGTATGACTCGGCCTTCTCTCTCATCGTAGTGCATTTTTTTATTCTTTAGCTAGCTAGTAGTATCATTTAAATTTAAATCTAGATTTTACATTTGTACAGACAGTACTAGTACGTAGAGAAGCATTATTCTACACTCAACAGTACTCAGTAAATTAACAAATTTATAGCAGTTGAATAAAATATTATTTTTTTTTATTTATTTTGTAAGTTCATACAAATTTCTAAGTAAATTATCTTTATTCAAATAACTATGCACTGAATGTAATAACATTTGTTCGCCTTAAGGCATCGCGCCTTAAGCCACAGCGCAGTGCAAGCAGCTGCCGACACGAGCGTAAGCGGCACGCCACAAGTTGCGGCTGCACCATTTACCACTACTTATGACTTACACTGTAGCACACGCACTAGACTTGGAAAACACTGATAAAGATTTATTTAATACATGTATCTTGCTTATTTTATAAACAACTAGCTGTGCCCGCGACTTTATCCGCGTGGAATAGTGTTTTTAGGTTTTATATCTATTTACTTCAACTTATATAAACTTTGAATGTCATGTTTATTTATATCGAATCAATGGCCTGAAAAATAAGTTTCAAGTTTCTAGCTCTAAAAATAGCGATACTTCTATACAACTTTTCACCCCCTTTTTCAACCCCTTACAACCCTTATTTTGAATTAAAAAATAGCGTATGTCCTTTCTCAAGGTCTAAAGATTGTATCTGCCAAATTTCATCAAAATCGGTTGAGAGGTTTAAGCGGGAAAGCGTAACAGTCAGACAGACAGAGTTACTTTCGCATTTATAATATTATTAGTAGGGATTCAACGCGGGTGCAAGAAAAATTTTAAGCCAATTAATAATTATAAAAATAAATTCTTTATTTTTCTCTTCACAAACGATAACATGTAATAAATGCTTATAAATGTTATGTACATAAAAAGATATAAATCATACGTAGGAGGCTAGTGCCCGTGTAGGTTCAGAGACCCGTATTAAAGGTCACCAGGCCCCCAAATTACAAGGCACAAAAATTCAAAAATAACTTAATCACCACTGTAAACATGCCTTAAACTTTGAACTGTGAAAGAAGGTAGAATAATTTCCTAGGTGCTTTAAAGTCAATTAAATTCTTGTTACCTATTTAGATACGGTGACATATAACATAAACCATACATGTTCCTGCTGACTGTTAAAATGTCTTGGAGATTTATTGCGGGCAGCAATAAATTTGACGGCTTCAAACGCGGATGACTTAATTTTACATATTTTTTGTTAGACGTCTAAATTCGTTCTGTCAAAATTTCATCACTGTATCATCATACCAGCCATTGAAAGTCCACTGCTAGACATAGGCTTCCCCAAGGAAGGGGGAATTTTGTCCATAATTGCCGCACTGCGCGCGCAAGCGTGTGGGCAATTGCCGAGCACACCTTTTGCGACGGGGATACTGCTGCCCATCTTCGTCCTGTCCATTCGAGCTGTACTGTTTCGGGTGGATATACCACCATCAGTTGGCTCTGGTACCTTAGTTGCCTCTTACGACACCTGGTGCAGGGGAAGGTACTATCCTAGTCTGCCGGTCCCTCTCGGCTGACAGAATTTGCAAGTACACACACTTTTTTTTTATAGTTTTATTAACTTTGTACGTTTGCGTTTTTATCCACACAGTATGTAAGTGCTGGAAATATTTTATGGTGGTGCTAGGATGTTGGACTAGCTCTCTCTTTTTTTTCGTGGAAGAAATCAAATGCAATATATGCGTTTTATTCACAATCTATAGCGGAAAGCCAACTGTTTATTTACATCTAGCGTTTCAAGAGTAGCGTTTATTGCGTCCTGTGCATACTTGTCATTTAGAAGTCGGCTCACAACACCCTAAGCCTCTACTTAGCACTAACTTAGACCGGCTTAGTTCCTACGCTCAACCCTAGTTCTTATGTGTTAGGATGATTTGTTGCCTGTACGTTAATGGAAGTAGCACTTGTATTGTTTGTGATGAGGTTTTATATCAGCTTATTAGATAAATTAGCTTAATGTTGATTAAATGTGTCATTTTACTACTAAAAAAGATTTTAAACATTGTCATTTATGTAAGATAGATATAAAATATTTTATCTAACTCAATATAAATGTTATTATGTTATTTTTTTTAAGTTATTTTATTGCAGCTTTTAAACTAACTATCCTTATAGCTATTAATTCAACATCATCATATCAGCCATAAGAGGTCCCCAAGTAATCTCCAATAGGACCGGTTGTATGCGGCCTGTGTACAGCGCGATCGTGCGGTTTTAGCCAGATCGTCTGTCTATCCTGCGGACGGACGCCATACATGGTTAATATTCCGCAAGAAAGTCGTAAGTCTATTTCAATTTATTTCAGATTTAACCTAGTCTCTATAAGGTTGGGTCGAAGTTTGAGAGATAGATTAAAGAATATTATCATAAGAGATAGATGTGGTATAATATATAATGTTGTGACAACAATTTGACATTGACGGGCCCGATGGCGCCGATGGTAGTGATCCTGTCTTGTGCACCAGGGGTCGTGGGTTCGATTCCCACCCAGAGCAAATATTTATATGATGATATTTGTGTTTGCTCTGTGTATGGGTGTAAAATATATGTATTTATGTAGTATATTTGTGATTCCTCTGTTGTCTGGCGTCCGTAACACAAGTGCTTTAAGCGACTTACCACGGAGTCAGGTCAATGTATGAGATGTTGTGGGAATTTATTATTATTATTATAGAGAAAGGAATGTTGAGATGACTTGGTCATGTAGAATATATGGTTGAAACTCAATGAAAGAGTTTATGTAGGACAACCTAGGTGAACATGCTTTTACCAGGTAGAAGAGGTATTAAAAAAGGACTAGATCAGAAGGACCAAGAATAAATGACCGTGTATGAAATGACTAATGCAAGTATAGGGATCGAGAGAGGTATGTCAAGATCGTAGCTAGTGGAGATCCATAGTCTCTGCCTACCTATGTATATCGTAAGATGCGACTTATTTGACGGTATCAATACATGGTGGACCTACCATTAACAGCAGAACACAAATACAACAACGATGATGCCGTTTGTCTATTATTCTGTGGCACTAGTAGGCAAATATCCCATGATTAAGCCGTAGGTTAGTGTTGGATGTACGGCATTTAAAAATTGTTCTATTTGTAGGTTTTTGGTGAGCCCAACGACCACTAGTAGACGTCTTTAGTTTATTGTTATTTATTTTGACAAACAAAGTTTTGATTTCGTTTTTATATTTAACATATTAATCAAATTAATAATATTTTTTATTTTTCCCTGTAAATAAGTTATATATATTATTTGATATTTTTCTTAAATCATTTAAATATATTTCTGGGTGGAGATCGAGCCCATGACTTTTGGCGTACAAGATAGGATCTATGAGATCGGTTCCGTCAAATGTTCTAGTTTGAATTGGGCGTATAAATGAAAAGCTGTTTGTCCAGGTTTAAATCATAATACAAACTTGAAAAAAATGACGATATTAATTAAGTCATTGTGGCCTTTTTATTTAATCCCATAAACATGGAGTAAGAATTCCACAGAACAAACAAGTGAATTCTGAAAATTTTACATCATTCAATATTTGAGCGGAACGCAGAAACGTCTGTGTTCGTTTGCAAGTTTCATTACAGCTTTTCAGTAAATAAATGGACCGACGCAAGCGACCTTATTCAAAGAGGTCCATCCAAGACTGTGTACCGAATGGGTTTGTATTGAAAAAGCTTTTTCTGAAATTAAAAAGAGGCCAGGTTGAATGCTTTCTTCATACAACGTGATCCTGTGACTCTCGCCAGATCTTCTGTCCACCATATTTTTGCCTAACGCTGCATTCGTATATATAATTCATCGTCATCATCATATCAGCCATTGGAAGTCCATGGATGGACATAGGCACCCCCAAAGAGGGGAAATTTTACTAACAATTCACGCGCTAGACAAGCGTGTCGCCAATCACAGAGCGCAGCCCTGCCCTATACATTTGAGCTACACTTTTCCAGATTTATTTAATTGGATATATCACCATTTCTCGGTTCTGGCACCTTAGTCGCCTTTTATGACACCTGATACAGGGGGAGGTACCATTATACTCTGCCGGTACCTTACTGCTGTTTTATAGGTTTAATGCCTTCATCGTATTAGTAGGTCATCTACTGTTGTACATGTCTATCTATCTATAGTACATCGTTGTCGCCAAGAGATTAGTATTTTGATGAAAATGGTAATCGCCACGCTTGACCAGCCTGGGGACAAAAAAAGATAGTAATTTAGCTGCTGCCCAACCTCACCGTACTGCATTTGCGATGTTTTGTTTGCATTTGTGTTTTTTCTATATTTAGGTGTTAAAAATATGCATTTAGATATTATATTTGTGATATTCAATCCGTCGAAAACAACCGCGCAAAATTAAAACAGATTTTGAGGTTCCATAACTTTTTTTTAAGATTCGCCGATGTTTTGATTATTTCTACTTTATTGACTTAAATGATTATTGATGATGACACATCCCTGCATTTGAATCTTTGTTCTCACAAGCTAAAACCAAAGCAAAAAAAGAGTCTCCTGAAAAAAAAAATTTCAATATATATTTTAGATGATATAATTAAATTAAATTTCCTTATAAATTGATGTAAGCCGATATAATTAGTCAATTTATCTAAATATTTTGTTGCTCAATTTATATTCTAAATGTAATTACATCAAAATGCACACTTGTATATCGATGAAGGTCCGATACTATAAATATGGAACTCCCTCTCGAGTTGCATTAACAGATTAATGAATTCCGGATCCAAAACCCTCCGATATTTCGGGAATCCACTCCGGCAGCGGGAGGAAAATAGGGAGCAGCTTTTAAAAGTATATGAGGGAGCTATATGTATCGGCTTATGTAGATAACTGTCTGATCAAATAACAAATGTTTGTTTAGTAGACTTGACGTAGTGTGGCATATACCTACCAGCTTACCAGCCGGAACTTTTCCTGCGAGGTCTGTACTTTGTATCTTTTCCTCGAGAAGCTTAGAAAAGAATATAAATCTAGCCGCAAGGTACCGGCAGAATAGAATTGTACCTTCCCCTGTACCAGGTTTCGTAAGAGACAACTAAGGTACCAGAACCGACAGATTGCGGTATATCCATCCAAAACATTGCAGCTCAAATGCACTGGGCGGGGATGGGCAGAAGCATCCCCGTTGCGAAAGCTGCACTTTGCTATTGACAATACGCTTGCCCAGCGCAGCAATAATGGGCAATATTCCCCCCTTTCTTGGGAAGGCCTATGTCCAGGGGTGGACTTTCGCTGGCTGGTATGATTATGAAAAATATAAATCTTTCCCACAAATATATATTCGATTAAACCTAGCCGTATTATATCAAGTTCAAATAACATCACAGGTCGAATCAGCTGAAAAGCAACCAGTCTATCTTAACAATAGACTGTTATAAAAATTCGTTATAAGATCCACTAAAAAGGGCGAGCATAAAAAAACCGACGCTCCAAGTCACTTTATTTGATTTGACAGGACCGTTATCAGCGATAGTTCTCACAAAACTGATAAATTAAAATTAGCAAGTTAAGATGTGGTACAGAACATTTTGTGCAGAAACTTACATTGAAATCAATGAAAATAAAAATCACGCATGAGTTATAAATAAGTAAAAAGTTATAAATATTTAAAGTACGAGTTTAAACTAAACGTGTTAACACGGCAAAGCGAACACTGCTATTTGGCGGTAGAAATAGGTTAGAGCAAGGTACCAATTCAAATGACCTTTGTGTGATTAATTGTGGTCTATCAAGATCTCATACAAAACCAAGACTTCATGTAAGTAGCTTCTTCATAAACGTGTGTCTTTTGTTTCCGTCTACTGACGCTGGCGGCGTTGTAGTTTTTTTTATTTTGCAAATGTCATGGCTTTTCACTGGTCACTTGAATTGTAATTAGAAATTTAAGAGTTTCTTAACAACCATTAGAAGTCCACTGCTGGATATGTTTCTGCAAGAAAGTGGGATTTTTCCCACATTTACCGTGCTGCGAGACGGGGATCCTGCTGTCCATCTCCGCACATGTGCATTTGTGCTGCACTGTTTCGGATAATCCATCCATCCATCAATCCATCAATCCATCCATCTGTCGGTTCTGGTACCTTTCTTGGGCAGGCTTACGCACAGCAGTGGACTTCAAATTGCAGTAATGATAATAATGATGAATAAAATTAGTCCTCGTCTAGTGGTTGAAATTCGTCCATAATTCGTAAAATATTTGTAAAGTAAACCTCTACAATGGAATACGATCGCTTTTCTTAAATTTATTTCGTTTATATAATTAAAGAATAATAAGATTCTACCAGTCCTTGATTATGCGGATGTCAGTTACCTAGACATGACTGAGTTCCAAATTGATAAGCTGGAGCGCCTTTAGAATTTTCTTATTAGATTCATATTTGGTTAACGTAAATATGATCACGTATTTGAACTTCGTAGTAAGCTCGAATGGGTTCCTATTTGACATTGCAAAAATGGTAGGCTAATATTCTCTGTGTATACTATAAGGTGCTATTGTATGCTTCCTCTCTATTTATCTAATAATTCGTCGTTTCGTCTTCTTAGAAGATCCAAGAAAATGCCTTCTTTACGCTGATTATTAAGTACTGTTAGCATTGTCAGCTTAAGAGTTGCAAGAGATGGTAACGATTTGCAAGATTCCTTTCAAAGGAAACGTTTAATATAAATATGATAAAGTCTGAAATTGTGATCGATGACATTAAAGTTGAAGAAGTGAAAGAGTTTGTGTATTTGGGAAGCATATTACAAGAGATGGGAAGTATAAAGAATATATTAATCTGAGAGTGAAAACTGAAAATAGTGTCAATAGTCCTTACATGCTTTTATGGGCATCCAAAATGTGTCAAATAGGGCACGACTGGTTGTTCATAGAGGTGTGTTGGTTTTAACACTGGTAGTGAATTCCTGGATATGGCTATAAATATTGGGTATGGCAGAAGAAGCTCCCGAGTAGAAAAATGAAAGCACTTCTAAGTATGTATGCTACGAATTTGAGAGATAGATTAAAGAGTACATAAGAGATTGATGTGGTGTTAAAGATGATGTTGATACCACAATAGAGAAAAAAATTTTGAGTTGGGTTGGATATGTAGCAATATAGAGTGGAAGTGAATGGAAATTTGTGTAAGACGATCTAGGCTTACATATCTCAACTAGGTAGAAGAGGTATTAAAGAAGGGCCAAGTCAGAAGTACCAAGGAGAAACAGGCGTATATAAAAGGACTAATGTGAGTAGGAGAACCGAGAGAGTTATGCCAATATTGTAACAAGTGGAGATCCATAGCCTGCCTACCCTGATGGGACACAGGCGTGATGTAAACATGTACAATAAAGTGTATTAAGTATTTTAAAGATATTTTTAGTCAAAATTAGCTATGATCATAAACATATATGAAAACAAGGCTTTAAATGTTGTTTCATTTATAATTACAAGGGGGTGAATATTTTGTTATGGTAAACCGTAGTTAGAGAATTGTAACTACGTTTTGTGAATATAATACTTTTACTATTTAGAAATTACTTAAATACTAGAAAAACTCAATTACGTCTTTATTTCAATTCCCGCAATTGTCGAATACAACGTCATTATATTTATAAGTTTGTATTTTAATTACATGTCTTGTTATTTTCAATAACAATACCTAAATTTTGACATTAAATACAAAAAAAAATATAATCACTACAGCTAGTTAATTTTTATTTATTAAGATCTTCTGCGTTTCAATGTGTCGTTTCAACTGTACTCTATGTAATATTATTTTAATTATTTTAACCTTTACAAAACTAACTATACTTTACTAACCTATTAAATACTAACCTATACTTCTGGGTGAGGATGAGCAGCAGTATCCACATCTTGATGTTGCACTCTGCTTTTGCTATACCTGCCCAGTGTGGCAGATAAAGGCAAAAATCCTTTTATCTTTGGGAAGTTAATAGCTTACTATGATGAAATGATTAGGGGTGACCACCCCCATATAGTGTAAGAACTAGGTAAGCGTGAGGTCCCGGAGCAGACGACTTTTGTATGAGGTCTGAGATATTGTGTACATTAATTATTATTTTTACATTTTTATAATGTTCTGGATGGACCATATATATAATAAATAAATAATGAATTTACACAATATCTTATGCAATGATCTGACTCCAATATAAGTCGATTAAAACACAGCAGAGCAACCACAAATTTATTACTTAACTATATATATTTAGCATCCTGACACATAACAAGCACCATAATATAAATATTGGTCATGAGTGGGATCAAATCCATCGAGCCCGAAAAACATTTAAAAGTTTACTGATTCATTCAAACAGATTTTTTTTCAAATACTATCCTCATTTGTGAGGATTGCGAATTCTCGGTTTAATTCTCATTGTATCACTCGTCATATTTAAAGCTTAAATTTTTTGTTGTAATAACAAACCACTACAAAAAACATTAAATCCAAAACCGGTAAATATTAACGCGAGACAAGCCATTTCGTGCGATGGAAACTGTATATTACCCATTTCCGCCGCAACAAAAAGCCGGCAATATTAAAAAGTGACCGATCAATCACCGGGCAGCGTATTGCGTGTACCCCAACCGTATTAAGTCGTATATTTGCCGTATATTGGTTGCCGAAGTAACGGCCTCAAATTGAAAAGTTGATAAAGAGCCCTCTTGCCCTTGGAGGACATCGCTTAGGGAGCACGGGAGTAAGAAGAAACGTGTGCACACTTAACTTCACGATAAACTTCTACAGAGATTAATAAAACTCATCTTTTTTTAGAGAACCTAATGTGGATAAATGAACCTAAAGAAATGGAGAGGGCGAGGTCGCTTGTTAATGAGCGACCTGTGCCTGATCACACCTGCATGCCCTTCCGCGGCAACCTCGCGGTTAGCTGAAAAGATAGAAGTGTGTGATGTGTTTTTAATTGTGGAGTGCCAGGGAGGGAGCGACAAAGGGAGGTATTTAAAAAAGAAATGCTTTCGACTATTTTTGGGGCCTACAGGCCCGTTGGTGCAGAAGGTAGTGATTCTATCTTATGCGCCAAAGATCGTTGGTTCGATCTCCAGACATACAAACATTTATATGATGATAATTGTGTTTGTTCTGTGTCTGAGTGTTAAATTTATGTTTTTATTATTATAATTGTTATTGTTCTCTTTCTTGATTCGATCACGCGCATTATAATTTAGTTACGATGTGATTTTAATTATTTTTCCTTATATATATTATATAAGGACTCTGACAGGGTCATGTGTTTGCGCATCAACCATATAAATTGTATTTAGAGAAAGCTACCCTTATTCCTTTTTTAGTTTCCATCATAACATCAGCCATTGGAAGTCCACTGCTGGACACAAGCCTCTCCCAAAAAGGAGATTTTTAGCTTATAATTGCCTTTCTGGGCATGCGTGTTGGCAACCGCAGAGCCCAGCTAACGCAACGGGGATGCTGCTACCCATCCCTGCCCATCCCCACCTAGTACATTTGAACTGCACTGTTTCGGATGGATTTTCCGCCATCTGTCGGTTCTGGTACCTTATTCGCCACCAGCAGACCAGGTGATATACTACATTCAGAGATACCTTAGCCGGGTATCTTAATTTCATTTTATTTCTTTAAGCAAATATTATCTTGAAATATAAATTCTACATTTTTTAATGGATAAGCCTCTAAAGTAAATAATTTGTATATATTGTATACCATGGGGGTACCCAAGGGTAGAATAATACCTCCCTCTATTCCAGGTGCCGTCAGAGGCGATTAAGGTACAAGAAACGAGAGATGGCGTTATATCCATTATAAGCAGTGTAGCTCAAATGCACAGGTTGGGGTTGGGCAACAGCATCCCCGTCGTGGAAGCAGCGGTCTGCGATTGCCAACACGCTTGCCAGCGCGGCAATTATGGGCAAAATTACCCCTTTCTTGGGGAGCTCTAGGTCCAATAGTGGACTTTCAATGGCTGATATAATGACGAAGATCAAATACATCTTACCAATGAGTTATTAAAACCGTATTTTAAAGTAGTCAAAAATTATTTTATTTTAAGTAGTGACCTCAATATAAACAAAGTTGTAGCGAGAGGGATAGAGGTATTGATTATAAATGTTGCTTACAATGTGGTTTGTGTTAGTGATGAACTCATAAATATAGTGATTGATGGCTCACCTCATATACAACTAATCAATCAAGCAACTTTCCCGCTCACCAGACATGTTGGAAAGTGTTTCGAGTACACTAATGCAATTTGCGTTTGATCCCTTTACAATATCTTCATCGTAATTGGAATTCAAAATTGTTGGATGAAGTTTATCGCAGATACTCAACTCATACATACGAATCTATTATGATTCGGTCATGTTTAAGTGATAGTTCAAACATGGTTAGGTTGTAGTTATTGTTGCTGAGCGTATAGTTGGGTCAACAACAACAAAAATAGTTTTAGTTATCATTAGATTGATTACTAACACTATTTTGGTTGTTTTGATGCCCCATGTGATGATGGTAATTCGTCATATCAGCTATAGAACGTCCACTGTTGCACAAAGGCCTGCCCAAGAATGGAGGAATTATATATACCAATATTACCTATGTTTGTCGCACTGTGGTGGCATTCGCTGAGCGTAGCTTTGCGAAGGGAATGCTTCAGCTATTCCTCGCCCTTTTACATTTAAGCAACTTTAATTCGAGTGGATTTACAGCCTTCTATAGATAACGATACGTTAATCGTTCTATTTTATTCTTGATTTTCTTATGTAATTTCTTTGATGTTTGTTATAGTTTATGTGTATTATGTTTTGCTGTTATTTAGAAGTACATAACGCATGATTTATTTCTATATAATAAGATTCTCCTGTAATTGTTTGCTACACATAAAGAAAAACACTATTATTGTATTTTAACCAATGAATTGGTGTATGGAAATTTCGAAGGATCAATAAAAATTAATAAATAAATCGTTTCTTACGATACCTGGTGTTAACGAGGTACTTTTCTATTCCGATTTCTTTCTCTGATTATATCAAAATATTACTAAGCATATCTAATCATAGTAAAACGATTTAATCTACCTATAGGAGAAGATCATATACACAAGAAGACACAAAGCCCGTTTTCAGAAAAATCATGAATGTCTATAAGTAAACTATCACAAAAGTAAAAATCAATATACAGTGGGTATCGGCTGAGTTAGAACCTCCCCCTATACCAGGTGTCGAAAGATGCGACTGAGGTACGTAAACCAACAGATGGCTGTATTTCGTATAGATTGTGCTGAATGATATCTGACATTCCCATTTCAAAGCAACGTTCTGCAATTGCCACCACGCTTGTCAAGCGCAGTAACTATGGGCAAAATTCCTCCTTCCCTGGGCAGGACTATGTCTGCCAGTGACTATAACTGCTATAACGATATAAACTGCTTTATATTGGTACGTACTGTGCCCGTACAGAAGTTTATTATTACATCTGATAGTGTGATTAGGAAAGGGACACTGCAAATGGCACTCCACGACGGTCAGTCGGTTCCGGGTGGCGTTTAATGCGTCCACGATAGTGTAAAGTACATTTACTTTGACCTAATCACCGTATTAGTAGACTTGCGCTGTCTGCGTAAGATATTTTGAGATAGCGGCGGGTGGGCAAGGCGTTTTCATCTTTACAGCCATTTGAAATCCACTGGACATAGGCCTATCCAAAAAAGGGTGAATTTTACCCATGATTTCCGCTCTGGGCCAGCGTGTTGGCAATCGCAAAGCGCAGCTTGCACGACGGGGATGCTGCTGCCCATCCCTGCCCTGTGCTTTTGAGCACCCAATATTTTAGATGGATATACCGCCATCTGTCGGTTTTGGTAACTCAGTCGCCTTCTACGGGGAGGTACAATTCTTCTCTGCCAGTACCTCACGGCTCAATATATTTATTAAAACATAATATGATTATGTTTAAAAAATATATGAAGACCACCGAAAAAACGTTTTATTTTAAGGAATATCCAAATGGATTCCTGACTCTGAGCTGCGGCCGTGGACACTGATCGATGTTGCTGCAAGCCACACTGATGGATCGCTCGCCCGGCGCTCGGCTCACCTGAATGTGACTCTCGAGTGTTTCTGTTAAGGAGTGTGTCGCTGTCTTTGTTGTGTCGAGAGGTGGGACAGGAACAGCTTGATATTGGTTACTAGAATTCGTGTCTTGTTTTTAATTTCACTATATATTTTACTATAGTATACAACTAATATGTAAAAAGAAAATCTGCACCTCTTTTTAAGCAAAATAAAATAAATAAATGTGGAGAAGAAGTATAGCTATTTCATATACATAATGCATTAAAAACACCTTTCAGTTTGTTAAAATAAATATCAAACACACTACAGTACACAAAACTAACTTAATTAAAGTAAACATTAATAGGCTTTTTTATCATATAGACAGATTAATATCAAAGTTTTGCTATACTATATGCCAATCATAATACGAAAAATTAAGTAAGGGTCGAACTTAAAAAACTTAATAATTATGGTCGAATTTCGACCAACGGGTGACCACTGTTATAAATAAGTTGGCAAACTTGCATCTGGGGGATTGAAAGCATTACAATTATTTTATTACGCCGCGGGGTACTAGCGGAGTAGAAAAATGCCTCCCCCTGTACCAGATGTCATAAGAGGAGACCTAGGTATCGGAACCAATATTATAGCTATATAATGAAATACCCGTAACATTATAGCTTAAATGCAACAGGGCGGGGGTGGGTTTCCTGTTTTCTGTTGCGTAGCTGTGTTCTGCAATTGCCACCATGCTTGCCCAGCGCGGCAAATGCCCCTTTTTTGAGGAGGCCTATGTCCAATGGTCGTTTAACGGCTGCAATGGTGATGATATTATGAATTTGATTACAATGATATACTCTTACTTTACAACCCATAGATAAGTATACAAAGTATACACATTGTTTTAAAACACAACTCTAGCATAGATCTTTTTGTTTCTTGACTAGCAATTTTCTTATTATTCATTACCGGTATGACAATTATCATTACAATGGTTGCTAAAATTTATTACGAAGTTAGATATTGTCAAACATTTTTTTTACTTGATTGTTTAATTTTATTTCTAAAAAGAAATTGCAACATTTTTATGATTTTAAATATATATATTTTTTACACCCTTAATAGGTATATGTCAATAAACCATAAAACACATTTTTAATTAAATATTTTAGAGCAATTTTACATACAAATTTGCAACCGCTATTCTATCTCTTTGGGATAAAAATTCTTAAAATCCCTTCATAGTGTGCGTCCGAATTTTTAATTAAAATAACTATGCAGTTTCACGTTCCTACCATTAACGTTCCCAGCTGTACCTGTATCTTTGTGTCAATGGGAACTTCTCGTTTTTTGTATTATATAATATATATCTCACCAGCTGGGCAGCGTTCGGAAAACTGCGAAACATCTTCTCGTCCGACATACCTCAGTGTCTCAAGTGGAAAGTTTACGACCAATGTATGTTACCAATGACGACCTATGGCAGCGAAACATGGTCTCTTACCATTGGTCTAAATAGCCAACTGAAAATAACTCAACGAGCTATGAAGAGGGCAATGCTCAGAGTCAATTTACGCGTTCGAATTAGGAATGACGAGTATTGTGTCAAAATCAAAGTTACTGATATTGCCCGGCGGGTAAGTACGTTGAAGTGGCAGTGTGCAAGGCATTTGGTACGCAGAACCGATGGCCGATGGGGTTGTAAGGTTCTGGATTGGAGACCACGTACCGGCAAGCGTAGTATAGGGCGTCTACCCACAAGATGGACAGACGATCTGATTGAAATGCACTCGACACAGGCTGGTCCTATTAAAGATTACTTGAAGAGGCCTATGTCGTTGGACGTGATGTGGTGATGATATTGATACAACGGAAGAAACTGAAATAAAATATTTTAGTTTTTATCATCGATGTTTCCGATGGCGCAGATGTTAGTAGTCCTATTTTATCCGCCAAACGTGGTAGGTTCGATTCCCACCCAAGAAAAATATTTAAATGATAATATTTGTATTTGTTTTGTAGTGTCAAATGTATGATGTATTCAAGTATATTTTTGATTCCTCTGTTGTCTGCTGTTACAGACATCAAAATGACAAATATAATACTCAAATACATATATTCAACTCCCAGATACAGAACAAATGTTATACTTAGTTGGGAATCGAACCAACGACTTTGGACGCACAAAACAGGAACACAACTGTACCATCGGGCCCGTCATGATCATGAAAATGAGAAACATTTGAAATCAATTAAATCCCTACAACCAGACAACATTTCATAAAATAGCAACATTACTAAATATTGGGCACAAACAGTCATTATATCCGATCAAGTTGCTAAAAACTCTGTACAAAACCCAAACATCACAGATACTCACTTCATACTAAGCAATCGGTCAATATAGGCGAGTTCAAAATAAACGGATTCTACTGAAATTTGAATCAAGTAATTCCAATAGTGGCTAAGCTGATTTTCAAACGTAATTTAATAAAATATCTAATCCCTCGGAAATTTCCGGTGTTTAAGCTGAAAATTACTCTGTTCGAAGCATTATTGTATTAGTCATGTACACGATAAACATAATTAAAGGCCGTCAACAATTTGTACTGCGCTAAGCCAATTAATGTGCATGCGTTATATTTGTTACCGGAAAGTGGATGAATTTCTAAACAATATGGCTGACTGATTTTACAAATAAGGCTAGTTCGATTATGATGATAGTCAGACCATATTTAGTTTTCTTTATTAATACAGCCGTAAGGTACCGGCTGAAGAGAATAGTACCTCCCTCTGTACCGGTATCGTAAGAGGTGATTTAAGGTACCAGATCCGACAGATGGCGTTATATCCATCTGAAACAGTTTAGCTCTAATGCACGGTCCGGAGATAGATTAAAGGCATAATTTCCTCTTTCTCAGGGAGGCCTATGTCCAACAGAGGTCTTCTAATAGCAGATATGATGCTGGCAATAATTATTTGTATAACAACCTTCAAGGTAACAAAGGTGTCTTAACATTGTTTTAATGGACTTTGTTTTTAATTTTAGTTCGATTTTATCTAATATGCTTGATGTCTAGACCTTTCTAATGTAAATTAACATCATCATCATCAGCCATAAGACGTCGACCTCTGGATATGGAACTCCTCAATAGGACCGGTTGTATACGGCCTGTGTCCAGCAAGGTCCAGCGGGTTTAGTCAGATCATTTCTCGATCTTGGGTAGACGCCCTACGCTGCGCTAGCCGGTACGTGGTCTTCATTCTAGAACCTTACGACAACATCGGCCATGCCATGCCCATTGCCAATAATGACAAATTTTGATGCCAACAAATAACTCTTGCGACGCTATTAAGTTGATATCTGTCATTCTAATCAAGATATATATAAAGTATTTTCTCGTATTTCAGTAAGTGGGAATTTTACAGTATATATACATATATACATCACGCTTGTGTCCCGTCGGGGTAGGCAGAGACTATAAATCTCCACTTTGCTTGCCTCACTGGCTTTCCCTTACTCGCGTTAGTTATTTCATACACGTTGATTTATTCTTAGTACCTCTGACCTAGCTATTCTTAAATACCTCTTCTACCTGTTTAAGATTCACTTCCGCTCTATATATTTGTGCAGTCATTCTACTTTGATCCATCCTTCTACATATCCAAAACATCTCAACATTCCTTTCTCTATTGTTGTCACATCATCTTTTACACCACATCGATCTCTTATCACATCATCTTTTACAGTATATTATGGTTCAATAAAAACTTATCGTCGGAACATATTTTTTCAAAAGCAGCTCTGGTATTTCAATAATACTGACCCGTTGGTGCAGATGGTAGTTATCCCATATTGTGCGCCATGGTCGTGGGTTCGATCCCCACCCAGAGCAAATATTTAGACAAATAGTTGTAATTGTTCTCTGTCTGGGTGTTTTCTGTAAATTCAAAAATCATATTTGTGATTCATCTGTTGTACTTTTCCTGTCTCTTAGGTTAATGTATGAGATGTCATGTGATTTAATTTTTAATAATAAACTCTAAATTTATAAAAAACTAAAAGTATTTGTTTGAGTTTCGAGGTGGTGATATATTAAAGCATTATAATTCAGGTTTAAGTTTTTTTTTTATCATTTATGATTTCAGGTTGCAGTTTATTGTTTTGTATTTAAATCAGAAAGTCATATTTTATTTTTTCTATGTCTCTAATTTAATTTATATTAATGTATATGCCGTCAATAAACAGCAACAACTGGGCAGTTATTAGCCAGTATATAAATACAATAACCTTTATATTATATATAGATATTATTTTAATAGTTCTTTAAAATTATAGCTGACGGACCTGATAGCGTAGATAGCAATATTACTATCTTGTACGCCAGGTGACCTATCGTGAGTTCAATTCTCATCCAGGATAAATATTTTATGAAGATATTTGTGTTTGTGCTAAAATATATATTAAAGTATTATATTTCTGATTCATCTGTTGTCTCTAACACAAGCGTTTTAATCGACTTACAACGAAGCCAGGTCAATGCATGAGATGTTGAGTGAATACTTTAAAAAGGATCTATAGTTTTCTTGTTTAATTTTATACTTGAATAACTTGTCAAAATCATTTGACGTAAGTATCATTTGTACGTATGTATATACTGATCTTTAAATCTTCTATTCGTGAGGTACTGGCAGAGTAGAATAGTACCTCCCACTGCACCAAGTGTCGTAAGAGGCGACTAAGGTACCAGTATTGATAGATGGCGGTATATCCATTCAAAACAAAATAACTTAAATGCACTGGGTGGGGATGATTCTTTGATTGATGAATTGATGATTGATGAGTGGGCAGCATTTCCGTCGCAGAAGCTGTACTCTGCGAGGGCGTTTGCTAACACGGTTGCCCAGCGTGGCTAGAATTATATATACTTATAGACAAAATTCCTACCTTATTGGACAGGCCTATGTCCAGCAGTGGTGTGGTATGACGATATTGATGGCTGAACTTCTTCAAAATTTAATATTTTGTTCGAAAATTTTAAGGCTTCCTTCCATCCACCTTCCAAATAAATCTATAAAATGCATTTCTACCCGCACTCAAGATGGCAATACGGCAACACTTTGTGAACGCTATGCATTTCCGCTCCAAAGGCGAAACTACTATTTTCCATTACTAAAGAAATTGCACTGTAATAGTTACTCTTGCAGACACGTTGCTCCCAGAAATATGAGACCTTCAAGAGAGAATATTAAATGTAGTTTACGTATGCTACGGTTGCTTCATTGTATCAGTGATAGACCTCTTACAAAGTCTATATGAACAACTACTTCTATCACCAAACAATAAGACTTGCTTTGTGTTTCGATCAGAAAATTCGCCGATATTACTGGATAGTGTATTCAAAATAGCCCAGCTTCATAATAATTGCTTTGTGTTTCAATCAGAAAATTCGCCAATATTACTGGATAGTATAGTCAAAATAGCCCAGCTTAATAATAATTGCTATGTGTTTCGATCAGAAAATTCGCCAATATTACTGGACAGTGAAGTCAAAATTCCTGTCAAAAGTCCAGCTAATTAATAAGTAAGCAAGTGCAATAAAGTGCTGGTATTGTAGAATAGTATCCGCCCTAGTACCAGGTGGCGTAAAAGGCGGATATAGTACTGGGATCGGTAGATGGCGGTATATGCTCCCAAAACAATGCAGTGTCATTCGTGTTGCATAGCTACGTCCTACGATTGCTAATATGCCGGCCCGGAGCGGCAACTATGGACAAAATTTCCCTAATTGTTCACTCAAAATAGCGGAACTCAAATGCAGCGAAGCTACACTCTTTGTATGCCCTTACGCCACGACCACGCATATGTCTGGTAGGTCTATGTCAAGCAGTGGAAATTTTGCTGCTTTAATGAAGTTAATGATTGTGGAAAAGGAAAAGTAAGGCAGAGTATATTTCACATCTCATACTGACCTGTCTCCGAGATAAGTAAATTAAAAGCACTAATGTTCTAAATATCAGACAATAGAGGAATCACAAATATAATATTCAAAAACATTGGAAAAATACCCAGACACAGAACAAATACAAATATCCATCATATAAATATTTGTTTTATTTCTGGGTGAGATCAAACCCATGACCCTTGATGCACAAGATGGGATCAATATAATCTGCGCCATCGGACCCATACTAATGAAATAAAAGTTTAATTGAAGGTATTGTTCCGAACCGTATTGCAGCCGTAAAATTTTTGATTAGACAGTACGCTCGCACTCAATTGCCTTGAGATATGTATGGCTTTCAGTGTCGGAACCTAATTACTAGATTAAACTATTTATCTCTATTTGCAGGGAAGTTTCAAAGGGAATCGATATGTGTAAAATCTATATAAATAAAAACGAATCCTTGAAAAGATGTCCGCGCGTAACTCTAGAAAGAATACACCAAATTGTATATTTATTGTTTTACTAAAGACGGTATCATAGGTTTAATGTTGACAACGTATTCAAATTTATGTATATGAATTCATGCACGGCATTTTTTAATTTCCAAGAAACAACAAATAACAGCTAACGCCTTACATGGATCTTGCGATAAAGATCATATTTACAAGAAAAAATAAATTTGTCTTAGGTATCAGGCGAGACTCGAACTAGCAATCTTTTCAATTCTGATAGACTGCATAACCATTGAGCTAACAGGACTTAAATAAACACAAAAAATTCTTGTGTTCTTTTTTTGCTTAGAATTCAGAACTATCTCTTTAATATTACGTAGAAACACTTTTAATCTTAATCCCGACAGACACTAGACACTGCTAATTAATTTTATATAATTTTAGTTTTATTTTCAAAAATATTATTTTTAATTTAACAGTTTTCAATTATCACCAATCAAGTTAAACATCATCTGCTGGACAGAGGCTTCCCCATGCAAAATTTTGCCCATAATTGCCGAGTTAGGTAAGTGTGGTCGTAATCGCAGAGCGTAACATCGCGGCAGAATAGCTGCTGCCTATCTCCGCCCATGTTGCATTTGAACCACGCTGTATCTAGATGTTAGTAATATACTCGTATTATCTCTCGATTCCGGTACCTCAGTCGCCTCTTATCACAACTAGCACCGACGGAACTAGTGAATGCATAAAACTAATAGAAATGCAATATATTGCAGTATCGAGAACTGCTATAATTCCATCTCAACTATGCAATTCAACTTTCCCTAGTTAAAAATCAGCAATCTGTGAGTCACAAACTAAACCTAGCCCACAATTTAATGACAATCTTCCAGCTCTGCCCAAATAAAATATCCAAACTCAACAGTCTTCAAATTCCATATTCAGATGTGCGGGCCGAGGCGACGTGTGCAGTGTTTCCCTTGCATTTGACTTGCATCTGTTGACACACGCTTGCAATCCCCGGAATGCATTCCTCGTGAGTACTGCTTGCGTCTGGACTCGCTCGATTTGAGGACCAGGAATATATCACTAGTAAAACAAAGTGTTTGCGATATGTTTCTGCCTTAAATATAGCTTGATTACAAATACAATTGACAATTTAGTAGCGTCGTACAAGTTATTTATTTTGTAATTATAGTTGTTGACACTGTAATTTGTAATTCATATTGTCTAGGATATACAAGTTTCACATATAAAGCGTATTAGATAAAATAAAGCCATTGCCAATTGCCCATAATTTCCACTCTAGGCAAATGTGTCGGCAATCGCAAGGCGCAGCTTTCGCGATGGGGATGCTGTTACCTATCCTGGCCCTGTACATTTGAGCTGCACTGTTTTGGATGGATATACAACCATCTGTCGGTTGTGGTACTTTAATCGCCTCTTACGTACCAGGTATGGTACAGGGGGAGGTACGATTCTACTCTGACAGTATCTCAGGGCTAGTATTATACTATGATTTATGTTGTCTGATATTCGCATGATAAGAGTTTTAAGCGACTTATTTCTGAGTCAAGTTAATAGATGAGATGTTGTATAAATTTATTTACTATTTACAATATAGTTTTGCTACTCTCTTCCGATGCAAGCATCGACGCCCATACTGAGTCGCTCAACAGAGTCCGCTCTAGCGGAAAATGCACTGGATTTTGTTATCAGAATAAAAATTTTAAGACTCTTCGGATGTCAGGAGCTCGGAGGAGGTAGCTCTGAAATATTAAGCCTGGAATTTGCGAAATATCCTCACGCTCGTCGGCGACATACGGGCACGATTGAGTTGATCGAATATTTTTTGTTTCAGTACAAAAAATATTAATGGAATTTTGTACGACAGTTTGGTATGATATCTTTCCGCAAGCTTGAATTTGTACATGAAAATAATAATAGAATTTCCACTTAATTAGCGAACAAACATACAGTCGAGAAGCGTAGCCTTATTTCTTTTACATCACATTACCCAGTAAATACATGATAGTAAGTATCACTGCATCCTATAGACTCTCGCTATCACTTGGGTATCACTAGCGCGTTACCAACCTTGTGAGTTAAAGATATCATGTCACATACTCAGTAATTTCACAGCCTCTCTCACCCTTAAAAACCAAAATACTCTAATTTGAACATTACAATTTTAGGGTAGAAGTAAGTGAGAGTGTGGTACGAATATATATGACCTAGTTATGAGGTCACTTCACCTGAGCTGACAAAACACTGCGTTTTCTCCTTAAAATGGATTCAGACTATCTATAATCTCTAAGCAAATTTTATTTAAATCTGTTCAGCAGTTTTGACGCGAGGTTGTCAGCATTGGTACCTCACTCTCACCTATCTCCACCGCTTGTGGCAGAAGCAATGTTTAAATGATTGTGCTCTAGTAAGAAGAGTGAAAGAGGCAGTGAAGTTACTGGGTGATATGGCATACTATCCATAAGTCACAAGGTTGGCAACGCGTTAGTGATATCCTTGTGATATCACAAGCGTTTATAGACTACAGTGACGCTTACTATCACGCAGACTGTATGCTTGTTTGTCAACCTTATTTAATAAAAAAATAAAACAAAGTAGGGTAGTATTTTGTTACAAACTATGTGTCGTTAGAAGTGAGACGGCATAGTTACAACCAACAGATGCTAGGGAGAAGTAGCTGCATTCTCGTCGGAACGTTATGCTCTGCGATTGTCATCAACTTTACCCGGCGTGGGAGTCATGGTCTGGTCTTAAGATCCTACAACCGTTTTACCAGTATATTGGGAATCACTTGAGAAAAGCTATGCCCTAGAAAGCCCTAGAGACATTTCGTCGACGATAGTGCAATACCGCGTAATTAGAAATTGCAAATACAATTATTAAAGATGGAAAAGGGACCTTATTAACTTAAGCTATAATAATAATAATAATATATATTCATATTTCTATATGCAACGTTACACAGCTGATATATTGATTATATAAGTAGATCTCCTGTATCCAACAGCTTTGAAGAAGGCTTATCTTGGGAGCATAAACTACTAAGAAAGAGTGATCTTTTCCCATCAATTTATGTAACTTCACCCTGTGCATTTGTACACCGCCAGCTGACGTCTACGGTACCTCTTACATACGAGAGGTATCACAGGGCTAGTAACTTATACGCTCTCACATAATTACAACCACACAACTGGGAAGATTAAAAGTGTTTCCCACAAAAGCGGGAATTAGGCTGTGCCGCGGCGAAGCGTGACTCGGTTGAGCTAGTAGGCTATAAATACCCTAGGGACCCCGTGTAATCTGAAAGCTGGCACTCTCCGGATACACTCCACGTTAAAATGTTCTCATTTGAGCAAGCCAACGGTTAGTGTTTTAAAAGGTGACCTTTGTAAAATGTAGAAACAGAATATCATGATGAATAAATTGGTAGAAGATATTATGTCACTTTACCCCGTAATTTCGCTGCCTCTTTCACCCTCCAAACCGGAAAACAGCAATGCAATCACTACTATTTAGTGTTAGAAATTGGTGAGAGTGAGATACCAACGTAGACGACCTTTGTATGACCTCTATCGTCTACCTCGTTATTTAAATGTATTAATTAAATATCAGTTTCTTTTACAAAAGTCCCTAGCCAAAGTTGCATTAGCACTTATAAAATTAGGCAAGACAAAATCTAGATATATGGGAATCTCATCACAAAGTACGCCCGCAAAAAATAGACACAGAGCAATCTTTCTTAATGCATTTACGAGGCAAGCTTGCCCCAGTACTTTGTGTCTGCATAGTTACATTGCTTTTGTGTCTTAAAAGGGAGTTCACTAATATTCATTCTATTTTAAATCTCGAATAATCCTCATAATGCGTCTTGAAACTCTAAAAGGTTTCGCTAATGGAATTTTCTTTTGAAGTGTACGCGAAATTTTGAACTGAAATTTAGTTAATGGTAAGTTGAGATACGTTTTTAATTCTACAATTTGTCAAGCGAAAATGTATTTGTCTGTGGTGTCTTGACCTATTTATAACAAGATGACACAATAAAAATGCCTCTTTTAAGCCATGCGGTACCGCCTGTTCCAGGTGTCGTAAGAGGTGACTGAGTAGCTTAAGTGATAGGGCGGGGATGATGATGGGGAAATTGCCCCTTTCTTGGGGATGCCTATGTAGTGGACTTTAAAGAGCTGATTGATTTTTACAAAAATAAAATTTAACTGTTTTTAATGCTTTAACACTAACAAAATCTTTATATCCTTACTAACAATATAAACGTAAAAGCCTGATGTGTGGATGCGTGGATGGGTGAATGTCTGAATGTTTTTCGTGAGGTACCGGCATATTAGAAAATTACCTCCATCTCTAACAGGTGTCGTAATAGGCGACTAAGGTACCAGAAGCGACAGATGGTGGTATAACCATCCGGGTCAGTGTAGCTCGAATGCACACGGTCGGGATGGGCAGCAGCATCCCCGTCGCGAAAGCTGCGCTTTGCGATTGCCAACTCGCTCGCCCTGCGCATTAATTATGGGCAAAATGATAATGATGATGATGTCTGTAACTCTTCCACGCCGGAACCGTTGAATAAATCTGGATTAAAAATTGGGCTAAAAGAAATAGGCTGATCTATACTCCAAGAATATATTGTTGCAGGATAGATCTGGCTTCTATCTTATTTTTGCATGACATTTAGCTGTGAGGCAATGACAAGAATTTATATATATATATATATATATTACTAAAGTTTGTCAGAGATACGATAAAGGTCTTACGGACAATATGAATAGTAATAATAATAATAATAATAAATTCCCACAACATCTCATACATTGACCTGACTCCGTGGTAAGTCGCTTAAAGCACTTGTGTTACGGACGCCAGACAACAGAGGAATCACAAATATACTACTTAAATACATATATTTTACACCCATACACAGAGCAAACACAAATATCATCATATAAATATTTGCTCTGGGTGGGAATCGAACCCACGACCCCTGGTGCACAAGACAGGATCACTACCATCTGCGCCATCGACACTATTAACGCGTAATTTTAAAAGATTACCGTCAGCACAGCTTCAGTTGCTTTGCTTTTAAATATAGATAAGTTCGCATACTTTTAGTTATCGTTAGAGATAATCGAAGTACCGATGTTTTCATAGGGATATCACTAGTTTACCGAGGTACATGAGGACTGCCTCCAGAGATATATCTCTTACTAAGGTTGTCTGCATTGGTACCTCACTCTCACCTATTTCTACCGCCAAAAAGCAGTGTTCGCATTGCTTTGTTCCGGTTTAAAGGGTGAGAGAGGCAGTGAAATTATTGGGTAAATGTGATATAGTATCTAAAGTTTATAGGCTTAGCGACACGCTAGTGATATCATTGTGGTGATACTAGCGTCTTTAGGCTGCGGTCACATTTAGCATCAAGTGGACCGTATGCTAACTTCATTATTAAATAAAAAAAACACCAACTTTGTAATTTTAGTATATTACGTCGCATTATCCAGTAATTTCACTGCCTCTCTCAACCTTCAACACAGCAATGCGAACACAACAAGTGAGATTTAAGTACTTCTTACTATTATTTATTTTTATTTATTTAACTTTATTGCACAAAATGTTACAAAATGTACAAATGGCGGACTTAATGCCAGATGGCATTATCTCCCAGTCAACCATTACACAAAACTGAAAAAAATATATATATAGTGGTGCAGGCAATATATATACAAAATAAATAAACGTGGCATACATATTTGTATAAATAAACGCGATAAATGTATGATATAAAAATATATATATATGTATATATATACATAAAATAACGTACATCAGAAATAGGGTTATAAAGTTAGAGAAGCAGCATCAGTAAATAAAGTACGGAGACAGCATTTCAGGATAAATTTGTTTGGGGATTGTTTAATATTCAACGGAAGCTCGTTCCAGAGTCGTATTATTATACTATTATTAAACTTTATTTTCTGTTTTTAATATTAAAATAACTGTATTTTTTTACTAATTACTGATAAATACTTGGTATATATACCAAAACAGCATTAAAAGTAACGGCTGACCGATGATGAAGGGAAATTCAACAGGCTTGGTCTTGTATGACAAGAGTCGTGGGTTCAATCTTCACCCAATATAAATATTTATATGATGATATGTTTGTTCTGTGTCTGGGTGTCAAATATTTGTATTTAAGTAGTATATTTATAGAAGCGAAGATCAATAAAGAATTTACTAAAAACAGACAAAAAATATATGTTTCGGGAGATTTGATTGTTGAAGTTTGTAGTTTGAAAGAAAATCCGCCACCCAAAGTCACTATTCTACGCAGACGAAGTCTCAAGCACAGCTAATTATAAATAAAACACAGAAAACCGTTCATTAAATATTTAATACATTACATGTAAAATAAATCTTAATATAATTTATTTGGCAACGAGAAATAAACTTTTTTATAAAATCTTCAAAGCTTTAAACATCATAGTTATATATAAGCTTATTATTTATATATCATCTTACAATAATTATAAATATATGGACGATTAAGTTACAAGTATAATTTTTTTTTTAATGCACATTTTGTTTTTACATTTATTCGTTGATGGCACTAAACTCTTGGAGTATTTTTTTAACGCCATCTTTAATAGGCTAACGAATAATTGAACAAATTTTTTTAATGATTTTTTTTTATACTGATCAGATTAAAATTTGACTGAGTGAAATTGCCATCACGCTTACCCAGAGCGGAATTATGGGGAATTTCTCCCTTTCTTGAGGGGGCCTTTGTACAGCAGTAGACGTTCCATTATTTATTGATATAATGATTATGATGATGAACGTAGTTATGAATACATTTATTTTGGACAGTATATAAATACGACCCACTTGTCTTCATCATCATTATCATTATATCAGCCATTTAAAGTCCACTGCTGGATATCGGCCTTCCTAAGAATGGGTCGATTTTGCCCATAATTGCCGCTGGTACCATAGTCACCTCTTATAACACCTGGAAAAAGGAGCAGTACCTGAACCGATAGTTGGCATATCCACCCGAAAAAGCGTAGCTAAAATTCTCGTCACGAACCTGCACTCTGCGATTGCAACCACGATACGGCTACCCAGCGCGGCAATCACGGATATAATTCCCCCTGTTTGGGCAAGGCCAAGTAGTTTGCGCTGTACATTATAAGTACCACCTGAGGAATACAGGTTTGGAGCAGGACCCGGCTATTACATAGAAATCTAAAACATCGACCGACTGTAGGGTTACATTAACATTAACACATAAAGAAAACATATAATTTATACGGATTGTCAATAGCTATTGTTCAAATATAATTTTGAACAATTTCTACGGTGTCTGGGTTTTAATTATATGTGTTATTTTTGTGATTTCTCTGATCTCTGATATCAACAATACAAGTGTCAACGCAAGTGTTGAGCAACGTATCACAGAGTCAAGTCAATAAATGAGATGTTGTGTTATTTTTTTTTTAATTATTTATATATTGTGAGTGAAATTCTATTACAGAACATGTAGAGGTCCTGAACTCCCAATTTGAACAAGATATTTAACATATATTGTTCGCAATTCGACTTAACAAATTATTATCCTTAAATTCAAGTTATTTTCGTAAACATTGTATTTCGTTGTTATTATACTTTTGGATTTCAATATATCATATAACCAATTATAATTATTTTTTACAACTTACGTTATTAATAATATAGGGCGAATATTATTGGCACTTTTGTTTTATATTTTACAAATGTAATAATATAAAGCACACACAATGATAGCTACGTAATGAGCGAATGTTTCATTTTTAATGAAACATTTATTATAAAATAATGAGGCTTAAACATACCATTAATATTCAGTTAACATTTACATAAATGCTGCTTTAAATTTCATGGGTACTAATGAAAGTTAACATAGGCTCAGGCTCCCAATTTGTCTTTTTCTTTAGTTACTTGACCACTGTATCCCAAACGAAGTGACTGAAAAAGGACCAGCCTTGCTACACGTGGTGTAGCGAAAAAAAGTTTATCTTCGCTTGATCTGAGGCCCACTGAACCTTAAGGGGCTCTTGACTTTAAGAATGCTGGGCAGAGAGCTTTTTGGTATTTACAGTGACCTGTAACATATTTTCATTTTAAGATTACTCTAGGATATAAAAAAGCCATTATTCTTTTTTCTATGCCACAAAATCCAAGAAGAGTTTATTTTTAAAAATATTAATAAAATTCAAAGAATCTCAATGGTCTTTGTATGTGGACTCATCGACAGTAAAATATCATTACATTAGCAGAGTTGTATTTACTTAAACAGTCTCTCAAATAAATTATAAACTATACAATTTACTCATTATATAAAAAAATGAGAAATATATTCTTGTCAATCATACCTCAGTATCTCAAAGTCAAAAAAGCACGGCAATTATGGGCAAAATTCCCTCTTTCTTGGAGAGGCTTATATCCAGCAGTGGACGTCCAATGGCTGGTATAATGATAATGATGACTGTGTGTTAACTATGATGACTAATGGCAACGAAACGTGGTCTCTTACTGCAGGCCTTAATATCCTACTGACAAAATCCTAGCGAGAACGATAAGATGTTATGACTAGCAAAACTGTATAAGCCTATTGAAAATCAGTTGGGGGAACCTATACAAAGGTCATACGACGGTGACAATAATGATGTCAAAATTACCTTTCCACCCTATCCGCTTGGACCACACTTCATATCGCATCCCGTGTGAGCTTTTCCAAAATCATAAGTGGCTTTTCTTATATCCATAGGTATAAGCTTTCTCATTCCAAATTTATTAAATCAAATTATACACAAAAATATACTTTAAGCTGCTAAAGTTGAGTTTTTACTTTAAGTTACGTCAATCTTGTGTCGTTGTCGTCAATATTCTGGCTTCTATATATACTTCCATTTATCTGTATTAATGGATGATATATATGTATCATCCATTAATACATCACAAACAAGATATAATCATATATGTATATATATATATCTTGTCTGTCTTTCTGTCCACGACTTTGTCATTGTGGACTCTACTTAATGTCCCCATCCAGTGTTTATCCAGGAATCAAAATTTCGTTTTCAATATATAACTGATCTTAAAACTATCACTATGCTAAAATTTATGTCGATCCGTTTGTAGAAAGAAAATCATTTTCCTAGGAAAAGCTAACCAATTGCTAATTGCAATTTATTAAACAGATACTTCATAGTAGATGAATATACATTGTGACTAACTTTAACTGCTTTAATGTTTACTAGAGGCAAACAATGCATCTTCTCTATATTTCAACTTCTGTATATGATCTGTGTCTTATATACCGTGACAAAAACTATTGGACCACTTATTTTAACTATTGATTTTTTTATTATATGCTGTCAGTTTGAACTTAAGACGTTGTTGATATTTATTTTCACAGTTGTTTTATATAACTAAAATAGCATATTTCGACTTCGCTCAAAATATGACTATGAAAGTTTGATAACTTCCTTTTACATTTCAAGATAATGTGTTTTGAGTAAACCAGAGATATCGAAAAAATAATATCAAAGTTATTAAATTAACCCGTAGACCACTGCCCACACGGATCCACGGAATTCGATCGAAGGCGATGTAATGAGCTTGTGGTCAAACAAACATTAAAGAAGTAATTTCTCTTTAAATATCTATATGAACAATTATTTATATTACTAATGTGTTCTATATCCAAATCTTCATTTAAATTACCTAAAGAAATATCAAGCACATTACTAAATAACTAACTGACAGACAAGTGAGAGTTAAGCGACTTATCATTTAACAGTTGTCTTCAGATCTGATACTCCTTGTAGTTCCAGTTCCAGGATTTGTTGACGCTGTTGTCACAATGTGTCAAACTCAGTTGTGATGTGGGTGGGTTGTCTGTCTGTAACAAATTCCAATTCCTAGAAACCCAACACGATGGCCATCAAGTATGGAAATACTGTACATACACACATACATCACGCCTATATCCTATCGAGATAGGCAGAAACTAATCACGCTATGATCTTAGCATGCTCACTTCATTAGTTCTTTCATACACGCTCAATAATTCTTGTTACTTCTGACCTGACCCTTCTTTAATACTTGTTTTACTTTGTTAAAATATTTTCGCCTTCGTCTTGCGCCAAGTCTTCCATTCACATCCACTCTTTGCATTTGTGTCATTCTACTTTCATTCATCCTTTCTACATATTAAAATCTTCGACAACATTACTTTCTCTATTGCTGTCACAACATCATCTTTCACATCACATCGATCTTACCACTCTATTTTTTATTCTATCTCTCACTTTAATAGGTCGATATGATTAACAGAGTTAATACTTCCTTTACAATTCCTGGGTCGTAATTAACATTTATTATTATTTCCTGATTTACTAGTACACTCTATAGTCTCCCTGTCTTGTGCACCATAGTTATGAATATTTGTGTTTTGTGATGAATGTTTGTGTTGTGTTAATGTCTGGAATGTAATATGTCTGTCCTGCTTCGTACACCTTTTTCAGAAATATACTTATAAATCCTCTGTGATTCAATATTCGTATCACAAGTTCTTTAAGCTTTTTGTCTCGGATTCAGTTGTATGATATATTGTTTGAATTATTATTATTATCGCATTGTAATAATTTAAATATAGATAATATTAATCCAGAGATAAATAAATTTATTATGTTTACATTTTTTTATTATTTTTACAAGTTTACCCAGCGCACGTGAATATGTCTTTGTAGCGATCGATAGAAAGAGACAGAAAGACAGTGATCAATCGTGATAGGAAGCTGTTTTTTAAAGTTTATTTTTTAAAGTTGTGGTTCGAATATTTGCACCATTATCAGCACATCTTTTCCATGACTTGTGTCCAAATGGTCAATCCGCTCATTAGTAAAACTTTTTTCGTTTTTGGACAGTTGTGGTGAGCAGATGTTAAACCTAGACAAAATGCTTGCAAAAAGTCCCAGAATCAACCTTGACGAAACTTGCAAAAACTTACTTTGGTCATAGAAACGGTGTCCTCAAAGACATCATCAGGTATATTAGCTTGCGGTACTTGCGGATCCAGGTGTAAAGGCTCGTATTCATCTGAAAGTCCGCTGTCTGGTGACTCTGGGACCTGCAGGGCGTTGACGTAGCCTTTGGGACCAACTCTGCTTTTGCGCACGCAGTAATCGCCGGTGAATGGGTTTTGGTAGGCTACCACCGTCCTGAAAAATATTAAGAACTTATTTATGTATACTTCTGACATATCTCTAGAGTCTCAAGTCAAGTCTTCTTAAACCTGTGTTAATAGCGATGATTTTATCATTACAGTCATTAGAAGTCCACCGCTAGGCAAAGGCTTTCCCACGAAAGGGGGAATGTTCCCCATTTTTACCGCAATAGGCAAGCATGTTGGCAATCGCAGAGCGCAGCTTTTGCAATAGGGATGCTATTGCTAATATCCACCCATGGATGTATATCCATCATCCGACAGCTGGCTATCTGTCGGGCCTGTCACTTTAGTCGCCTGGCACAAAGGGAAGTACTATTCTTTTGTGCCAGTACCTCATGGCTGAAAATCGATGACTTATAGCAGAAAAACGTGATCTCGTACGATTTGCTTTAAGAGCCCAAGAAGCTAGAGAGAGGGCAATACTCGAATTCTCTTTGCGCGATCGAGTAAAGAATGGGGAGATTAGTAATAAAATTTAACGATATAGCCCAGTGGATTACCAAGTTAGTGGCAGTGAGTAGGGTATATAATACGTAAAACCGATGGCTGATGGAGCCGAGGTTCTAAAATGGAGACGGAATGACCAGCGCAGTATAAGACGCCCACCCGTAAGGGGGGCATACGATCTGGCTAAAACCTACACAACCTATACATCTAGTCCTATTGGAGATCACTTGACGAGGCCTAAATGCAACAGTGGACGTCTTACGATACCAACCGTAGGACGTCCACGATTGTTTATTTTATCTTTTATTTAATTATGTCAAAGATTGTAACATTAACATTTAGTATAATACACTTAAAGTCTTTATGCACAATCAATTTAGGCGAACATTTCATGCAAAACAAAAAGTCTGTTCAGTACAGATAATATAAATTATATACGAGAAAGAACTATATATACGAAGAAATTATATATACGAGAAAGAACAGTTAAAAAAGACATACATTGATCTGATTCCGTGAAAAGTCGCTAAAAACTCATCACATTACGGACATCAGACAACAGAGGAATCACAAATATACTACTTAAATACATATATATTTAACACCTAGGCATAGAAAAAACATAATTATCGTAAAAATATTTGTACTTGGTAGGAATCGAACCCGTCGTGGGTTAGATTCCCACCTTGGCACACAAGACCGGAAAAATTAAACTTTAAATAAGCACTCTACAGTTATTATTTTACTATATATTTGTTATTCGATAGAGACATACAATAAACACCCAAAGATCCACTGCAAGCGATGCACAGTTTACCAATTCTCGATATGGGAGAGTGCGTCTAACTGCGTAAAACAGTTCAGCGAAAAGATGTTGGATTGGGACTTATTGATGTTGATGATATTACTTGCACTAAACATTGAAATATTGTGTCAATACCGGGTTCGCTTTCGGTACAATGAATCACTCAGCAAATTACAAGCGCACGCGCAAGCACAATTATTATTATGTAAGTAATGCCATGCGATTATTATTGGCAGAAATTTCCGTTTCTTGAAGAGGCTTATTATTATTATTATTTTATTAGACCAGGTCGACAAACAAGCATCCAGTCTGCGTAATATATTTTTTTATAAGTTTAATAAGCGTCATTGCAGCCTAAAGACGCTCGTAATTATCATAGCAGCCATTAAAAGTCTGCTATTGGACATAAACCTCCCCAAGAAAGGGGATATATTGCCCATAATTGTCGCGCTGGGCAAGCGTGTTGGCAATCGCAGAGCGCAGCTTTTGCGATGGGAATGCTGCTGCCTACTCCTACCCTGTGCATTTAAGCTGCACTCTATTAGATGTATATACCGTTACCTGTAGGTTCTAGTACCTCAGTTGCTCCTTGCAACACCAGCTTGAGGGAGAGGTACCACTCAACTCTGCTGGTACTTCACGGCTAATTATAAAATTCCGTGTAGTTGTGATTTTAGTTCGTAATATCACAAGTATATCACTAATGCGTTGTCAATCTTATGACTTGAGAATATTATTATGCTACATTACCCAGTAATTTAACGGCCTCTCTCACCGTTCAGACTAGAACACAGCAATGCGAACACTACTATTTTGCGGTAGAAATAGGTGAGAGTGAGGTATTGGTACCTCACAGACAATCTTTTGTATGACAACAAACCTTTGTTAACTATTGTTATGTTTTGATTCTTCATTCACATTAAACTTGAACTTCGTGAATAAATGATAATTATTCATTTCCATTTATGAGGACAGAGGCTTCACAACAACTGACAGCAATATTTTTTATCCGTTTTTTTTTATAAAATATAGGAATTGTTAGTTAATATATTTTATTTGATTCATAGAGCAAGCAATTATTTGTTTATTTACTGTACTTTGATACACGAAAAAGGACATTTAAAGTGACAGTTTTAATACTAATGCGGTACTCAATTTTAAGCCGGCTGTATAATACGTAAGCCAGGTTTATGGGAACATCAGTTGCACGATATCAAACCGTATTTTCAAACTAAATCCAATTTAAAGCATTTGCTTAATTTGTGGGGAAACTAGTAATTTGTTTTACCAGTTTCCGAACAGATCGGCTCATTTAATTTCAGTCTACTAACTGCAGGTTCAGATTAATAACTGTAATTAATTAATGGATGGCACTAATTGGATCCTGCAAGCATTGTCATTTATGTGAATTTATAAGACTAAAGTAGATGACATAAAAAATGTTGGAAACTATAAAAAAGCCCCTACTGTTAGACATAGAAATATCCTCCCCAAGAAAGAAGGAATTTGCTTATAATTGCTGTGCTGGGTAAGCGTAGTGGCAATCATTGTGGGAATTT
Source organism: Heortia vitessoides (assembly GCA_020976665.1). Classification (NCBI taxonomy): domain Eukaryota; kingdom Metazoa; phylum Arthropoda; class Insecta; order Lepidoptera; family Crambidae; genus Heortia; species Heortia vitessoides. Next base: position 696,879 of record JACJUM010002809.1, read on the forward strand.
TTACGACGGCAATGCTGCTACCCATTCCCAATCTGTTGCATTTGAGCGACATTACTTCGCGTGGATATACAGCCATCTGTTGGTTCCGGTACCTCAGTCGCCTCTTACGACACTTAGAACAGAGGGTAGTACTATCCTCCTACTCTACTAGTACTACATGGTTTAAACCACTCAGCGCTACACAAATTTTATTTTTATTTATATTTTTAATATTTTCTGGGATAGTCCATGCAAACTAACTATCAGGATAATGGTCCCAAAGGAAACGCCCGTACTTCTGTACACACACTAACTAAGCATAGAACAATTCACCGCATTCGCCGACAAGTGCGAGATATCCCTTCTTCAGCGCGTACCGGTAGCGGTAATATAGCACAGCGCAATTCGTGGGGAGGCCTATGTCTACGAGGATGTCTATCTTATCTTTCAATTGCTATTTTAATGATGATAATGACGCGCTCACTCATAATAAAATCTTGAGAATCGTTACCGCAAGGTAACCAAAACGACAAGAAAAACAAAAAATTAAAAAGTGAAATAAAGCACGTCTTAATGTAGTTTGATTATATGAAGAGGTTATACATATTATGCAATAATTCAGAAAAATTAGTTACATATAATGGAATAAAACATAAAATCACAATTACACGGAATGTTAGACTAACCTAGGCCGAAACGAATCATACCTGTTACCTCTTGAAAATGTTTTTAATCTTACCTGAGCTCTTCTGTGCTTTCTCCCTCCTTCTTGCGAGAGAACAGTACTTTTGTAGGCTTGAGCAAAACTTCAATCTACAAAAAAATACAGATTACAATAACTTCTTATTAATGACGTCTAACATGGTAATATAGAAAAGTTACATTTTTTTGTCTTTACGAGTATTACTATTTTCAAACACACCGTGTTATTTTCTGTTCTAGGTATTAAAAGGGTTCCTCTGTTGCCTTTTAAGATAAAATGCCATGTCTTATGGTGGTTCTTTCGTCCAATGTAATAAGGCCTTTTCGATCATAGCTTTTTTTGCAGTTTCTTTTCTGCAGCCTTCAGTAAACTTATGTTTAAGATGATGGCAGTCTAGTTTTAAAATAGGCATACTGAACTGAGTCTATCTGCGCTTCTTAACATTGAAGAGTCAAGATTAAGTAAAACTTATTTAGATTTTGATTGGATACCAACAACGTTAACAAAAACTCAATTTACATGGAGTTTTAAACAGATTTTACGTTTTCAGGGTAACTATATTACAAATACGTTCACAAGTTCCCTCGTTCGTTTCCTCTCTTATCTGTTTAAAAGAATGCAGGCTGTTTTTGACCCAAACTGTAAAACAATTACCTGTCCATTTCGTCGCATGGAATTAACTCGGTAGAAACAGTATCCAACAGCGAAAATTGTAAGGAAAAACTGAAAAGTCAGAGATAATTTAAACAAGAGTAACTTTATAATGTTAAAATTGAACACTTAATTTAGTTTTTCATATTTTTTATTGGCAAAAGGAGCATTTCTGGATCTTCTGAGTGAAATCTCCTGTTGTTCTTTAAACTTACAAAAGTAAACAAGATAACAGCACGCCTCCATGAATAAGCGAAACCATAACAGACAATTAATATTGTTGCTAAAGATCGAAGTTTGCGCCTTATCTAGGATTTAATTAATTTTGTGATTACATATATGTATACAAAAAAAGTAAGACCAAATAATGGGTTTTTACTTACTAATCTAATGAAGAAAATCCTGAGAACTAAGTCCTTACTCAGCAACGGTGAAGCTCCGGAGAGTTCTTACACAACAACTATTTACTTACCAGCACTTGAGTTTAGTTCATAAAATTATATGCTTAACTTTTTCTACTATATGCTAATATATAAAACTGAACTTCTCTGTGTACTTCTAGAACATTGAGTGATAGTTATTTTTATTTCAGTTGAGTGTAAAACTAAATTTCGTGTAGAGCCTACACCGCTGGACCACGATATGTTTAGAAACGATATAAGCAAACCCTAAAGCAATAAATTTAGAAATAGGATAAACGGAATTGTCGGTTGGATTAGAATTCCAATAGTTTCTTTTGTCAAACTTTAAGTATATACGTGTCAGTTTTCAAATCTGACGCACTGTAAACAAGTACTTAAAACTGTATTAAATCACTTACCAATATCGCCAATAGTACGTAGTCGATGTAAACGATCATAATAAACCAAAACATATCACTATACCACAGATTCACCTTGCCATTTTTCCAAAAAACTTGAACATCTTTCAAAATGTTGCCTCTTCCTAAGGTGTTGTTAGTTTTCAAAAGTTATCTTGCTCTATTGGTGGAATATAACAGTTCAAGTCAACTCGATAGGCTATTGAAAAGTATAGAGAGTTGTGATTGGTCAGTTTTATTGGATTAGTCCAAACAGGACCAATGAGGCTGTGTTTTCAGCTGGGGATGAAACGTCTGCAGTGTTTGCGGCAAAGAATAGAGAAGTGATTGTTGTATTAAATGCCTAAAGTCACTGAGGATTAGATATTTTACTTTTACTGTTTTCTCAGTCCGGTAGATGGACAAGTTTGGATATGAAAACCATTCAATAAAACACGTTGATAGAAGTTGTAAATAAAATATTTATAAAGATTTTGTTCAGTAGAAACAAGCAATTAGAATAATGGTATGTATAAGACAACAGGAATCATGCCATGAGCATTTTGAATGACTTGGAATTTTGACTGTACTCTACCTGTATATACTAGTCTCACACATTTCATTAAGAACATTATAAAAAAAGATGGGAAATGGAAAAAGATAAGACCATAATTAAAATAATTCCTCATCTAGCTATAGCCAAACTGATCACTAAATCGATCAGCTTACTTGTTTAACAGATTACCAATTAAACAGCAGGGCTGCTTATACAAAAGTGACTTCAAAAATAAGTTGAAAACATTTTTGTTGGAAACATGCTTTTATATTGTAGACGAGTTTACTGACGGTAGCGAGCGTTGCTTTTGAAATAAAAAATCACGATGTTAATTTGAATTATTCTGTAGTGTGAAGTATTCTGAAATTCTCTTTTTTTATTACCATTTTAATTAAATTATCATTGTTAATAATATAATTACAATTTATTTTTCATATATCTGTGTAAAATATTGTATATTTTTTAACATAATTTTATGCTTATCATATTGTAATGCTATGTTTTTATATTTATTTCGTTGTGAAAGAAATTGAATTAAGTACGCTCCAAACTAGTAAAAATGGGTTGAATTTTTTTTGAATATACATTATTAACAACAGTTATAAAAATAACATCAAAACCATTCTTAAAGAAAGGTTTGGATGTTTACCATAGATTTTATTTGTAAAACAATGATTCATTGAATATTGTAAAAATGTATGATTTATATTTCGTGACTACCATTTAAATTGAATTCAACAATAAATCCCTCTTTAATAATGGTTTAAACGAATGTGCTCCAGGCTAAATCATTTCCTTTGTCCCAAATCCCCATCGCCCTTGTAATCTTTACACCCTTCTTTATCTTCAATTTGTACCTCTTATTAAAATTTATAAATTAACTTCTAATCTGGTAACAATTTTCTTGTTTCGACGACATCTCATTCATTGAGAAATTTCTACAGATGAAATAAAAGAATACCTTCTCATTTTTGTGATTTATTGCAGTTTTGTATATAGTTTTTCTTCTATTTCTTTATTGTTTTTCCGGTAGATATAATCGCGACTATTAGCTCCCATATGATAAACTTAATTATATAATAAATAATCAAAACATAAAAATCATCCTTGAAGTACCAGTAAAGTAGAGTAGTACCTCCCCATGTGGCAGGTGTCGTAAGAGGCGACTGAGATGCCGGAACCGATAGACAGCGCTACATCCATGCGGATCAATGTAGCTCAAACGCACGGCGTGGGGATGGGCAGCAGCAACCCATCGCAAAAGCTGCGCTCTGCCACCACGCTTGCATATGGCGGCAATTATGGGCAAAAATCCTCCTACCTATGTCCAACAGCAATTAGACTATATCATGATAATAATGAATTATAGAATTGCATATGTAATTGAGATTACCTGGGCCCTCACTTAGGTCCTGGATTGCATTTGTTTCAGCTTATAACATCTCAACAAATAGGTTTTTAGCTTGTGCTACTATTTTCATACCTATTGTGCCTTCTGATATATTTGTTTAGTCTATGCCCCGGGCCGCCGGGCCGGCGCCGGGCCCGTCGCGACGTCTACGCGAACACCGCATCCCTCGACCTATATTTATTTCGGCTCACCCGCAACACCAATTTGGTATTTTTCGGGAAAATTGACAGAATATTTTACGCTCTTTCTTTATCTTATTGTTTAAATAAAATAATCGTTAATACTTGTTACATCATTATGACATATTATAGATTATTTTCTATTAAAACCGTTCCAAAGTTTTTTTTAATTCGGGATTTTTAATGTGTTATCTTCGTTGACGAGCGGTATGGCGCATTCGGTAGTGTTCCTGTCTCATGCGTATGCGGTCGTAGGTTCGATTTTCGAGTTTAGTATTATACTAATGTTTCCAAATATTATATTTTAAGTGCTTTTAGCTACTTTCTCGGAGTAAAGTTAATGTATAAGATTTTATATAAATTGATTCTCTTTTTAAAAAAGAACATTTATTATTATTGTTCACTATATATATATATATATATATATATATATATATATATATACTCAATTTATTTCTTAGGTTTTAATAGAATCAATCAGGACAAATTTATTCATTTGTTGACAACAATTTACATGTATCTTTTTTTAAAACAAATATTAAACATTTTTGCATAAACACCATAAGAATAAAAAACTTATGTGTTTGAACCCAAATATCTATGTTAAAATCTCGATTCTCACTAAGTCGGCTCACAGTTTGTAGTTTAAATTATGGAGTACCACAAGCCTTACTTGCAGAGGGTTATCTTGCATACAAAACAGTCTGTCTGTTACCGCCAAATACTCTGATTCAGCGCAGTCAACTGGATATCTACAGAGAAATATTCGCCCTCGTTGTCTCAACTAAAAATCTATCAATATAAATTAACCAGCTACATATTGCAGAGATTAAAAAAGACGATTACGCGATAACCACTTAGTATTTTACCGAAAAAGGTGTATTTCTTCGTTTAGACTGCTGTTGTTCGGTCATTTGAACGTTCGTAATATTGACTAGGTTGTTAATTTCTCAATAATTTATGTCAATAATTTACGTCAATCATCTTTGTCAATCATCTTTGTCAATCATCTTTGTCAATCA
>JACJUM010002809.1:702188-865785 GCA_020976665.1 Heortia vitessoides
AATCATCTTTGTCAATCATCTTTGTCAATCATCTTTGTCAATCATCTCTGTCAATCATCTCTGTCAATCATCTTTGTCAATCATCTTTGTCAATCATCATTGTCAATCATCTATGTCAATCATCATTGTTAATCATCTTATTCAATCTTTGTCAATCGTAAAGATGATTGACACTTTCTGTTCAAATCATTTCTGTCAGTCATATTTGTAAATCATCATCCCATCAAAAACAATACTTGTCAAAAAAAACCAAGTCTCGAAATTCAGTTGTTCTGCAGTAAAAAGTTGTGAGATCCATGTAATACCAAGTCGGTTATTAATTTATTCAGTCTCTACTTAAGCGACTTTCTGTCTTAATACGTCCAGTCTCTAAGACCACGATCGTGGTCCATAACAATTGAAAATCAATTGTGTCTGGAATCTCCGTAGTTGAAGCATTAAGTTGTTACGTAATAATTAACAGCATCTTATAGTGACGCATATCGATATTAAAATTCTTTAATGTTTTATATAAACATATTGAGACTTGGCCATCGCCTGAAAACACGTGTAAATTCAATCGCCTGAAAACACATGTAAATTCAATTATTTAGTGCGATGGCCAAGTCTCAATATGTTTATATAAAACATTAAAGAATTTTAATATCGATATGCGTCACTATAAGATGCTGTTAATTATTACGTAACAACTTAATGCTTCAACTACTGAGATTCCAGACACAATTGATTTTCAATTGTTATGGACCACGATCGTGGTCTTAGAGACTGGACGTATTAAGACAGAAAGTCGCTTAAGTAGAGACTGAATAAATTAATAACCGACTTGGTATTACATGGATCTCACAACTTTTTACTGCAGAACAACTGAATTGCGAGACTTGGTTTTTTTTGACAAGTATTGTTTTTGATGGGATCTCATTTCTTTTTGTATATTGTAGACAGTTACGGATACAAAGCGGCGGCCGCCATGAGTTCAGACGCGGAACCGTAAGTACTGGTTTTTACCATTGCCGTTGTATACAAATTAGCGTTAATGTAGGTGTCTCCATGCTCGTCACAAGTATACACTTGTAACTCATCCCAATGCGCTACCACATACTCGATTATAGCAAGTCTAATAACGACGACTCAATATTCCCATACATAGAGAATGACAAAGAATGAAATAAACACGAACCATCACCAGGTATAGGAACAGCCCAGTGTGGACAAGGCTGATCATTCACATACAGTATTACTGAATCCATTGCGACTACCTACAAGTTAGATTGCAAAGTTATTTTTATGCAGAAATACGATTAGGTAATAAGAAATTTATAAATACTTAGGTACTTAAAGTATCAATATTTAATTTAAATTATTTATTCGAACAACGTCTAAATTGTAAGCAAATACAGTAAATTGTAAGCAAATAATATCAGTAAACCAATGAGAGTAGCCTTTAGTCGTCAAACTAATAATATAGCAATCGAAATTATCAATGAAAATCCCAAACTTATAGGTAGGAATTCTGGGCACATCCGAACAGCATTGGGTCGCTCGCGCGTATGAGCGCGGCTGCTCCTCGCTCGGCGACATTCACTTGCGCACGCCCCGCCACTGTCCCCGCCGCGCCCCTGTCCCCGCCCCGCACCCTCGCGCGGCGCGTAGCAACGGCCGTGCTAACTCGCTAGCGTCTATAATTATATAATAATTATATAACTATACAACCTTACGCACTCGTAATAAGTACGAATACGCACGTAGGTACGTTTTTTGCATTAATAAATAATTTAATACACGTGTTTTCATGACGGGAATACCGACTGGCTGTATGGGCTTAGTTTTTTTTGCGGTTTTTTCTAGATTTTTTAGTTTTTCCTTGATTCATTTGCCAAACACTACTTACATTCCAAATTTGAAGCTTCTAGGTCTGCTAGAAGTGCCTTAGACTTTTGATGATCATGAGTCAGTGAGTGACAAAATTAAACAAAATTAAGAAATTTGACCCGTTATAATTCTTAAAATACTGGTCCAAATTGAATGAAATTTGAAATATGCGTGTCTTTACAATGCCTGCATGGTTACTGAAAATTTCAGTCTTCTAGTTTTATCCACAACGAAGTTACAGGGGGTCGAAAATGGCCTGAATTGCTCCGAGTTGCTTCGAGAAAAGGATGGTACGGCCGTGTCGCTCTTTTGCTCGACTTGGTAGGGGCACTGCCGTGCCCCCAGATCATGATTTTTTATAGATTTGTTCTGGTTAATCTGAAGCTATATGTGGTCGAAAATTGTTCTAAGATTTATAAATTACGCTACTAAATAAGTATAAGGGCAACCAAAAAGCTTTCGCAGTATGGATGCTGCTGCCCACCCCAGTCCTGTGCATTTAAGCTAGTCTGATTCTGATAGATATACCGCCATCTTTCGGTTCTGGTACCTTAGCACAGTAGTGATCCTATCATGTACGCTAAAGGACAAATATTTATGTGATAATATTTATATTTGTTATGTGTATGGGTGTTAAATGTATGTATTTAAGTAATATATTTGTAATTCCTTTGTTGTCTGATGTCCGTGACATGAGTGCTTCAAGCGATTTATCATGGAGTCAGGTGAACGTTAGAGATATCATAGAAATTTATTATACTAGTTTGAAGCAATGGATAAAAAATGATTATAATAATCATTGATTTTTTTCTATTGCTGCACAAAAGATGTTAAAGAAGGGTCAGTTCAAAAGTACCAAGAATAAACAAACGTGTATGAAATGACTAATTCGAGTAAAGGAAAAGACAGACGCATGCCAAGATCGTAACAAGTAGAGATCCATAGTCTCTGCCTACCCCGGTGGGACACAAGTGTGGTATGTAATTAGTAGGTACATTGCTCTACAGGTGCTAAAAATATTTAATTGGACTAAAGATGACACTTACTATGCAGGTTTTAGTCTGAAAAACATAACCGTTTTTCAATACTTAAAACCTTTAAAGATATGGCATGCTAATAGTACTACAAAGTCTAAATTCGAAATCAAGTCAACGGGTATTCACACAACAAGGACAGGCCACTCGCATTCAGCAAGGCTACTCTCTACCGCAACTCACAGTTGCAGCATAACTAAAACAAATAGCACAAATGTAACAAAAATCAATCCCACCGCGGCTCCGCCATTTTTGTTTCGGATATTAGTTTGTTTGAACAGCGAAGCAAGGGCAAACTACCGCCACAAAAGAGTAAAATACGCCATTTTGAGTAAAAGAATAATTCAAATTTTTATAAATATAAACTGCTATTTTTTATAATAATAATAAATTCCTACAACATCTCATACATTGACCCGAGTCCGTGGTAAGTCGCTTAAAACACTTGTATCACAAATATACTACTTAAATACATATATTTTACCAGACACAGAACAAACATAAATATCATCTTTTCCTTAGCATAAAAGATAATCATCATAATCATCATATCAGCCATTGAAAGTCCACTGCTGGGCATAAGCCTCCCCAAGAAAAAGGGAATTTTGCCCACAATTGCTGCGCAGGGCTAGCACGTTAGCAATCGCAGAGCACAGTTTTCCAGACGGGGATCCTGCTGCCTATCCCCACTATGTGCATTTAAGCCACACTGTTATGGATGGATATACCGCCATCTGTCAGTTCTGATACCTTAGTCGCCACCTAAGACACTCGGTAATGGGGGAGGTACTATTCTACTCTGCAGGTACCCCACAGCACAAGATATGATCAGTACTAACTGCGCCATCAGGCCCGACAAATAATGTATTCAATGTGTATTTATCGTTATAATAGTATAGTTGTGTGCCGTGTAGTAGTAAAATAGTACCTCCCGCTGTACCAGGTGTCGTCAGAGGCGACTGAGGTACCAGAACCGACAGATGGTTGTATAACCATCCGAATCAGTGTAGCTCTAATGGACCACATCCACATTGCAAATTCAGCAATTATAGACAAATTTCCCTCTTTCTTGGGGAGGCCTACGTTTAACTTCCGATGGCTGATACGATGGTGATAATAGAGTTAATGTTTTATTCTATTTAACTAATATCCTCAAATTTTAAGCACACTATTAGTTCTGTTTATAGCAGTTATAGAGCGCCTACTTCTAGATATTTAAGATATCTAGCAGTAGACGCTAGATAAAAATCTTGGGGCCATGATTGCTATGCTGAACAGGCGTGGTGGCATGGAGTATGTCTTCGAGACGAGAATTTTGCTGCCCACTGTCGCCATGTTGCATTTAAACATCGCTGCTTTGGGTTAATATAACGCCATCTGTCGGGCCGTTTTCCACACTAAAAAATGCTTTGATATATTTTCTGACCAGCACGTTCGTGAAATTTGTAATATGCATAGAAATATTTTACCTCTAGCTATAAAATGCATCGACATTATCCAATTGCAATATTTTACAGTTTTAAAAGAATTTCGTTCATACCACGCTGGGCATGAAATGCAGGCCATATCCACCTTGGTTTACCTTTAAACTGTGCTGTTTTCAATGAACATCAACTGTCAGTTCCAATACCTAGCTTTGACCCAGCCCTCCAGGTAAGTGGGTACTTTTGTACTGGATTTAGGTACTAAATATTTTAAGATTTAGGTCGTAAACTTCTACAGCTCCATTATTACTCGCTATATGCAAAGCTATCAGCGCCGTGAAGTTTTACCCGAATAATTCGTGTTCTAGTGAGAAAAATAGAACAAAAGGCCTTACACCTTAATAAGATCAGGTTTGTTGTCTATGAAAGTCCAAATAAAACTAGCCTAAACATTCCCAGAGATTATCCGGAATAATCAGACATATAGACAGAACATTTTTTTTTTGTTTAAGTAAGAAACGTATATTCTTTCAGGTGGGATCCCGTGGGGTTTTTAGGGGTCATTTATTATGAATATAATACAACATTTTGTGCTAAATATTTCCAAATTAAAATTGTTTTATTTATTATTTTTGACGATTTGAAAGATACTTTAATGGCCCTAGTTAAAAAAACCATTTGATTTGAAAAGAAATTAATATGGAATGACGAACAGACACTTCGTCTTTATTCGTAAGTAGAAATTAGCCATTAAATTGTGTTCTATATTGAGACTACATGACAGTGACGCGACCGACAGTACACGAGGCATCTCGTAGCTTGCCTTTGCAACTTGCATATAAATGAGATATCTCAAGGCAAACTATCTAGCGTATATGTTATAGTTAAACCTATAAATCAGGTAAAATAATAATGTTTGTTTAGTTTATATATAAATAAATTCACATAAAAAGTTGTAAGGTACCGGCAGAGTTTAATAATACCTGCCTTAGTACCAGGTGTCATAGCAGGCGACTAAGATACCGGTACCGACAGATGGCGACAATAACCTGAAACAGTGTAACTTAAATGCACAGGGCGGAGATGGGCAGCAGCATCTCCGTTGTGAAAGTTGCCATTTGCGAAGGTAACACGATTGTTCAACGCGGCACTTCCAATGGAAGTATAGTGAAAAAGTTGAAGCTCAAAAATGTTATTGTCTGATGCTATTTACTTAATAACATTAAATTAATAAACATTTAGATTAAATATTTAGTTGTATTAAATTTTGACGTACGACGGACGCAGATGGTATGATTTTATGCGCAAGGATATTTGTATTTGTTCTGAGTCTAGGTGTTAAATATTTAATTAAGTAGGTATATTTTTTGTAATTGCGCAAATGAGGTATTGTCAAATCCGAGTCAAATTAAGTTCAGGCGGAATAAAAATATTGACTGCAACATGAACAGCTCTTAGGTTAGATAAATGTTAGTGGATTAGGATTCAATTTCACGTTTCTTTCCGGACAGCGATGTCTATGGAGGATGGTTGATTATTGTTAGAGACGAGTTATCGGATATGGACAAATAAACGAAAATAACTTGTGATGGCGAACAAATAAATATATATATATATATTCACCACGTAGTGTCAAACTAAGTCACTCAAAAAGTAATTTAGTCCGTCTGTTCATGTATGCTTAAATATTTAAAGCAACCCACAGATTTTGATGCGGTTTTTTTAAATATAAAAAATGATTCAAGAGAAAGGTTTATAAGTACAATGAATGTATAATATAGTATAGAAACACTAATGCGATGTTGTAGATTAACATTTTTTGCGCTAACATTGCGAACGACGTGATAGCCCAAAATGATGTACAACTGTAATATATAGTACACACACACACACTATATACATACATATGCATATATATACCACACAAAAGTGCCCACAATATAGTATGTCTTTCGTTTAGGAGTAACCATTTTTTATACTCATTGCAAGTGTGAGTTGGACTCGCGTACAAAGGGTTTCGTGGATGGCAACAACAGAAATACGCTACCTGTCAAAAAATCAACTATATATCTCAATTCATGAGATACAGCTTGGTGATAGACAGACGGACAGTAGTTTTAATAATAGGGTCCCGTTTTTTGTCTATGAGTGCGGTACCCTAATTTAAACTCAGTACTTCCCTAGTGAGATCGGTGTCCGTGAAGTACCATCAGTGTAGAATCTCCCGCTGTACCAGGTGTCGTTAGAGGCGATTAAGTTACCAGAACCGAAAGATACAGAGTGTAGCTAAAATGCACAGCATCTCCTCCTGTTTTGGCGAGACCTATGTCCAACAGTGGACTTCCAAGAGCTGATATGATGTTGATGATGATCAACTGGTTGCTTCAAATTTCATGAGGATAACGTTAAGAAATACCTTGCTGGTTTGGATGTTTACAAGCCCTTGTTAACATGTACCAGTGGCCTGTGAGCTTGACAGCATTCCCCCATTTTTGGACGAGATGTGATGGAAGAATCTTGCCTTGCTTATTTGCTTTTTATTTAACCTTTCCTTAAAAACTGGTATTATTGGAACAAAAGAAGAAGCCTTACGTTTTCTAATGTTGAAAACAAGAAATAAATGTACGACGAGAGTTTTGGCCTATCTCAAAGTAAAGCCCATACAAAAGTATATACCCTGTCTTGATGCCTCTAAGAATATACTAACCATACTGAAACTAACCTTTGTTACAACCTTGGGTAGTTCAGCCTAGGTTATCTTGGTGGACTTGGTCTCTCAGGGTGGTTTAGTCGACGCCAATTATACCAATTACTCCAAAGTTTTTTAACAGGGCCAAATCCCATTTCTTATTATTCTCCATTTTGGAATATGTATCGACAGTGTGGATTTCGCATTTTCAAAAGTGCAGTTTAGCAATTGAGACCATAATTAAAAAAAACATTATCATATAGAATTCAAAAGTTGATACTTCAGACAGCAAATCGCTTCAAACAACTCTTCAACGGTGTCAGGTCGTCGAACGACCTGGGTGGTTCCTGGTTTGCACTTAAAAGGTCCATTTTTCATTGTCTAGGGCACTCACTGTCAATTTCTCATGGTATTATTTCCAATCTGTAATGTATTTTTTCTTTGTTTTTTATTTGCTACATATTCCTACTCTCTGTGCAATTGTTTTAGTGGTGAAATTTCGCTGTTTGTATATTTTGCAATGTTTTTATTCATAACATTAAACCATATTTCATGCACATGAAATATTGTGTGTCCCAAATAACATTTTTGATTGATTTATAAACACGTTCTCACTAACATTCCGTTTCTAATATCAGTAAGGGTAACATTGTGTTCCTGTTTTATCATCACCATACCAGCCATTGGAAGTCCACTGCTGGACATAAGCATCTTCGAGAAAGCAGGTTTATTACCCATAATTGCCATGCTGGGCAAGCGAGTTGGAAATTCATGTTTATTTTCATTAAAATGATAATGCAAAAGCTAATATTTCTCTGAACAAGCCGTAGGGTCGGATACCGTCACAAAACAAACACCTCACTTACTTAACAACAAACCTCTTAACTACGATAACTTATGCAAATAATCCAAGAACTTAGCAACAATAAGGGCTATCTGAAATTGATCTCAGCACTGTTCAGATTGTTATCGAGCAGAACCCGTGGGAGTTAGAATTAATTGGGCATGGACAATAGAGTTCAGTTTCTGATTTAAATTGAAAATATTAGAGCATAACATCATTATGCCGTGGGGTACTGGCAGAGTAGAATAGTACCTGTGCGAGGCGACTGAGGTACTGGAACCGACAGGTGGCGGCATATCCATCCGAAACAGTATAGCTCAAATGCATAAGGCGGGGATGGGCAATTGCATCCCCATCATAAAAGCTGCGCTCTGCGCTTGTTGCTCTTGTGTATAATTATGATACATTAATTTGAAGCGATCATAACTCATAACATGTAATATATGTCAATATCTTTATAGCTTGGATGGTAGTGATCGCATCTTGTGTGCCAACAGTCATGGGTTCGATCCACAACCAGGACAAATAAATATATGATTATATTTGTGATTGTTTTCTGTCTGGGTGTTGAATATATGTATTTAGGTATTATATTTGAGATATCTCTGTTGTTTGACGTCTGTAACATAAGTTCTTTAAGCGAATTATCTTGATTCAGGTCAATGTTGTGTGAATTTATAATTAAACTCTTACCCAAACTAATCTACTGATGTGGAAACATTTTTAAAGTTCAACTGTGTCTTCGGCTGATAGCAAAAAGTTATTTTGAAAATCTTAAAAGTTTGGTCAAATAATAATGGAGTCAAATGATTTTTCGACTTTCTAAAAATATGGCAAACAATATAATAAAAAATAAATAATAAAAAATTTAATTTGACAATTAAATGTCGGTCCACCGATTTAAGTCCAGTAAATTTGGAGTTAAGATTTGGTTTCCCTGCGGTTGATATCAGCAACAAGATCAACAAGATAGAGGCATTTTTGCCTATAACTACCACTATGCAGGCGATAGCAATCGCAGAGCGTTATTTCGAGACGACGATACAGCTGCCCATCCCCGCCCTGTAGTATTTAAGTTGTGCTGTTTCGGATGGAGTTAACTCAAATACAACTTAATCGAATTCGAAACTTTTTCACCATTAGAGCTATCTCTTTACGGAGTCATATAGACTATGTTATATGTTGTATTCAAATAGAAGTCCCTTAATAAATAAAATATCTTTATCATTAAACTTTAATGAATCTAATTGTAGGAAGCAAAATTCAGTGCAAACTAAACACCGGAAAAGGTGAAATAAACGCACACATATTTGGAATACCTTTTACTCGGAAGTAACCTTTGTTATCCCGTCTCTAATCAAATTCCAATTATAGCAGGCCCGGGCGGGTACAGCAACTAGGAATTTAAAGTCCAACACTGGTAATACTTTAATAAATACTGACAACCTAGTCCTGTCTTTTACGCCAGTGGTCTTGGGTTCGAACACCAGCAAGGACAAATATATATATTGAGTGTTAACCACAAGTGACTTATATCGGAATCAAGTTATTGCATGAGATGTTGTGTGAATTTATTATATTATGCCAGAATACACCCTAGAGATTTTTGTAACAGAAGCAGTAAATGAAAATAAATGAAAACAGGAAGTTTTTCATTTTTTATACTTAAATCATCATCATCATCATTTTAGCAATTGGAAGTATTGCTGGACACTGATCTCTTCAAGAAAGGGGGAATTCAATCCAAAACTGGCACTGGACAATGGGTTGGCAAACGCAGAGCGTAGCTTTCGCGACAGGGATTCTGCTGCCCCGCCCTATGCATTTTAGTTGCACTATTTCGGATGGATATACCGCCATCTGTTGGTTTTAAACCACCGCCGCCTCTTACGACAGTGCAGTAGGAGGTGCTATTCTACTCTGCCGGTGCCTCCCTTTTCTTGGAAAGGCCTATATTTAGTAGTGGGCGTTTTAGGGCTGCTAATACAATAATAACTACACATATCTCATTCGATCTTTCAAATAGAATATATTTTGTGTTGGCTGTTATAGAACATCGTTAGGGATCACGCTTAAATATCGTAAGCCATTATTAATTGAAGATTTTTTAATTGATAAATGAAAATATCTATATTCAGTTGACTATTTTGCACTTAAACTTTTTAATACCACAGAAAGGTTTACTTAAAATACATACATATATCACGTTTACGTTCCATCGGGCTAGGCAGAGACTATGGATCTCCACTACGATCTTGACATACCTCCATCGCTTCCCTTATTTGTATTAGTCTATTCCTACACGCACGTTTGTTCTTGGTACTTCTGACCTGGTCCTTCTTTAATACCTCCGCCGCCTCGGTCGGCCAATGCCAACTCTTCCATTTACTTCCGCTCTATATATTTCTTTCATCTATCCTTATATATGTCCAAACATCTCAATATTCCTTTCTATATTATTGTCACACCATCATCTTTTATAACGTTTGTTGTTTACACTATTGTTTAATCTATTTCTCAAACTCACACCGTACATACTTCGAAGTACTTACATTTCAACAGCTATTATTCTACTTGCGTATATTATACTTGAATCAATGAATTGATGAAATATCTGCCTATTCCTCACTACTATTTGAAAAGACGATCCAACCAATTTTGACGTCACTAAAATAGCTAGATCCATTCCAAACTAATTACTAAGGCACCGACTCTGGAGCCCAAGGCCTCCTTCAATTATCTTAGAAAGAGGCTAAAACGTACCTATTACTCCGGAAACCTTATATTTATAGACGGTGTCAATTTGCTTAGGAAATCAATACCAAACAATTATGGGAAACTATAAACTATTTTTACACAATAAAGCGGTATTGTCAGCTACAATATATTACTTGGAACTTGGACAATGGAATTTTTATAATGTTGTGTGTCTTTGGATCTTGAAAAACGTATGTTTGAAAATCGTATGTTTTGTGTAAAGAATTTACCAATAGTAATTATTTTTATTTTAAAACAAATGTATCCACATTTTTTTACAACATAAACAAAAAAATATAGATATTTTAGTGGGCAATCTCCGCTAATCCTACAATGCTTGCAGTTCTGTTTGCGATAAATCAGTACAATTTTCTTTTCCATTTTTTTATAAGATTTACTCTTGCAGATAATTTTCTGTCATCGTTGTGCAAAATAAAATTATGGACACAGGTATACCTTTTTAACAATTAGCGTAACAACTAAATGCAAAATAGTAAAATACTCCATAAGAAAAGTCACAAAAGGTATGTAGGTAGCCAAATTTTTCTTAACAAGTACCATGTTTGTTTGATTAGTTACTTGAAAAATATTCGATCAATATAATTACTCATATCAGGTGTTATAAGAACCTCTATCACTATCAGTTTTTCTTGCAGGTTCTTTTCTGGTGGCTCGCGTGATGAACCTGCTATTCCGTTAAGATCTGTTACAAAATAAGACCCACCTGGCAGACCAGTATTAAAGTGGGATACTCAATGTCATATTTGTTTAAATGACTCTTACAACACCATAAAGTTGTCAGAGTTATTGGCGATTTGTATAAATTGAAATAAGCAAATTTATACCCATATTTTTTTATTTTAATATTTGAAAGGGCCTATGATTTGTCGATAAGACATATAAGAGCTCGATTTGAATTGAGATTGAAACATGGGAACAAAATGGTTAGACAAGTTTTACTGATGTTATCAATTATATGTATATACTTAATAATATCGTGTACATAAATTGCTCTGTAATTAATTACAAAGCTACAGTAAGTTAACCAATTTCCTTGAAATCTTTAATTAAATATATACTTTAATTAAATCTAAATTAATCTATTTAATTTACAATTCATATTCCATTCTCAGACTTTCGACGTGAAAATATTTCTCCAAACAAAACTGTTTTGTTCAGATCTCCATATTTACCTTTTTATAAAAAAGTTTCTTGTATTTTATTAAATTGTCTTGTCTCGCCGGAGCAATTGGCGTTTCTTTCTTTTATCAATTAAGTGTGTGAATCAAAGTTTGACTAATTGTAATACCACATTATTGTGCTATTTACTGACTTTTTATTTTATAATATTGGTGATTTTATTTTTAAAACATGTCAACCCCATTAGCCCCAAAGCTGCAATCAATCTAAAAACTTTTTAATTGTAACACATACCTACACACATAGAAAAAAAGGAATAAAGATAAGAAATACACAAAGAAGTGAAATTCATTGTTTTTATACTTAATGCCACATAAATTGGTACCTTATAATGTTTTTATATTCTAAGATTGCTTTTTTTTCTATATAAAGGCAAAGTATTCGGTGTTATCACCGTAGTAGTCCCAGATATACCGCCATCTTTCAGTTCCGGTAACTAAGGTACTTTTTATCACACATACTACATATAATACAAAGGGAGGTACTTGTCTGCTCTTTCGGTACTCCGCAGCAATTTAAGTATTATATTTTATATTGCGCTGGTTGCACACCATATACAACCGGTCCAATTGGAGGTCCACCTTGGAGTAGTGGATGTCCTACGAATGATATGATGATGATGATAATTTTTCAATTCATCTGTTGTGTGTAACAGAAGTGATGTATGAGATGTTATCTGCTATTATTGTTATTATAAAGTTGATCGATAAATTTGAATACATTTTTGGAGTTGTCCAGCCGCTCTCCCAGAAACCGTGAGAGAAATAAAATCTTTCGACCCGAGTAATGGCGGCACTCAGTCACTGCACCGAAACCCGTTTATGTATGTTTTATTTTATTGCTGCAGATTTGGGTGATGGACGAGCGAATTATATTACAGCCATGCCACATCTGGACGCGATCGGTGTTCGTGTCGTACGATTATTACGTGAAATGTTATTGGGAACGGTACCTTTCAATGTAAACTACCGCTTTTATAGAAAATAGTTAATGGAAATGAGAAAATAATAACTCTTAAGCGTAGATTTTATAACATTTAATTTTTACAATATTTGTCGTGAGTTACCGGTAGAGTAGAGCAGTACCTCTCGGTGTATGTACGGTGGCTCAGGTATCGGTAACGACAGGTGGCGGTATATCCACCTTCACTAGAGTAGCAGAGTAGTTCAAATGCAATAGGGCGGGGATGGGCAGCAGATTTCCGTCAAAGAACCTACGCTTTGCGATTGTCACCACGCTTGCCCAGCGCCGCAATTATGAGCAAACTCCCCCTTTCAAGAAGAGGCGTTTTTTTATGCCATCTTGATAATGATGACGATATTAGGGAAACTTAAGAACAAAAAATAAACAACACATACATAATTCAAATTTTTACCCATTACTAATAAAAAGAGCTGGCAGAGTAAAATAGTATCTCCTTTTGCATCAGGTGTCGTAAAACGCGACTAAGGTACCAGAAACGACAGATGGCGGTATATCTATCCGAATCTATGTAGCTCAAATGCATGACCAGCAAATGGATCATCATTACATGATGATGATGACCAATAAAGAATTAAAAATGCAATACGATAAAATTAAAAAGTATATAAGGAAGATATAAATGAATTAAAGACCTTTATTTATACATTTATTGAACTTTATTGCACATAATAATACAAAATGTACAAATGGCGGACTCAATGCCAGTTGGCATTATCTCCCAGTAAATCTTTATTATTTATTTAAGTTTAATTTGTTAACAATCGGACAATTCTGCCTATAAGGCCTTTTTTTAAACGATAAATAGTAATATAAAAAATATGCACCAATGTATTTGTCATTGTAAAAAGTACAAGTACTATACAGGAAAGTATTGATTGCATTTTGGTTTATTTCAGAGGGAAGCTGAAATCATTATTGCTGCGCAAGCGAGAATCCTAGGGAATTAATAGTTAATATTTTATTAAAAAACGGTTAATGTACGCCTTAAATGTGGCATATTACCCTTTTGAAAATTATAAAAACGCTTTTTAAAGGCTAAATTGGATGGTTTTATTAGAAATATTTATATTATGGCAGATTATTGTCTTATTGGGACAGTAAAATAAAATTTTAAATACGTTTAATATTTTTTCACTGTTGCTGTAGACTATTTGCACAGGCATACAAATTTAAACACTTAGTCGACTTAAAATAAATGTTTTTGTCACATTTTCTTTGACAGGTAATCTTTGACATGGTTTCAATGAATTTCATCAAAAGAATATGAGCTACATTATTTTCGAGGAAAATGCCTGTAGGCAGCAAAAGAGCCCCGGGGTAGCTAGTTAAAATTATTGTGAACGATAATGTCTGACATTGGAAATAATGTACTGGTAAATAGCGAATGCAACTGTGGTCTAATGCATCACGTTATGTCGAGTCAGCTAGCAGCGATCAGTACGAGTCATTAATTAGTTTGAGGTTAAAGCCTAACCAGCTATTGTTTAGTTTCACCGTTTTATATCATGCTTTGTGTGATAAATCAAATGGGTTATATAATCCGTGAGGTACCGGCAGAGAAAAAAAAGGACCTCCCCTGTTGCAGGTGTAGTAAGGTAACTAGGTAAGATACTAGAATCGAAAGATGGCCGTATACATATCAGTGTAGCTCAACAGCACAGGGCGGAAATGGGTAGCAGTGACCCCGTCGTAAAAGCTACGCTCTGCGATTGCGAACATAATTGCCCCACGCGACAATTATGATCAAAATTCCCTCTTTCTTGGGGAGGATATAATCCCGAACCAAATGTACCAATAGCTGTGAGGTACTGGCAGAGTTGGAAAGTACCTCACCTGCATCAGCTGTCGAAAGAGGCGACAAAGGTACCGGAATCGACAGATGGTAGTGTATCCATCCGAAACTGTACAACTTATACACAAAGGGCGGGGGTGGGTAGCAGCCACACCGTCGCGAAAGCTGCGCTTTGCGATTACCAACACGGTTGTCCAGCGCGGCTATTATTGGAAAAATTCCCTCTTTCATGGGGAGGCCTATGTCCAGTTATGAACTTCCAATGGCTGATATGATGATGATAGTGAAACATACCAATACCATTTTAATCATTTGTAAGTAAGATTCTTTCATCGTCCACACAATCCAAGTCACAGTAATCCCATGAGCTTTAGGTAGTATACTTGCACAATATCCGTCATGGGCTTTTTTAGACCTCATGTAGAGGGAGTCCATCGCACAGCGCTGATGTCCAGCAGCCTGGTGCATCACTCCAAAGCAAAAAGGAGGTACGATATTTCTCTATTAATATATCAATTATTTGTTTGTGCTTCGCTTCTATCATCGGATACGAGTGACAATTGCGTGTTGTTGAATAAGGTCTATCCTGCCCGAAGATACGGCAGCTAGTAATGTAAGCCGTACCTAATGTATATCAATACATAGTATAAACAAATTTATTTCCCGCTGTCTGTCTGTTCGAATGCAACGGATTTTAATGCGTTTTTTTATAGATAGAATGGTTCCAGACAAAAGTTTCATATGTATAATATATACCCACATAATTCAGTAGAAAAACACTGATAATGTTAAAGTTATCTAATGTGATGTGTCAGATAATCTTTTTTTTGTGCTTGTATTGCAAACGCTGGCTAAACCTGAGATACACATTAAAAAAGTCCACATAAGTCCGCAATGAAATATGTCTGTGTCTTAGGGATAACCCACAATGCCCATTTTTATCCTCATTGCACCCAGGCAAAGGCGGGGTGGATCGCCAGTTTTAATAACATAATCTTGCCAAACAAACACATGTGGTGCACCCGAATTGACTAATACCAGAGGACACGTTTCTGTCATCGGCTTTGGACATGAAAGGGCACTGATTAAAGGACAGGCCGCGTCGCCACATACGGACACGCTACACTTGCGAATGTTATAGTATTACTGGATGTGACTACATACAATAGACAGACCTGATAGCGCAGATGCTTGAAATGTTTTGTGCGCGGGATGGGTTCGATATTTACCTATTTTTGTGTTTGTTTCGTGTCTGAATTATATTCGCGATTTCTCGGTTGTATGATGTCCGTAACACAAGTGATTTAAGTAACTTATTTCTAAAATAAGTCAACGTATATAGTATGTGTGAATTTATTAACAAACTAGAAGCGCCTAGCAGTTTTACCTGCGTAATATAATTGACCCTTTGGGGATAAATTCACATTAAAAAATTACGGCAATAATTAATTATTGTAAGGAACTTAGGACCCAAAGACGATATTTTATTGAAATAACATTGATAATTATCGGAAAACGTTTATATTAACTTTGCATTCTACTACTTATACCACTGAAAGGGTGATAAATAAAAATTTATACATGTTTCACGACATTCAATGAAGAACCTTCATTCTGATTTTCATTCGAATAATTTCAGAAACAGCAAAGTTTCATACTAATTTTGTAACATCTTATTGCTCCTTTATGTTATAAAAGGAACCCAAGAGCAAACTTTTAAGTTTCTAACTCTATGTGTTTATGTGTTATTTTGTATGTACATTTAAACATCTAGACATCAAACAACTACAAATATTTATATGAATATAACCCACAACCCTGTGCGCACTAGATAGACAATAACAATTGCACCACCTATATTTAAAAATTAATTGTCACAGTTTTTGTCCGGGTATAAATTTTAAACTACTAAACCGATTTTAATAATTAATTATTACTTACAGTGTACAGTTTGACCCAACTCATAACATTAGAATAATTTTAAGTTGAAATATTTTGTCTATGATAAATATAAAGATTATAGTTAAGACAACCCTACGTCTGTTGGGTTAGCTGGTTCTAATGTGTAAAATATATGATTGTAAAAAATACACATGTCCCTATTTAAACGGTGCTATTCATAATATAAGGAAGATATGCCTTACAGTTTCATCTGCAGTTCCTTTGATCGCAAACCAACCGACCGCACGCTTAATTCATTTAGTTTCTTTACTTCTCTTCAAAAGATTTTATTTTAAATACCACACAATCTTTATTATTCATTTCTGCATTATCAGATAGAGAATGCTCTTGTATTTCCTTGAACTTGGTCTATTTATATGTCTGACTTCTTATTAATCTTTCTCTACATTGATACCACACTATCAACTTTTTTTACCAACAGCAATGTTCATATAGTTATAGTGTTTTGGTTGCAAGAAATAAAAGCCAAAGTACGATTTTGGTTTTTCTAAGGCTTTTGATTCCTTGAATACGTTACTTGTTCTGTTTAAATTTTCAATCTCTGGTAATACTCGGAATTGGTTTTACTGACTCACAATCGTTTCCAATTTGTGATTATGCATAATGCCGATGGTTTAATCCATCAGACATCAATTTATGAAGTTAATAGAAGTGTACCTTAGGGGTCCGTTTTAGGACCTTTTTTATTTGCTTTGTTTAGTGCCGTCGTGACTAGTGTGATAAAACAGTGTAACTATAATACAAATACAGACGACAATATTCTATTTATTTAGAACTGAACATACTGCGTTTTTGCAGTAAAATAACTGTTAATTGTGATAAAATATATTTTAATAAGAAGATTAGCAACATGATAGTAGAGTTGGTAGTTTCTTTATTTTTAGTATCAACCATATTAACAAGTTTGTATCGCAAAGTTATCGCACTTTAAAAGCCTTTTGTTTTACAATCCGTCCTCTGCATCTACTGAACGCAAACTAACAAAAGCAGGCTTAATTATGGTTTTGTACGTAATTATTGTATTCATACACTCATGGGGCATACGTAAGCCTTTTCTCGACCCCCTTAATCTTAGGGGTCTTACCTACCTCTTCTCTACCTAATTCGCAGCGTATTACACCTATTGTAAGATTAATCTGTTACTTCTATAACTTGTTCTTTCGCCTTGTCTTATGGGTTAATGAGTGAATGTTATTGTTATATCGTAAAGAACAGATTTTAATTTAGCTCAACAAGCCATGACGGCTAGCAAAGAAGAATTTGCATGCTTACGCGCGATTATTAACGAAAACTGTGCTTTGTACCTACAGAGTATAGTAGTTTCAGTGCTTCTTCAGATTCTTTGTTCCCAATTTGATAATGCAATGAGAATCCTACCATTATCTCCGTAAACCCTTCTATAAAGATACTAGCTATTGCTTTAGAGTTTCTTTCCTCAAGAAAGGGAGATTCTTGCCTATAATTGCCGCGCTGGGCAAGCGTGTTGGCAATCGCAAAAGGCAGCTTTCGCGATAGGGATACTGCTGCCCATCCCCGTCCTGTGCATTTGAGCTACACTATTTCGAATTCATATACCGCCATCTGTCGGTTCTAGTACCTTAGTCACTTTTAACGACAATTACTACAGAGACAGGTGGGAATGTATAACCTTGTTGAATATGAAGTTTTTTTATTAGTAATCAGGTCAGTGATCCTGCCGCCACTCTCTCAGTTCTCGTGGGAATCTCATAAAGCCACATATTAACGAGATAAGTATGTTCTAATTTAGCTTAATTAAATATATTTATATAAATAAGAGTAAATTTCAAAAGGTTCAGATATTGAAACAAATAATCATATTCAGACTTCTTTTTAGACTATTTTTTATCTTACCGCTGGTTTTAAACCGTGGTTCGCACGCGTTTGTTTCCTATGGAAGTACTCTTTTAAGGATGAAAGGTAATATATATCCTTTTAAAAAAATCACGAAGATAAGCTAAATAGATAAAACGCGAAGAGGTAATAAATAAACTGACTTTAAAATTTGTAATAATGATTGATATCGAAAAAATGGAAACAGATTAGGATATTCTTATTAAATTAAAATTTTTAAAATTGCTCAGCGCTGCCTTGCGATTTTTGTTTACTAATATAAATTTGCTTTTACTAATAATAAGTTATAAAAACTCAGCGCTATCTATTAATTGTATGTAGTTCTAAAATTGAATTTATCGTGAATTAACTAATTAATTGATGTAAATCACCTTCCTTCCTTCCTTCCTTCCCCGCACTCCCAACTATAAACCAAATTCAAGAAGATTTAATGAGTACATAGAGCGTGAAATCTCTTTCACAAACAACTCTCTGTAACTCTACACAATAAAAACAAGCAAACTCACTTTTTAATTTATAATATTAGTAGTAAATTTTTGTCTACATCTTTAAGTACAAATGCAAATTCGTACCGTGTGCTACCGACAGAGTAGAAGTTCTTCCCCTAGTAAAAGATGTCGTTAGAGGCGATTAAACTACTAGACAGGTGACTGTATATTCAACCGAATCAGTGTAGCTCAAATGCATATGGTATAGATGGTCAGTTGCATCCACGCCGCAAAAGCTACGTTGACCAGCGTAATTATGGCCAAAATTTTCCCTTTCTTGGGCAATCCCAATCCAGCAGTAGCTTCCAATGATTGATATTATGAAGATGACGGTGAACCCCTTGCTAATTTTGTGCTATTAAGTAAATTTACAACATATCGTCATTTTCAGTATACATTTGCTTGGAGTATTATGTCATGCAATAAATCAGCCACATCCAGTCCAATGATAGATCTAGATGGTCGCTCCAGGACAATAGCAAAGCAATCAGTAGCGCGGTCACCGCTCTCTGCAATGTTTGCATTAAATAAGTCTTTGCATGTATAACCCGGGATTCCAGCAAACATTGCCATAACACCATTTAATATTGACTTTCTTTAATAACTGTTTTATTAGAGATTTATCTCTACCACTGCTGGACATAGGCCTCCCCGAAAACAGGGGAACTTTGCCCATAATTGCCGCGCTGGGCAAGCGTCTTGGCAATCGCAGAGCGGAGCTTTTAGACGGGAATGCTGTTTAACCCCACCCTGTGCATTTCAGCTAAACTTTATCGGATTGTTATATCGCCATCTGGTACCTCAGTAGCCTGTCGAGTCGACACCTGGTACAGGGGAAAGTACTATTCTAATTTGCCGGTACTTAAAATCTAAATCACTATCTAACTACTAGACTACGATGGTTAAAAAAGGGACTAAGAACGTAATACCTCGAGGGATTATTTTTATATAACTTATGTCAAAATAACATGGATTGATCAACTTTAAATTAACTTCTATGCATAAAATCCTTTCATTTGAATGCTGTAGCGACTTTATTTACAATATCATTGCCATTCGTACTCATACAATGAGTTCAATGTGGTGTTATAGATGATGTTGTAACAACAATAGAGAAAAGAATGTTGAGATGGTTTGGACATGCAGAAAGGATGGATGAATATAGAATGACTGCACACATATATAGAATGAAAGTGAATAGAAGAGTTGGTCTAGGACGACCTAGACAAACATATCTTAACCAGATAGAAGAAGTAAAAATAACAGCCAGGTGAGAAGTATCAATAAAAAATGAGTGTGTATGAAAGGACTAATGTGAGTAAGAGAAGCGAGAGGTATGCCAAGATCGTAACAAATGGAGATCTATAACAACTGCCGTATGTATGTATGTACCTCATGTAAAGGTCTCTGCGGTGGTACCATACTCTCACTTATTTCTACCGCCAAACAGCAAGGTCTGCATTGCTTTACTCCGTTTTGGAGAGTTAGAAAGGGTAATCTAAAATATTATCTTCATTTCAGAAGATTGAAGCAAGGCATCGCGTTGGTAATATCATTATGATGATACGAGAATCCATAGGCTGCGGTGACGCTTACTTTCACGCGGAGCGTTTGCTTGTTTGTCAATTTAACCACGCGAACTAGCTAATCTCTTTCTGACATACATTCTACTTACATTGGTATTATCAACTTTCATATAACATCATTAATTCTTATCATTATTGTCTCTTATAACGGTAAACGAGATAATTAGATAAAGCATAACAGAAGGAAATGTAATTAACAACTTCAGCTCTGTATCACTGCACAACGTAAAATGACGTGATATATTAAAGATTCTTTTTTAATGTGTTTGATCATCTATTATAATACTTACGACGGGCCCGATGTCGCAGATGGTAGTGATCCTATCTTGTGCGTCAAGAATCGTTCAAACATTTGAGTTTGTTCTGTGTCTGGGTGTAAAATATATGTATTTTAGTAGTAAATTTGTGATTCTTCGGTTGTCTGGCGTCCGTAACCAAAGTTCTTCAAGCGATTTACCATGGAGTCAGGTCAATGTATGACATGTTGTGGGAATTGAGCAGGTATTTTTTTTAATGACATAAATTATACCTAATATTAAATGGAATACCCACCGTCCTGTCTGATTAATCTACGAGTATTACTACGATATCATTGTATCATGTATGTATGTTTGTTTTTCCTTTGTGCATGTTTCTTAAGTACAAATCAAACCACCACCAGCTTTAACTTTTTCTCTATCAATGGCTGCCTATAAGAGGCTCCTTCTTGTAATATTCCATGTTTTTATGATGTCCTTGTGTTGTTTTTATTGGTATGCAACAAATAGTTTATTATTATTATAACCTATACTTCCATCTTTGTATTTCTTAAAATGTATCTTTAAAATGCAAAAGGTACTTGCTATATATTACTGATTCACTGTCAAGTTGGCTTTGAATATAAATGGACAGTATGTGCAAACTGCAAGCCATTACACTGGATTGGCTTTGCGATTTATCCTGTACACCCGAACATACTACGGAATAGGCAACGTTTTCTCTGATTTCTGATATTATTTATCGAGGATCATATCAAATGGATACTTCCTTTTTATACCATCAACTTTCTGTCATGCTTCAAGTGCTGCAAATCTTAAATATATTTTCTGTAGGGACTCGACCCGGATTTGATTCGAAACTAAATAATCCTTACTAGATTTATATGTTTTTTTTTATCTAGGAAACATTATTTGTGAAATACAGGTAGCCGTGAGGTACCGACAGAGTATAGTACCACCCCCCCCCCCTCTTTTAGTACCAAGTGTCGTAAGAAGCCACTAAAAATCTAAAACAGCAGCAAGCAGCTTAAATGGATAGGGTGGGTATGGGCAGCAGCACACCCTCGTGAATGCTGCGTTTAATTATGGGCAAAATTCTTCCTTTCTTCGAAATACCTATATCCAGCAGTGGACTTTCAATGGTTGGTAATGATAATGAGTTACATATATCTGTATAAAGTGATACAGGAGATATAATGGTATAAAAGAAGCACTCTAACGAAGAAGATACTGTAAGAAAAATCTCAAAGTAGCCTGAGTTGATGAACGACAATATAAGAAACTTTTTTAAAAATTGAGGTTACTGAGGCCTTTAGTACGTGGAACTCTGGCTAAATTAAAAATATTTTAGATATGTTCTTTTGTGGTCTACGCGAACTAAGGCCCGATTTTAAAGAAATTAATGAATGTAATGGAAACGGAGTTTGTCACGATGAAAGCAAATGAAAAGGCGTAAGTTAGCAAATGGCTATAACTCGAGGTACTTTCACTAAGTTGGGTCAGTGTTTGCATTACGGTATCCGTATTTTAAGGGCATAAGACGGATCGACGGACCTGATTGCGCAAATGGTTGTCATCATATCTTGTGCGTCAAAGGTCGTGGGTTCAATTTCAACCCAGAACAAATATTTATATAATGAGTATTTATATATGTGTGTTTTATATGTATTTAAGTATAATACTTCGTCGCATAAATTCTAACACCGCGTATGTCAAAGTTGGCAACTTAATAGTTAAGCCCAATGAAAACACGATATTACATTTCTAACGCTGCAGTAAACGTTTTATATCGTGTATTGTTTAAACGAGATCTATTTTGCACCAACGAAATGCACAAGCAATTGGTTTTAAAATGATTTTGTGAAACGTGAGCAATGGTTTCCTAATTGTTACAAAGTGTCAACATTTTGACTTACGCTGTGTTAGAACTTAAACGACGATTTGTAATTCCTCTGTTGTTTAATGTCCGTAACACAAGTACTTTAACACTATGCTATATATCTTGGAGTCAGGTCAACGTATGAAAAGTCATTTAATTTAAAAAATACAAAATGTAATAATTAAATTGAGAAATTATTAAATAGAAGATATAGTGTCGTGTGTCAGCAAATAATCGTCACGTCCATATACGTTTCTCTGCTATTGCAGTGGAATATAAAAAAGGGGAAAGCTATATGTTCTGCACTTGGCCTTGCATTTCACAAGAAGACATAAACGCCACTAGCAATGAGATCTTTGTGAAACAAATATTTGGTCTAGTATGGACCAGATATCGTAAGAGGTGACAGAGACACCGGGACCAACAGATTGCGGTATATACACCTAAATTTCATTCCCGGCGCAAAGATATGATTGCTGCGTTGGCCTAGCGTAACAATTATTGGTAAAATCCCTTTCTTGAGGAGGCCTATATGCAGCAGTAGGCGTTCTATTGCTATGGTGGAACACCCATAGATTTTAAATGTAAATGTTGTCGGACAATGATTGTGTTTAGTGAGGATAATACATACCATTACAATAACATTTTTTTTATTACATTCAGATTTATAGCCTTCGTTTAGTTAATCAACCTGTTGAGTTGCCATCTTCGGGTTCCCACAAAGGAAATCTTTCACGATCAGAACAATAACCATACGTTACCAACAAACGTTAATCAATCAATTAAAACACCTGAAACAATTTGGAACTCAATATCTTTTAAATAAAGTTCACAATAAATTGTATATAATATAATCTTAATTTATTTATTTCTTCTCTCACACTGTAGTCTCTGAAACAAGGACAGATTATGATTTAGTCTCATACCCGATCCCGCGGTTACAACGGTCGAGTTGAACAGTGCCGGCAATTACAGTAAATCGTTGATGCGAGTGTTGGGTTTATTGGTGGTTTACAATTTACATTTATAAATAAAGTATTTACATATATTTAAATAACTAGGCTAGTTCTGCGGCTATGGTTTTAAAAAAACTAATGTTTTTAATACAACGTTCACCTTTTATCAAGTTCACGGTTATAAAAGAAGGATACTGTTTATACAATTTTAGTAACAGCAATTCGGACTCTGCTATTTGGCGGTAGAAATTAGTGAGAGTCGAGTACTAATACAGACGACCTTTGGTCGGTTGGACCAGAAGTTCAAAGTTCACAGATGAACATTTGATATAATATAATTGTCACGCCTAGCCGATGTCCTGCTGATCTGAGCCTCGACATTTCGAACGGTTATCGCTATCTGAAGACTCATTTTGCCAATATTTATAAATCTTATAAGATTCGCTGATTTAATATTCCGTCTGTGAAAACGTAACAAAAATAGTGCCCAACGATTTCATTCGCGTTAAATTGTAAAATTTTCATAATAACTTTGCTGCCCTTTTTAGGCCTTTAAGGGTAAATTTTTGAAAAAGAAAAAAAAATTCTGAAAGACTTTCAAAATATTATTTATTCAAGTACACCCATTCTAATGGGCATACGTGGCGTGCAATACAATGCACTTTTGAATTGTCAAAAACAATAAATAAAACGATTTTATTTTAGAAATATGTAGTTCTAAATAATTATTTTAAACTGATAATATTAATAACTCTGATGACCCCGCCGTGTCATCAGAGTCACGTAACATATAAATTATGCCTACCTTATACTTTACTGCCAGCGCCAGACGGGTCTCAAAACTAAGTTTCATTTTATTTTCAAAAGAGGTTCATTACACGAGCCACCATAAAGGAACCTTCTAGAAAAACTAGAAGTGATAAAGATTTCAACAATACTAACGTTTCATTCTAAATTTGTACCCACGTTTTACCCTCTTAAGGGGTAAATTAAAAAAATCTTATTATATATTATAAATTAATCATGTTATAAAAGAACCCCTGTTTTAAATTCAAGTTTCTAACCTCTTAAGTTTGGTCAGATAGTCAGCCAGTCAACTTCTTTTATATATATAGTTATGATCAAAATGGCGGAACTGCCAGGTGGCTGTGTATATCCATCCAAAAAAGCGCAGCTTAAATACAACAGGGTGGGAATAGGAAGCATCTTCGTCAGGAAGTTGCACACTGCGATTGCCACCACGCCTACCCAGCGCGGCATTTATGGGCAAAAATCCCTTTATCTTGGGCAGGCCTATGTCCAGCAGTTGACTTCGTGTAACTGATATGATGATAATGATAGCCTATGTAATATAAACACTATGTAAACAGGATTTGTATGTTTTTATATTTGAAACAAATTAATTAAAAAATGACTGAGCTTATTTCAAAGATTTTCATAAATAGAAATTTATTTTATCAGTAAGTGACATAAATAACATATTTTTTCCCTATACTCTCACGAGAAGGGAGATTACATGAGTGTAACCGCGGAGGCTGTGAGTATTATACATTGCTGAGAGATATATACCCTTTCATTAATCGCTAATTAAATTGTCAATGGTACACGTAGCTGTACCTGCAACTGTCACAGTAATGATTCAGTTTCATTTGCACAATTAATGCCGACACGTCCAACCGAGTCGCTGTCAGTAATTAAAGTAAATCGAGCCTTCGTGTTGTGTTTGGGAATACGTTGTTCTCATTACAAAGGATATATGAAATCATCCATGTGAATACGTCTATAAATTTTCTTTCACAATTTTTTTTATATTACTCCAGGACTCTAGTCCCACCCATTAGAATTATTTGTATGATGATATTTGTATTTGCTCTTTGACTAACTCCTCAAATATATGTGTTTAAGTAATATACTTGTGATTTTTCTGTTGTTTAGTGATTGTAACACAAATGTTTTCAGCGACTCCATTCAGAAAGGTCAATATGAGATGCTGTAGGATTTTTTTTTATGTGAATGTATTTGAATGACATATAATATACTTGAATGAAGTAAACATCAACTGTCTTCATCAATAAGCTTTAGTGAGTAAAATATATAATATAAATAATAGATTTCCGAATGGAAGCTACTTATCGCAGAGTCCCATGTGTTTCAGCTAATGTGTGAATTTTGAAACCGGAAATCCACTTTCAAATATTGGTGTCGTAGACAACCAGATTGCTTTAGCAATGACGATGGCGGGCCCGACGGCGTAAATAGTAGTGATCCTAACTAGTGCGCCAAAGGTCCTAGGTAGGGTTGACCCTAACCAGGACTAATATTTATTCAAAGTCAAATTTACTAATATATTTATATTTTATCTTTGTCTGGGTGTTAAATAAATAAATAAATATATATATTTAAGTATTATATGTGTGATTTCTCTGTTTTCTGTTGTCAATATCACAAGTGTTAAAAGCGACTTATCTCGAAGTCAGGTCAAAGTATGAGATTTTGTTTAAATTTACAAACACAAAACACCACGATTGTATCCCGTCGTAGTACGCAGAGACTATAGAATCTCCTCTTGTTATGATCTTGGCATACGTCTCTCGCTTCTTTTGCTATTAGTCCTGTATGTTCGCCTAGGTCATCCTATACCAACACTTCAATATATACAGCTTACTGTGCCTTCTTAACACATTTTAGCTGCCCATAAAAGTGTATTAATTATTATTTATAATGATCTGTTGGTAGCGTCAAGTTTTTTCCGTATCTCTTATTAAAGCACGCTGCATACTCGACTCAGTGTTCACAATTTAATGATTCCGTTTCATTATAACAATTTATCCCGTCAAGTCCAATCAACATTATGCTCTCAGTGAATGCTTTAATTTTGTTAAATCATCAATTTGACGGTTGAGTTGATTGTTGGTTTTAAAATGTTTGCGAAGACTATTGATTCCATGATTTCTGATGTTTATTCCATTTTATTTTCACTAATTGCGTTCTACAAGTGTATTTTTAGTTTCTGTTTAATGAATTGATGTACTTTTTGATATAAACACAACACACATACTCACATAAATACACTCACGCACGTACACTATATCTCTCACTATCTTTCTCACTATCTCTCTCTTACTTGCGTGCGTGCGTTTGCGCGTGTACGCACTCGCGCGCACGCACTTTCTTATTATGGAAGATCAGAGTCTCCTGGCTCAGGACTTATTAAACTAAAAGAAATTACTACTTATATTACTAATCTTGTTTAACTGGAGTCAACCGGAGCCAATTGCATATGAAAATTTGCAAGAAAATTTCCAATGTCCACAAGAAAAGGAATATTTTATTTTGGCACCGCAGCACTGCAAGTGAAATTATTCGATGCTGCATTATACATATATATTCCTCCTCTCGTATAAGTTGTATCGTGTTTTGAATATTTAATACTGTTTTGTTGAACTAAATGTTCAACAAAACTAGCGGCTTGCATTTTGGTAGCAGATGATATGCACCAAATGATAATCCTAGTGGAGCATTTGGTAGTGTCTCTATCTTTTGCGCCAAGGGTTGTGTCATTACAAACATTTATTGTTGTACAATTGTTATTCTAGCATTATATATTATTATTCAAAGTAAGTATGTAATCGTATAAACAAATAAAGAAACTGCAAACAAGCATACGGTCCGCTTGATGATAAACGTGACCGCAGTCTATCGACGCTCGTGTCATCACAAAAATATCTCTAGCGTGTCGCCAACCTTGTGAACTGAACATACTTTATTACATTTACCTAATAATTTCACTGCCTCTTTTACCCTTTTAACTGGAACACAGAAATGAAAATAGTGCTATTTGGCGGTACAAATAAGTGAGAGTGAAGTACCAATGCAGACGACGTTCTTTATAGGTCTAGCTCACGTAAACACTAAATACGAAAAGCGCTACAAGTACCAGTAAGAATACTTTTTAGTTATTTTTTGAGGTTTCTATACTATATTGAAATATTTTCTGTAAAATTATTTGGCACTGGATTTGTTGATTTGTAGTTGATTTGTTGTTTGCAAAAAAAGAGGACTGAGTGAGTATTCGTTTGAGGGTCAGGGACTGCAAGTATATTGTTCTACAAAATGAATATCCACTGTTGAACATAGGCCTCTCGAAGAAAGAGGATTTTTGCCCAGAGTAGCCACGCCGGGCAAGCTTGTTGGCAGAACACAGCTTTCACGACGAGGATGCCTCTGCCCATCCCCGTTCTGTGCATTTAAACTGCACTGTTTCGCATGGATGATAAAGTTTGCTATCAGTTGGGATCAAAGATAAGAATTGTACAAACTCACAATACAAAATAAATATGAACGATAAAATATTATCTTTGTGTTCAACTGAATTTTGAAGAAACGTTGGCGTATTAATTAAAGTCTTGTAGTAGTTACGTCTCAAAAGACCCGAGTTCTTGATAAACAAATTAAATTGCTGTTATTTAAAGAGAACAAACAGAACGTATGGAGACACAGAGTAATAACCCAACGGTTACATTACACCGCTGTGTCTGTTTGCAAATTATCATCCGAGTGATGAGAGCCGCGTAAAGTTGACGAAGCCCACCAAAACGTGTAATCATTTCATGCGGCGTGAACCCGAATGTATCTCAAGAAAAATTTGATAAGCGTGAACAGGTATTTATTCGTGGTTCCTACTGAAGTATTTATTTATTCTCTTTTTGCTTTACAAATAATTATGTAAGATCGATGTTATACATAGATCAATATATATCGAATATATCGATAATATATCGAAATAAAAAATTTGGAGTTGTCAAGGGACTTCCGGATGGAACAAAGTTCCTTGCGATTAATTGTTAGTATTTATTATGTACAAAATATCTGTATACACTCAACCAAAATTTTTGTGACACCACACTATTCTATGCGAATTAAATGATGAAACGAAAATAACACACCGCTCGGCTTACAACTTTTGGTCTTCAGTTTTTCCATCTAGCCCTCTTCCAAAACGCGCGATTGGGTATTTAATCTAAAAAAATTGTAACAGATGTTCTAGAAATGTCATCATATCATCGGAATCCACTGCTAGACATAGGCCTCCCCAATAAAGAGCAATTTTGGCACTAATTGCTGCGCAGAGCAAGCGTGATGACTGGGCTGGGAATGCTGCTGCCCAACACTTGTGCATTTGAATTACACTGTTACGGATGGATATACTACCATCTGTTTTGGTCATCTTAGTCGCCTCTTACACTTGGTACAGGGGGAGGTACTTTTCCACTCCACTGGTAAATCTCATCTCATCTTCAAATTTGACACAGATAAAGTCAATATGAAGAAATGTATAAGTAAAGTAATTTCTGTTACACAATACACTAGAGACACTAAATTCATAACACCGTGACTGTATTGTTGTTTCAATGACACATCATATTTAATTAAAGTAAACATTAATTCTACATTGCAAGTCATACTTGTGACACAGTACTTAGTTTTATAAAATTTATAAATTATGCTCCAACTTTGACCTCGACAAATAAAAATGAATCGTCAAAATGTATGGACACACAGCAACAGATCAATCTACCTAAATCTGTCATAATTTTTCTATCGACATTAATCTATATAAGCAAAACTTAGTTCAAAATTGACTGTAACAATTTTACAGATTTATATTTTTATAACTCAAGAATAATTGCACCAAATTGGATAATTTTTGGGTTTGTAATTGTCAGGAGCAAACAGAATTGGAAAGTTTCCATAAAGATATTTATGTTACCCAATATTTTTAATCAAGTACTAGTTACAGGTTATAGACCCAAAGTCAAAGCCATATACAACATGTCTTTTATTCCCCTGACTCCATGATAAGTCGCTCAAAAACTTTGTTTAATGGATATTGGGCAACAGAGTAATCACAAATATAATACTTAAATACACATTTTTAACACCCAGACCTAAGACACACAAAAATATCATCATATAAATATATGACCTGAGTGGGGATAGAACCCCTGGCGAATAAGATAGGATCATCACCATCTGCACCAACGGGCCTGTCAAATTTACCATTATTTAAATAGGCCTATCATAGGCACTTTCTGATCGTCAAAACAAAAACAAAAAAATCTATGAGTATAGATTTGCTGATTCCAATTTGACTAGCGTGTTAAAAGAGTCGATTAAGCAAATAGGTCATTCAGTGTCCTACTTTAATACTTGTCTGATGGCCTCAGACGGGGATTGGCTCCAGACGGATCTTATTATTAAGTTTATAGCAGGTTCATTACGCGAGCCACCAGAAATGACCTGCAAGAGGAACTGATGTAGATATGGGTTCCAATAACACTTAATAGTAGTAATATTGGAATACATACCTGCGTCAGCGGTATGGGTTCCAATGATACCTACCATACCTACCCAAAAACTGAATTAACATAGCAACGTATTGATGCACATAAATCACGAGAATATCACTTGTATGTTGCTAATCTTGAGACTTGAAGATATTATGTCATATTACCCAGGAATTTCACTGCCGACGATTGTATGAAATATTAAATAGCAATTGTTAATAATGTAAGAATAGTACCTCCCAATGCACCAGGTGTAGTAAGAGGCGACTGAGGTACCAAAATCGACAGATAGTGGTATATCTATCCGAAACAGCGCAGCTCAAATGTACAGGCTGCACTCTGCGATTGCCAACACGCTTGCTCAGCGCGGCAATTATGGGCAATAAACCGCCTTTCTTGGAGAGGCCTATGTCTAGCAGTGGCCTTCCTTCCCTTTCGTGATGATAATAATAGACAACAAAACGCATATCACCCGAACGCCTTAATAAGGCGATATGATTTTCACACCTACCTAAACCTAAATAAAGAAATATTTGAAGCCGTGAACCAAACAACCAAAGTACTATGACAAACATCACCACATTAAGCATACAGATTTATTCATACCACCGGCGGGCCCACGAGGCACGAATTTAGTGAACCCAAAAAATATGTCTCGCGTAATTCAATAGAAAATTTAATATCCTTTAACGTACGTTTGGGAGAGCCGAAACGATATTAATTTATCCCGGTGGGTTTTATTTTCTCTCCGTATCGTACCGTTTATATGTGTGTTGTAATTTGGAAGATAATGTTCTCTTTCTCTGTTCACAAATTATATCGAAGGATGTTAACGTCGCTTGTCTTTCGTACTGCAAAGATAAGTAAATGTATAGACACGTTTTTCTTATAACGGGCCCGTTGGTGCTGATGGTAGTGGTCCTATCTTGTAAGCTAAGGGTGTGAGTTCTATCCCCACCTATAGCAATCATTTGTGTGATTAATGTTTGTATATATTTTAGAAATATTCTCACATCTCATACAATTGACCTGACCACCACAGAGCTAAAGCACTTGAAACTTACAGCACTTGAGTTGCGGACGCCATACAACAGAGGAATGATAAATATACTACTTAAATACATATATTTAACACCCAGATATAGAACAAACACAAATATCTTCATATAAATATTTGCTCTGGGTGGAGATCGAACCCACGACTCCTGACGCATAAGATAAGATAGATTACTACCATCTGCGCTATCAGGTCCGTCGATTTTTAACACAAATGCTTTACTTACTTACACACTAGCTTAGTCTTGTGTTGTTCAGTGTATGAGATGTTAAATTAATTAATTATTGTTACTATTTACAGTATGGTATCGTCAGAGTTGATTAGTACCTTCCCCTGTAAGAGGTAACAAATACCAGGACCGATAGATAGCTGTATATCCATTCCTAACCTTGTAGCTGAAATTCACAGCTCAATACGATCTGCGAATGCCAACACGCTTGTAGCGCGGCAATTATGGGCACAATTCCTTCTTAAGGAGGCCTATGTCCAGCAGTGGACCTAATCGGCTGTTATGATAATTTATTTGGCAGTTTGGGTTCAACGATAACATACTCGTATAAAGAATTTTAATATTTTCCAAGCTAGGTTGAGAGAATAATATGATCAACATCTTTAATTTAGGCAAAAGACGCTGCCAATGCTGGACATAGGCTATCCCAAGCGATGACCAACAGAACCGATCTTAAGGGGCTTGCACTAGCACGACCGTATAGTTCTAATCAGTTTGTCCTTCCACTTGTTTGAAACCAATCCGGCATTTTTACTCAACTCAATTCAAACCAAAGATAAATACATCTAAATAAAAACAAGTAAAGAGTCAAACTTTCTCATTACTGTTAAAGGTCACAAACGTGTAGGCTTTGCATCCAAAATCAAGTGCAAAACGTACAACATTTTCTGTGTACCTGACCTTGTTTGTGGCACGGCACAAAGGTTTTTATTTATCTCCCTGGCCGCGAGTAAATCACGGCGATAACGAGCTGTGCCTTTGACAAATATAGCACGCCCACGACGCATTTGTAATGTTTACCATGCTCTGAAACCACGTATATTTTGTAGTTGCAAATTTTTTTTGTATAAATTATTATATTATTTTCTTTTTTCTTGTATTTAGAATTAATCAAATTATCACACAATTTGAAAAGAATTTATTTTAGCAGGTCGGATTTGCACCGCCCTACAAGACACTCTTATTTTATGAATAGTAATTGCAAACATGGACGACAATTCGATCAGACCGTCGCGCGTCGTTTATACATATACATATACCGAAATTTCCATTAATTGAGTTGTGGATAACAATTATCACAATAATACTAGTATTTATTTACTCGTAGAAGATTTTTTATTTACTTAATTTTACTTAAGGTAAGTCGACGCATTTTATTTCAATAATAAACTAATTTCCTAGATTTACAATTTAATCCAAAACTGTTATTTCATTCAAAGTCAAACTCAAAATATACTTTACTCAATCAGGCCTTCCGGATAAAGGGTTATTTAACCCATAATTGCCACACTGGACAAGTGTGTTAACAATCGCAGAGCGCAGCTTTCGCAACGAGAATGATGCTACCCGTACCTGTCCTATACATTTGAGCTACAGTGTTTCGAATGGATATACCGCCATCTGTCGGTGCCGGTGCCTCAATCACCTCTTACGACACCTGGTACAGGTGGAGGTACCATTTTACTCTGCCGGTTCCTCACGGTAGAGTAAATGGACATTGTAAATGCGCGCTCCACTGCCAGACACTCATAACCGTAAACATTATTAAGCGTTTATTATAATTAGTTTTAACAATTCGTTATTCAATACAGTCAAATAAAATGCTCTACACATAAGTGGAAACGACGCTCACTCAAATAAATTTATTGAAACGTTATATTATTTTCCCTCGTAAACATTTCAGAGTTCAAATGATCAACATATGACGAGGTTTTCTGAAGGTAATGTTCTTGATCAAATTTATGGAAGGATAGAAGGCAGTAGTATTTTTTTTTAGCTAAGGTCAGCAAACTATCATTTTCAATCTTATTTTTAACCTTGAAGTTATGAATTGAACGTATTATTATTTAATCTAGTTTCCCAGTAATTTCACTGCCTCTCTCAACTTATAAAACCCAAATTAGAACACAACATTGTATACACAGTTATTTATCGATCGAAATAGGTGAGAGTGAGGTACCTCTAGTGAAGCCTTGCGTGGATTTGTTAGTCAGCTTCTCCTCATATTTATTTAAATGATTTTGAAAATCAGAGAATTTTTATACTAAATTTGCATTGCCGTTCACTTAACGGATGATTTTTAGAAAAATATTTTACGTGTTCGTAACTTTAAAACAACAATATTTGTTCTAAATTTTATTTGAAGAACTTAAAATAACTTGAAGATTCTAACTAAATGTGCACACTCGTTTTACCCCTTTAAAAACTCTTTTCTAAGTATATTTAAGACGTTTATACGTCAGTCAGTTTCTTCTTATATATATACATATATACATATATAGTATATTATATATATATATATATATATATATATAATGATATAGCTGTTACCTTCGAATTTGTTCATTTGTTGTTTGAAATCAATACCCTTCTTTTTGGTTAATTTCCCAGTCATTTCCTTACAAAGTTTGTTCAAAGTCACTTGAAAGCTAGCTTTCGCCGAACAAATATAAAAAGGAATTTAAAAACGAAAGCGCTTAAACTTTTATAATATATAAAAATCAGGTCGATAACGAAATAAAATTTTATCCGAAGTTTATTAGTAATAAACAGTTTGACACATATTGGTAATAAATTATTACCAATATGTGTCAAACTCTTAACTGAATGTGGCAAACCAATTGATCGATCATCCTGAAAATTGAAATATATTCGTATTTAAATTTGAGGCTTTTATGTTCTCTTCTACAGATACATTAAGTAGAGGTACCTCTATACTGGCGGAACAACATTTGGTGGACTTAGATAAAAATATAAGTCCTAAACTTTAATTTAAAATTTACCTAATGTTGCAGAAACAGATGTTTCACAGACGCCCATAAAGATATTATATTGTGTTGCTCCAAAAATAAAGTCCTAGCCCCTAGTTTATCATCTTTGTATCAGCCGCTGTAACATCTACTGGTGGACATAGGAAATGACAAGTTTTTTTTAAGACCCACAACATCTTATGATATATGTTTATAGTATAAATGTAATGTATGCATTGAATTGACTCCATGATAAGTTACGTTTTGGACTTATATATATATATATTATATATATATTTATATTACAATATATAATAACCTATAGCGATAGTTTACAAGATTAATTTTACTCAAGACCTTTAATGTTAATATAGCTTAATTGTAATAAATTTATACATGACTCTGCATTTTATTCATTAGAACACATGTTCCTACAGTCATTTGACGGGCTCGATGGCACAAATGGCAGTGATGTTATCTAGTGTCGTGGATTCAATTCCCACTCAGAGCAAATATTTGTGTTTGTTCTGTGTCTGGGTGTTAAATATATGTATTTAAGTAGTATATATGTGATTCCTCTGTTGTCTGGCGTCCGTAACACACGTGCTTTAAGCGACTTACGTCCTTACGACTTCCGTCCGACTTACGTCCATTGACCTGTGCGATGTTGTGGGAAATTATTTATTTATTTAATAATAGTTTGGTAGTTTAATATATGTCATAATGTAATTTTACAGTTGGCCAACGCCGTCTACCGGAATGGATAAAACACTCAACCGTATAAATTGAGCGAGCCATTCGAAAAATTAAAGCCTGTATCGCTATTTGTGCAGCGAGCACGTTAAATGCAAATGATAGGTTTCGCTTAAAATATTGAGCAGAGGTAAAACAAATGTCTTGGCAATATTAATAACTTTTTATCAATTAAAATATTATATACACTAATTACTATGATAACTACTGGTACAGATGTAAATATAAGATTATATTATATTTATTAATGCAATAAATGTATCATATTCCTAAATCAGAATTCACTTTAAAGATAAATATCTACTTTGTTATATTTATATATACATATGTATATAGAAATGTAATGAATATATATCACCATCATCTTCATATCAGCCATAAGACATAGGCCTCCCCAAGTAAGCTCCAATAGGACTGGTTGTATGCGGCCTGTGTCCAGCGCGATCCCGCGGTTTGAGTCAGATCGTCCGTCCATCTTGATCATGATCATGACCATATATATATATATATGGACATAAGCCTCCCCAAAAAAGGGGATATATGGCCCATATTTGCCGCACTAGGCAATCGTGTTGGCAATTGCAGAGGTTCCGCGACGGGGATGCTGCTGCCCATCCCCCCTCTGCATTTGAGCTGCACTGCTTTAGAGGAATAAACCGCCATTCGTAGATTTTAGTACCTCAGTTGCCTCATACGACATCTGGTACACGGGGAAGTACTATTCCACTCTAACTAATTATTTTCTATATATTTGAACGCTGATATTTTATCACGTTCTAAATTCAAAAAGGGCCCTTTAAGTTTTTTACGAGTTAGGCAACAATTTTAATATCAAACGGGAATTTTTCCTCTATGGCCCGAATATAAAATACTTGAAATAGGGACAAATTGACAAAAGGGAAAATGAATTACGAACTTGAAGGGGCACGGGTCGGGTGGGAACCACTTGTGGTTGCCAATTTGTAACAAATAAAATGAATCCAGTCGCCATTTTACTAGAGACTGCACGTGGCGTATTTCTATTGGGTATTTTGTGAAGTTCCTATAATATTATTCCTAAAATATATAAATAATAGAGTTAAGAAAGTTCCAGTTCAAACAATTTCAAAGGTTTATATTTTTTTAGGTTCCATGTATAAAATAGGAATAGGGAGATGCGTAGAAGGGGGAAAGTTATTTACAAAGCATTAGCAAACATATGCTGGCTGAAGTGGCAATGAGCAGATCCTAAGCCAGAGAAAAATAGTTTTTAATGTTTGGATGAGGAATCTTTTTAACCTATATTTGCTAATATTATAAATTAGTAAAGATTTTTTTCAACGTTCTTTTTTTGGGAACATGAAATTTTCATATGTAACCATTCAGAGCATCTACGGTCACTTTCATAATCAATATGCTTATCATCATTGCAGCTATTGGAAGTCCACTGCTGGACATAAGACTCCCCAAGAAAGGGGGAATTTTGCGTATAATGGCCTCAATAAGCAAGGGTGTTGGCGATTGCAGAGCGCAGCTTTCGCGACGGGGATGCTGCTGCCCATTCCCACCCTATTTTGAACTACACTTTCTCGGATGGATATACTGCCATCTGTCGGTTCTGGTACCTTAGTCGTCTCTTACGACACCTGGTAAAGAGGGAGAGACTATTCTACTCTGCCAGTACCTCACAGCTAACACTTATAAAATTGCATTACATTTACTTACAGGTAAGCAATGTGGTTTGGCTTTCCGACTAAGACTTTGATTTGCTTGCAGCGTGAATTTGATTTCTATTAACCTGATGTTTAAGATCCAAGTTTAATAAACCAATTCTTGGAACTTTTGGTGGGTGGTTCATAATAAACATTCATAATGTATTTTTTAGTTTAAATACAGCATACAGTTCGCGTGATAGTAAGTATTACCACAGCCCTTAAAAAGGATATCACGGGCATGTTGATAATCTTCTTGAAGATTGTATGTCACAATAACCAGAAATTTTACCGCCTCGCTCGCCGTTCAATTAGGGACACAGCAATGCGAGCATTCTTATTTGGGTGTAGAATTAGGTGAGAGTGAGGTATCAACTCACACGACCTTTTTAAGGAGTCTACCTCAAGTAAATTCTATTCCCTTTTATTTCGTTCAAATTCACACAATTACACAAACATCGAGATAGGTTTTCACAATTACTTGCCATCTAAAATATTCTGTGGCAGCTTTTAATAAAAGCACTCGTTATTCAATTTATTGCAAAGTGCTTCGACCATTATTCTACGAATGTATTATTTACTATATTGTAAAATAAAGTCTCTACAACAATAATTCTATCTCTGTCTATTTTGAGCTTGATTAATTCAAAGCCTCCCGAAAGGATTTTCATACGTTTTTCTTTACTGATTGATCGACTGAGTATCGTTGCTGAACTAAAAATCAATTTATTAGGTATCTCCACCATTCTACTTGCACAATCAACACATTCCTTGTTCTAACTCCACATATTTGCTCTAGATGCCTACTGAAATAAAACTACTCTTTTTACGGCTTCAATACGCGTATTATTACATTTTTTTTTAATTTTAATTATTATTTTAAGATGTTGTGTCAGGACTTCAAAGTTACAAATGCTACCTTCATAATTATATTCTGTAACTATAATTTTATGCACATTCCGGTTCCCACCCCAGCCAAAACATTATGACAACCTTTTTTCTCTTCGATCTTTGTCGCTTGTAAGAAAATCTTATTCGTACTATAAGCAACAACAAGTTATTTATTGGGGATATAAGATTTAGATTACAATAGAAGGTCCATTAGGCCGGCTCTGGAGCCTTTTCGGAAACTGTAATCAAATCAATAACCCTTTAATGAATGTTTGCGTTGCTTCAGCTGACAAGCTGTGGTTCGAGTAAACGCGGGTTATTACTATATTATATTCCTCTGTACCAGGTGTCGTAAGAAGCGACTAAGATACCATAACCGTCAGATGGCGGTATATCCATCCGAAACAGTGTAGCTCAAATGCAAAGAGTAGGGATCCCCGTCGCGAAAGCTGCGCTCTGCGATTGCCAATACGTTTGCTGAGCGCGGCAGTTATGGGCGAAATTTTCCCTTTTTTGGGGAGGCCTATGTCTAGTAGTGGACTTTCAATGGCTGTAATGAGAATATAGTTAATAATTGTACTCGTTTTTGGTGCCTCCCGTAACGAACCTACAAGGATCTACCAACCACTATGGTCTTAAAACGAAGCAAATTTCGTTTAAAGACTGTAGTGGTGCCTACAGACTAGTTTAAAGTAGGGAGGTATTTGATAAACTAATTGTTTA
Source organism: Heortia vitessoides (assembly GCA_020976665.1). NCBI lineage: Eukaryota > Metazoa > Arthropoda > Insecta > Lepidoptera > Crambidae > Heortia > Heortia vitessoides. Next base: position 740,223 of record JACJUM010002809.1, read on the forward strand.
AATAACTCTTTATGTTTTATTAAGTTGTCAGTGTCATCGGTCATTAGAGTTGTAGTATTATCAAAGTCAAATATGTTTTTATTAAAAATAACATAGGTACTTTCAAATCATCAGAATAATAATAAAAAATCTATGAGTATGTTTATGAATTTTCTTATTAAATAATGTTATAACAGTAATTTAAAAATAGGCCATTGGGTGTATTTCATATAGTATTAGTTTGCCGACACCACACGGGTCTTATAACTAAACTTATCGCAGGTTAATTATACAAGCTACCGGAAAAGAACCTGCAAGAAAAACTGAAGGTGATAAAGGTTCAAATAACACTTAAAGGTAGGTGCTATTGGAACCTTGAGAAGCCTCCTCAAGAAATAGGGATGTTTATTTATAATCAACGCCCTGGGTAAACGTGGTAGTAATCAAAGAGCGGAGTTTTGCGACAGTAATGCTGCTGCCCATCGCCGCTCACTTAAACTACACTGCTTTAAGTAGATATACCGTAGCTTCCAAAATCTGGTTACACAATTCTGACTTACAAAATATGCAGGTACTATTCTACTTTGCCGGTACCTTACTATTTCACAACTTGTACCTTTAGTTCTTTGTGCTAGATAATTTTAACCAACATTTATATGATTATTTTAATTCTTCGATCGCTTTTATGCGCTTTTTAAACTGCAAATTTATCAAATGGCGCAAGCTTGATCTTTTTGTTTCGTATAGTTTTTTTATTTCGTGCATTCATAATATTTTCATGTGCATAACAGGAATAGACAAAGGAATATATAAGTTTCATCGTGCTATGAAAAACTTAACGAACCAACAATATTTTACAAATCACGAAAATATTTCTGCGTTGGTACCTCACTGTCACCGATTTTTACCACCAGATAGCAATGTTCGCATTGCTATCTGTAGTGTAATTGAGATTGGCTGTAAAATTACAGGGTAATGTGACATAATATCGTCATGTCACAAGATTGACACCAAGGTTATCCTAGTAAGATATACAAGTGTCTATAGGCTGCGGTGACGCTTGCTATTACTTAAACTGTATATTTGTTTGGCAACCTGGTGTAGTTACAAAGAACCTACTTCGTGTTTTGGCTTGTGTTCTTTTCGTGCAAACCTCCTTCAGCATTAACAAATTTAAAATTACTTTAATGACCAATCCAATAGTAATAAAAATAGGCGGCTGTAACGACTTGTAAGTATACAATAATTTGACATGTCCCAGATGTTATCGCTCCGTCACGATCCCCGGCCCACTCAGCAGGCCTGTTTGGACTTAATTAATGGATCTGAATTTTGCGAAACTGTCCGATGAGGTGTTTTTAAGCCTATTGATAATGATAAATCGAATCTATGTGCAACGAATATTTTGTACGTAAAATTTTACGTTGGGGTTGATAGAACGGATTTTGAAAGCCTTGTTGACTTTTAGGGATTTTAGGCAAATAATAAAATTACATAAAGTTTATGCGAGTTTTGTGTCACGTTGCTTAGTATTTTCATTGCCTATATCCATCCAGAACAGTGTAGCTCAAATGTATAGGGCGAGGATAGGCAGCAGCATGATTTGACATCCCCAAAGGACAAAATTCCCCCCGTCTTGGGATTATTTCCAGCAGTGGACTTTCTATGGCTGATATAATGGTGATGATATAGTATATCATACATAAATAACTTCAGAAACTGATCTCGACACGAAACTATTGCCCAAAAAGTGTATCCCAATAACAGACTGCTTATTGCTTAATCGTTTGACAAATTGCCTGCTTCTCCAATTATCCGAATGGGTACACATTTAATTTTATTAATGCATGCGTATGTTTGTGAGCCGTTAATTGCGTTGATCTGGTTTGTACTTGTGATCTCACCAACGCAATTCCGAATCGAGGAGATTTTTTTTGTATACTTTTATAACAAAAAAAATCGTATCATACCTAATTACAATTAACAGCATCCACATGGAAATCTTTGTAACTAAACATTTTCTTTACAGCTTATTTTCTAATGACTTGCGTAATAAAGTAGCTGCAACTTTTGTTTTATGGTCGATCTGTTGCCAGCAGACTGAAGCAGGCTAAACAATGTATGTTCGAATTACTATTGAGTTCTATCCAGTCATCCGGAACACTGGTCATTTAAGTATATATTCCTCAAATATAATACTGACTAACTAGCGTAATAATAATAAATTCCCACAGCATCACATACATTGACCTGACTCTGTTGTAAGTCACTTAAAACACTTGTCTTGCAGACGCCAGACAACAGAGTAATCACAAATATACTACTTAAATACATATATTTAACACCCAGACACAGAACAAACACAAACATCATTATTTATAAAATATAGGATAACTACCATCTGCACCATCGGGCTCGTCTTTCAATTGTTTTAATGGTGTTTACCTAAATTTTGTTGACTTCACATAACATACTAAATATGAGAAACCTATTTAATATGAAGGTTATTGAACCAGATGTAGACCCAACACAAAGGACGTTTCTATTGGTACCTCACTTTCACCTATTTCCACCGGAAAACAACAGTGCTGCATTACTGTGTTTCGATTTAAAGGGTCAGAGACGCAGTGAAATTGCTGGGTAGTGTGACATAATATCTTCAAGTCACAAGGATGGCAACACGTTAGTGATATCCTTGTGATATTACGTAAAGGCTGCAGTGACGGTTACTATCACGCGGATTGTGGGCTTGTTTCTCAACGTTGTATTATATGCTTGTATAATAAAAAACTAATTATGATGTCAAATACCATGTCCTTGAAATCAAGCTATATATGGAAAAGTACAGAAATAGTATCACTTTTGGATCAAGCCATAAACAAATATAAATATCAATATTTTCACGCATACAAAGGTACGGAGAACATTATAAACTGATTTAGTCTTTAAATACAACTTATTTATTTGATGTCTGGTGGCATAAAATAGGAATTCCAGCATTATTGAAGAGACTTAAATACGTCACTTTCTTTGCGCGTTGTTTGTCTTGCACTCTTTCACTTGCACATTGTAATATATTCCTTATGACAGGCCCGATGGCGCAGATGGTAATGACCAGGGGTCGTGGGTTCGATTCCCACCCAGAGCAAATATTATATGATGATATTTGAACTTGTTCTGTGTCTGTCTTTAATATATGTATTTAAGTAGTATATTTGTGATTCCTCTGTTGTTTGGCGTCCGTAACACAAGTGCTTTAAACGACTTACGGAGTATGAGATGTATGAGATGTTAAGGGAATTTATTATAATTATTTATAATACATAAGATTTACAATACTTTATTTATATAATATTTTAAGAACATTTACGTAGGCCACGTGCTAACTACAATCATTCACATAATATTTATAATATTTCACAAAACATTTAATACATAGACCTAAAGCACGTATATTATAGGTAACAGACAAGCACACATATAATACATAGATATAAAACACAAATATAAATTTATCACCTATACACAGAACAATTATATTCATCATTGAAATGTTTCTAAAATATTTATAATAATTAACACGACATCTCATACATGGACCTGACTCCTAAACAAGTTGCGCAAAGCACTTGTTTTATGGGTAACAGACAAACACATATAAAATACACAAATATAATACATATTATCACTCATACACAGAACAAATACAAACATTCATCATATAAATGTTTGATTTAATTATTTTAGTGGGGATCGAACCAACAATCGTTCCTCGGCGCTTAGGACAAATAACTTTGAAATGAGTAGTATACCTACTTGGTCTGAACCAGCACAGGTGATGGGTAGTTTAAGCGGAGTGTCGGCAACAACTGAAGGTATCAGCGTAGGAACTGGACCTAGGGTCCAGAAGACTTCCTTCAAGGTATTTGGAACTCTACTACCTTACCGGGTCTAAGATAGAATTACTACCGAATGCGCCATTGGGCCTCAATACTACAAAAATATTTTCTACCCTTCTTTACTCTATTTTCCTGAATTAAGACACAGTTTATATTCATTAGCATGTATGAGTGTGCAATTGTGTTATTATAAAAAGTGATTCTAACCCAATATAAGACAAATTTTTAAGTAATAACTATATAAGTGCATGCCTGAGTTTTTATTGGTCCTAAAGTACTTTATATCAGCTATTAGAACGTTACTAATGAACTTTGGCATCCCCAAGACATGAAGATTTTTTTCCATTGTTAGCACCGGGCAAGCGCAGCTCTAGTGACGGTCGCGCGAGGCCTTGTGCATTTAAGTTTCGGATAGATATAATGCCATCTATCGGTTCTCGTAACTCAGTCGCCTCTTACGACACTTGATGCAGGGGCGGTACTATTCTACTCAGCCGGTACCTCACGGTATATGTCCTGAGTTTAAAATGTTATAAAATATTTATTTCCAAAAAATACTGTATTTAGTACCTACACATAAGAATTAGACAATTTAAGCCACCACCTGATTATAACTGAACTTCTTATTTTATGAAATTAAGGTATACCTTATTTTTAATAAAATGAACCTTACCATTTAACAGTTTAAAAGTATTTTTTATTATAAGTACTGAAACTGTAATGTTAAAAACGTTCGCGGAAAACAGCTAGGAATATTGTAAAAGCTTATAGTAAAACGCATTATTTGCGATCGCCCCACTCGGCCGCTACAGCCTATCTTCCGCCTCATGAAGTTTTGTAGCAATGACCTGAAACTGAAAAGCTGTATAGATTATAAATTTACTTGTAAATGTACGTGTTTAACCTCTGCTACCAAAAATGTTGTGCATTTTTCTGCAAGTTTCTCTTTGACGCAATGTTCGCAAGTATTTAAGCATCGTTTGTGGAAAATTTGTGTGCGTGTTTGGGTCAATTTAAGGTCAGTATTATACATCTAATTACCTTTTAATGTAGCATAGTTTGTATTTATCTATTTATAAAACTAACTGCGTTATATATACTTTGTGATCATATTCAATATAAAATACAAAAAGCAGCCAATAATAATATCGTCGTTCCTACAATGAAACGAAACGCAGTAGCAAAGACATAGATAATCTATAACCTTTAATAATAGATTCCTTACTAAGAGAGTAATAATAGGAGAGTAATATCTAAAATTCTGGTGGCCGAGTCATCCTCAGCCTCCACAAAAAATATAATAATCGGTAGAAAAGCATAAAAATAATTAATCATATAGATTTTAATTTGTTTGTTTGTATTTCCTTTCATTATATACGTCTTGTTTGACAAGAAAAAACAATTAAAATTAAAATTAAATTAAATATGTGGTGTACACATATTCTAGGTTACCGTCAAGTTTATATTTTATTTAATTATGATTATTAGTAAGTATGACAGTAATCTGTGAGTGTACCGATACTAAATAAATAGGTCTCCCTCATTTATTTATCCAATACATCTCTAATGTCAATAACAAAGAAATGAAGAAATGAAACTAAACTAAAGAGAAAAAAAAACAAACTAAAAAAGTAACAACTCAATTAATAGTTACGTTAATAGGACAGCTAACTAAGAATATAAGGCCTGATTTAGGTCTTTTAATATATAATTATATCGTAAGTAGAGTAGAATAGTAGTCGCCTCTTACGACACCCCTGTACCAGGTGTCGTAAGAGATGACTAAGGTACCAGAACCGAAAAAGTCAGCTCAAATGTACAGGGCGGGGATAGATTTCTCTAACTTGTGGAGGTCTATGTTCAGCCGTGGACTTCCAATGGCTATAATGATGATAAACTTGAGAATGGCTTGACAAATTTGGCTTGGATTTTTTGTCATATTTTTTTTGTTCTAGTTTTAATGAAGAGTATAGTATAAATGTAATTTAATATTTTTTTAATATTTTCATTTCTCTTGAATGAACTTTTTTTTCTGTCAAACAGCGGACGTAAAATATCTCGAAGTAACTCGAAACGAGATCAACAGGAGAATACTTTGACGAATTCAGGGTCTCTAGTTTATAATAAAATATCACTTATTAACGGCTTAAAAACGCATGCTATAGTTTTATTAAGAAAAATGTGAACGCGTAAATGTCAGAAAATATTATGAATCGTCAGTTGTCTGTATGAGTACGTACGAAATTCTCACTGACTCAATCAAATTCCCAGGAAATAAATCCTTTTCTTCCCATCCCAGTAATGTATCGAATAAAAGGATTGCCTCGGCTGCCATTATGTGCAAATTTGGAATATTTCCCACTCGCGCTTCTTAGATAAACCACAAATCCGGGGATTTGAGGGACTGTTAATGTATCTTAGGGTTCCATAACACAACGGTATATACTACAATGACGTAAGATATTAGTAGAGTGGAAAAGTACCTGCCCTTGTACTGTAACTGTAATTGGGCGGAAAATGGGCAGCAGCTATCCCGTCACGAAGTGACGTTCTTCAATTGCCACCACGACTGCCCAGCTTACTAACTAGGGTAAAAAATCCCCTTTCTTGAAGAGACTTATATGCAGTAATACACTTCCAATAGCTGGTATAATAAAATTAATAATCTCTGTCCGTTTGTTCCGAAGCAACGGCTACGACAGATGCAGATCTCTAGCAGATAACAGACATTATGAAAAATCGTTACGAATCGTCTTTTTATATTAAAAACTAGCTGTGCCCGCGACTTCGTCCGCGTGGAATAGTTTTTTGGGTACCATACCTATTTACTTCAAATTATATAAACTTTGAATGTCACGTTTATTTATATCGAATCAATGGCCTGAAAAATAAGTTTTAAGTTTCTAGCTCTAAAAATAGCGATCCATGCAAACAACTTTTCATCCCCCCTTGCAACCCCTTACAACCCTTATTTCAAGTTCAAAAATAGCCTATGTCCTTTCTTAAGGTCTAAAGATTGTCTATGCCAGATTTCATCAAAATCGGTTGAGAGGTTTAACCGGGAAAGCGTAACAGACAGACAGACAGACAGACAGACAGACAGACAGAGTTACTTTCGCATTTATAATATTAGTAGGGATGAGGTATCTATGAAACCACAGAGCGTACGTTGACATTATTCTCACAGAACCATCTTCATTCTACGCTTTATGAATCCCAACACATTGCGTTATCACGCCGAATTTTTCCATCCGATTTTCCCGATGCTCCCCCGCCGTGATTTCCTCACAGTGCGGTCCTACGTTCTATTCCCGCCGTTTACCGGCGACGCTGGAGCGCCATAATTTTATTATTCCATCCACTTCTTATTCGTTTATTCTAACCTCCTTACTGACTTTTACTTGGGAATACGAAGACGCAGCTTTCAAATATCCTGTATATATTGGTTTTTGATGGAAATTATTTTTATTTATGGTTATACAAATGTTTGGGTCCGGTCCGTTTGTTCGAGTAGACAACTGGCAATTGGAATTTGACGATTCTGGTACCTTAATCGCCTCTTATATAGTAGAGGGGGAGGTACTATTCCTTACTGCCCGTAGTTCTACCCCATGGGTCACCACATACAACCAAAAGTAGCATTGCATTATCTGTTTATCGACTTCATATAACTTAAAGTAACCTTATGAGACGTGTAGAGGGCACATTGAGTATTTTTTGTGAAATAAAATATTTATTCCTTTTCATTTAGAACGAGAACCAAATTGAGGCGTTCGCCAAATTACTACAATTTAAGAATTCAGCTCATCTATTATGAGCTTGGTCTGAAAATTGACTTGATTAAGGTATTGGCACGTTCATAAAATTGTTTCGCAATTGAAATAATAATTTTTCTATCTATTGCTATTGATGAAAAATACTAAATATTTTGTAATATTCATTAAATATAATTTTAATCATGCCTTGCTTGTTTACGAACAGTATTGAATTTAATTTCATTGACTCGCACGGCCTAGCCTCGCACGGCCCGCCCTGGACCGGCTTATATTACAAATTTAACTCACACACACACATACACACTAATTTTGCGATCGGTTACAAAACAGAGTAAAATTATAAAGAACTTATGCTGTTGTTTTATTTTTAAAGATTAGATTACCTTTAAAAAGAATTAGAGCAGATTTTAAATATTTTCTTTTAACCGTATGTTGTACCCTCTAAGGTGAATTCCAATAAACTATTAAACACGTTTTCAGTAAAATATTTTTAAAACCATGAATCTCAAGTTTTGTCAAAATAGTTGCCGTGTTAAATACTCCTCTCTACATTTTATCAAGGTATTTTTTTTATTAGTATGTGTCCTCTTTTTTAATAAATATACCAGTCAAAATTTCTACCATTAGCGGTTACGGTTTTGTTTATTATGTCAGAGGGAATTTTACTTTTTGTAACTATATTTTACTTATAACTTTATAGGAATATGCATAGTTGCAAAAGGTTCGAAAGGTCAAATTGTAGTGTTGTAGAAATGGTATTATTTAGAGACGTAATTATGACGGAATAAACTATTTGAAAGTATGAATAAATTTATTATCATCGTCATAATACCAGCCAATGATAGTCCACTGCTGGATATAGGCCTCCCCAAGAAAGGGAGAATCTTGCCCATAGCAGCTTTCGCGACGGGAATGCAGCTGCCCATCCTCTCCCTGTGCATTTGAGCTGCATTGTTTCGAATACTATTCGAAACAATGCATCTGTCGGTTTTGGTACCTTAGTCGCCTTTTACGACACCTGGTACAGTTGGAGTACCCACTATTCTACTCTGATGGTACCTCACGGCTTAATTAATAAATTAATATTTATCAAAATAAAAGTTTAAAATTATGTGTTTATACAACATCTCATACATTGACCTGACTCCGAGATAAGTCGCTTATAGTTGCCCCACGATTTTACCCTCGTTAAATTATAAAACTTTCATACTAACTTTTTGAAACCCTTACGAATGATTTTTCAAGTAATATTTTACATGTGTTTCATGACTTTCAATTAAGAACCTTAATACTGAATTTGATTCGAATAACTCCAAAAGCAACAATGTTTTATACTAACTTTGAACCAATATTTTAACCTTTTAAGAGGGAAATTTTCAAAAATCCTCGTACTCGTTATAAAAGGTGTGCAAAACTTCAAGTTTATAATTCTTATAGTTTAGGCCTTGCGTTGTCATGTCAGTCAATGAGTCAGTCAACTACTCCTCTCACATATATAGATTACTTCATTATATTATATTTGATTACTTCATTTAGAGTTTTAATATATAGAATCGGCAATCCTGTCTTTACTACAAAGTTTCAATGTACAATTGTGACGTTTTCTTACAAAAAAATGTAGTAAAAAGTCGAGAAGAAAAAAATCATTTACGAGTACAATTGCACACATAAGTGATAGTGATTTTTGTTTACATGACATTTGCAAGTACCTTGGATATTTCCTAATATCATCATCCAATTTTTATGCGTCGGAAAAAATAAATATAAATTGTTGGTTATGAGCAATATGCTTCATTTGTAATGTAAATGATTTAAATAATAAATAATGTATTTTTTTATTAAGCCAGACTCGTAAACAAGCATACAGACTGCCTGAGAATAAGCCTCACTGCAGCCTGTAGACGCTTATTTCCAACCTTGTGTCAGATTGCCAAGTAATTCTACTGCCTTTCTCTCACCTTTCAAACCGGAACACAGTATTGCGTGCACTTCTATTTTGGTAGAATTAGGTGAGAGTGAGGTACCATTGTATCAGGTCTACCTAATGTAAAATGTTTGATTTTGTGGATTTTGATTATGTAGAAGTATCTATATCCAACTATGCTTGTATTGCATGTCTGCTCGCTATCAGAAAAATAACTGTTCGGAGTTAATATTCAGGCATTTTCCATTTGGAAACCGTTAGAGTCCGTCCGCCAGCCCAGGGTACACGAATTCAATTTTACACGTCGATGAGCTCGCACCGGACGTCTGCCTCGCTGCTGGTCAATGATTTTGTTGTATACTTGCTGACTCGACGTTGTCCGTATAATAAAAGTGAACATTGAATTGGATGTAGGATAGATTTGGGGCGTGCATTCTGTCAATTCGTGACAACTGTCAAATGACTGAGAGTTGTTTCAAACGAATTAACGTTGCATTTATACAGATTTTTTTTTAATTTTCTAATTAAAATAATAATAATATACTTGCTATTGTATACCAATAAAAACAACACGGAAACATCACAAAAACATGGAATAGTAGGTACAAGAGGCGGCCTTATCGCTAAATGCAATTTTATAGGCAACCTTTGGATGGAGATAATGTTGAAGCTGGTAGAAGTTTGAGGTGTATTTAGCGCAAATTAAAACCAATTATACATATAAACAAACATACATTACAAGATATACACATATATATAAAGGTCATAGTTACAAAAGAAAAAAAAAATTGTGACAGATAATTGTCCTTCAACGCACTGTTAAAAATAGAGAGAGGCCGAGCAGATCTCACTGCAAAGGAGTTGCTTTGAAATATCAAATGCATCTATTTTTCATTTTCAGAAATTTTATACCAAAAATAAAAAAAATTTAAAAAATATTTTAACAAAAGCTGTTCACACGTAATGTTGTCACCATGAGCTATTTCCCACGACGATACGTGACGATATCCTGACGACATCATTATAAAGATAAAAATGTTTAGGTTCTAAACTTTAGGTTAGGTCTTTAGGTTGACCTGTTACAAAGATTGTCTGCATTGGTACCTCATTATCACATTACTGAGTTAGCATCACTAGCATCATTATCATCATCATGGTAGTCGTAACACATCATTGCTGGTCTTAATGCAAATTTTGCCCATTGCCGCGCTTGGTAGCCGTGGTGGTAATCGCAGAGCGTAGCTTCGCTATGAGAATGTTACTGCCCATCCCCTCACATGAGGGCATTTAAGCTGCTTTGTTTTGGATCTTAGATCTTTTGCTACAGAAGGAGGTACTATTCTACTCGGCCGGCATTGTGCCGGTGTAAGATATGTACATCTATAATATTATGTAACATTTACGCGTTTACTGGCCATAATAAAAATATAAAGATTCTAGAGAACGGTTGACACGACAAGAGTCCTTGGTGTAATATTAATGAATATTTAATTTAATACAAAAAATACTGCCGGCAGGTAGATTAGTATCTCCCCCTGTGCCAAGTGTTGTATGAGGTCACTGAGGAACCACAACCGACAGATGGCGGTATATCCATGAGAAAAGGTTTAGCTCAAATGGGCAGGACAGGGATTGGAAGCAGTATCCCAGTCGCGAAAGCACGCTCTGCGATTGCTTCCACGCTTGTCCATCGCGGCAATAACGAGCAAAATTCCCTCTCTTTTTGGGAGGTCTATGTCCAGCAGTGGACTCTTAATGACTGATATGAATTTAATTTATAATTATTATTTATGACCAACCACGTGCTAAAATGTATTTAAAAAATTAACTTCCCTCAAAACCGCTGCAAGAAATACATTAAAATTTGAATATATGCATTTAAGATTGAAAGCGTTTTAGTATTAAAAAGGGCCTAGTCAGAAGTACTAAGAATAAATGAGCGTGTATGAGAGGACAAATGCAAGTAAGGGAAGCGAGAGAGGCATGCCAAAGTTGTAACAAGTGGAGATCCATAGTCTCGGCCTACCCTGATGGGACGCAGGCGTGATGTATGTATGTTTTATAAGAGTAACATATACTTCTATTGTTATGTATTTGTTAATAAATCAGATATAAATATCAAACAATCTTATATTTTTGAGACTATGATAAACACCACCAACACACATACAATAACAATGATTCATTCTACCCACCGTGCAAATACATTAAGAAAACAAGCCACCGGCATCACCTCACAGCCCATTACGTTATGATGTAGGCTTTCAATTTTACACCCCAGTAGGCTTTGTTTTGTTGGGTGACGATGTTTTAGGGCAGGTCATGATAAAGGGATGTTGGACTGTTTATAAATAGAGTAGCAGTGCCCCGCGGCTATACCCGTGTTGAATTGTATCACTTTCATCCCAACTTTGCACCCTCTTTCACCCCCTTAAGGCAATATAAAGAAAAAATATTATACACGTGTTTATGACTTTCAATAAAGAACCTTTATACTGGATTTCATTTGAATAACTTCAAAGTTTTATGCTAACTTTGCCCGCTCGTTTTACCCTCTTAGGGGGTGAACTGTCAAAAATCCTTTCTTCGAGCTCATTAACGTTATAAACGGAATCCCTGTAAAGAAATTCAAGTTTCTAATCTTTACTTCTGTTACGGACATCAGGTAACAAAGGAATTAAAAATATAGAACTTACACAAATATTTTAAAAAAGACAGAACAAACACAAATATTCATTATAAAAATGTTTGTGCTCAGTGGAAGTTGAATCCACGACTCTGGACGCATAAGATTAGATACTGCGCCTTCGGGTTTGAAAACCTTTCATAATATTAACTATCACTCCCGCACTTATTACCTCCGAAAAAAAATTTCCAGGGCTATTAGTAGATTTTGACAAGGCCGTTGGCGCATTCGGCAATAAATCTTGTGCTTCAAGGGTCGTGGGTTCAGTCGTAGGTTTTTTATTAACAATCACAATTAAATACTTAATTGTCATACAACTAAGTTACTGCAGGGTATAGACGCTATATATAGTATATGAAGATATTATACTAAAATGGTAAATTAACTAACTACCACTCTCACTCTTCAGACAGGAACACAGTAATGCGAACACTGCTATTTGGCAGTAGAAATAAAGGACAGTGAGGTACCAATACAGACGACCTTTTGTAACTAGGAGAACAGGTCTACCTTATGTAATGAACAATCGGGTTTTTTTTGTGCTTGGGTATCGAATATATAATATGTATTATATTACAGCCGTAGGGTACCGGTGTTGTAGAATAGTACCTCCATCTGTACTAGATGTCGTAAGAGGCGACTAAAGTACCGGAACCGACAGATGGCGGCATATCCATCTGAAACAGCACAACTTAAATACTACAGATGGAAGAAGGCAGCGCTTTGTGATTGCCAACACGCCTGCCCAGCGCGGCAATTATAGATAAAAATCCCCCTATCTTGGGAATACTAATATCTAATAGTGGAATTTCTATGGCTGATATAGTTATATCTGTAATTTTATAATACGATAGTAAAAAAATATCATTAGTGAATGCGATCACAATTTTCCCAACAATTTTCCTCCATTAATAATGAGTATTGCTAATTTAATATACCTAAGATTTTTTATGATAAAAATAATGAGGTTTCATAGTAGAACAAGTAAAATATTGAATGTACTATTCATTTTTTATGTTATAAAGTCAGTAAACAAGCACACACACGGCATGATGACAAATGTGACCGCAGCTTTTATACACTCGTGTCATCACAAAGATATCACTAGTATGTCGCCAACCTTGTGAACTGAAGATACGATGTCACGTTTACCCAGTAATTTCACTGCCTCTATCACCCTTCAAACCAGTATACAACAAAGCAAACACGGCAAATTTGGCGGTTGAAATTGATGAGAGGTTTTGTACCTCTCATCAATAAGTAACGTAAAATAAGTAACCGAATTTTAACCAAAAATTAGCTAAACTATTGCAGTAATAATTATCTTATTGAGTGAGGTACCAAGGCTGGATGTCGTAAAAGGCGACAAAGGTACCATAACTGACAGATGGCGGTAAATCACAGGGTGGCAATGGGTAGCAGCATCCTTGTCGGTAAAACTGTGCTCTGCGATTGCCAACACGTTTGCCTGGTGCGGCAGTATTATGGCTGATCTGATGACGATAAATAATTCTCTCAAGTGCTCATAGTCTTATCATTATTATTCACAAACAGCCAGACAATCTCATTGATCAGTGATTTAGTCTAAGCCCACTTAAGGCATACAAATGACTTGATGGCAGGAGGATTTGCCTTGACTAATATTGAATAATTCATCCAATGGGGCCTCACGGGCTTGATTATTTTAATGCAACGAACCACTAAATGGTCCTTTAATTTATACTAGCTGTGCCCGCGACGTTTTTCGCGTGGAATAATGACTTTGAGAACGATATTTTTTACGCAGCGAACGGACGTCAAACATATGTATATTTTTCGCACGTTTTTGTCTCATTTTTGATAAATACTCCGCTCCTATTAATCTTAGCGTAATTTTATATAGCCCAGATTATTCCTTATTATATGAGCTATCTACCAGTGAAAGTATTATTAAAATCGATTTAGCCGTTCCAGAGATTACCTTAAACAAACAGTCGGACTAAAACTTTAAAAATATGCATTGTGTCTATCCATATGCATTACAAAAAACATTTATCTGTAAATTACAAACATACACTCCAATTTTCTTTATATGTATTGTTTATTAGATTTATTTAAACACATCATTAATATTCATGACATGTCCGTGCCTGTCGTTTTGTTTGTCTAAAAGTTGATGTCATAGATAGGTACCTTAGTATATATTTACATTCGCTAATTTTTATGTATTAAAATTAAGTGTCACTGTGTTTGTCAGAGTAAATTTCTAAAGGACTAAACCATTTTAATATTTTTTGCTTCCTGTGTACAGTTGGATACAACTTCATGATACCAGCAATGGAAGTCCACTGTTAGACAAATGTTTCCCCAAGGAAGGGGAAATTTCGCCCTTAATTGCCGCCCTGGGTAAGCGTGTAGGCAATTGCATAGCGTCACTTTTGCATCGGGGATGCTGCTGCCGATTCCCGCCTTGTATTTGATATACTCTGTTTCCGGTGGATATACCGTCATTTATCAGCATCTGCCTTTGACGACACGTGGTTCTAGAGGAAGTACATTCTACTCTGTCGGTAGCCGACGGCTACCGTTTAAGAGATAGGATAGTACCCCCCATACGGGCTCGTTGGCGTGGATGGTTATGATCCTATCTTGTGCGTCACTGGTCATATAATAGCTATTTCTTTTTGTTTTATGTCTGTCTTTGATGTATGTTTTTAAGTAGTATATTTGTGATTTCTCTATTGTCTGGCATTCGTAACACAAGTGCTTTGAGCGACAGTGACTTACCACGGAATCAGGTCAATGTATAAGATGTTGTGGGAATTTATAAAAATTTATTTAAAAGTATGTTAAGGGAGAATAACTCATTAACATTATATTAACCATAATTCAAACTAAGTCATAAATCAATAATCCTATCAGCCATTGGAAGTCTACTGTTTGACACAGCTCTCCCTAAGGGAAGGGGAATTTAGCCCATAATTGACGCGCTGGGTAAGCATGGCATTGGTAATTGTAGAGCGTAGCTTTCACAACGGGAATAGTAGCGGCCCATCTCCCCATGTGCATTTGAGCTACACTGTTCTGGATGGATATACCGCCATCTGTCGATTCAGGTACCATACTCGCCTCCTATGGCACCTGGCACAGGGAAAGGTACTATTCCACTCTGTTGGTTTAGCTAGTATATAAATAATTAATAAATATTCAGTAAGTCCAGCAACAAAAACATTTTACCTTGCAATCCTTAAGGTCTGTGGAGAAATTTTAAAGGATCATTAAATTTTGAAATTTTAATATTAAATCAGGTGTCCCTGTGCTCAAAGGGCGAGGTCCCAGTGATTATAATAAAGGATATTCCTTAATTAACTTCGCCTGCCGCTGTTAATTTCCGAGGTAAATTTAAACAAACGGACGGACGCGCCGCTCAAGTTGGGTCGTCCGGGGAATTATGAAATACGATGGTCATTTCTTTACACGAATGACGGAATAAAAAGGGTTATTTATAACATTTTGTATGTCAGGCGCAAAAGGTTTTTAAGATAATCAATCAGTTTGGGATGTCCTTCATGTTCCGAGGTATTTTATCAAAACATTTATTATCAAAATAGAACAGTTACACAATTAAGAATTTGACGTTGTCGATCAATGCGACAAAGTCTAGGTGCGATATACCGAGTGCGTCAAGTGCCTGCTGCATGCGGCATAACGGTGATTGAGCTTCAAGTGCCAGCTCAAATAGTTGTCAGGCACAAAGATGCGTGACAATTGCTATACACATTTTAGCGAGTCCACATCTCCACGCAATATTGCTGTTGCAGCGGTTGATAGTTTTGCACAAGCTCTCCTGGTTACCTGAGAATTCATTCCCTACATACTATTTTTTTTCCTTGAGTTCATCTCTTGAATGTATTCAAGCTATATGTATTCATATTAGATTGTCAATTAATTAATGGAATAGTTATAACCAGAAAGACATACTCTCGCATTTATTAAGATATATAACCTGCTATATTAATACCTGTATATACCAGTATATTAGTACCTTTATGACCCTTATATGGAGAAGACGTCGTGCAAGAGGTGGACTGCATTGCTACCTCACTCTCACCTATTTCTACGTCAAATATGTAATAGTGATCGAAATGCTGTGTGCCTGTGATTGGAAAGAGAAATTACTGAGTCTTGTGACAAAATATCTTCAAGTCACAAGGCTGACAACGTGCTAGTGAACGTAATAATATCATATGGATATCATACTTGATTGTCGATCTGGTCTTATCACTATCACATCGGCTATTAGAAGTGAACCCTAATCTTCTTGGAACTCGCTTAGGGAATCCCTGCTACTATAATTACGTTTTAAATTGTATTGACACTCGGTGTTTAGTTAATACCCCAACAGCATGTGTATATTTTATTATAAGACGTGCCGTAAAGTACCGGACAGAGTAGAATAGTATCTCCCTCTGTATCGGGTGTCGTAAGAGGCGACTAAGGTACCCGAACCGACATATAGTGATATATCCAAATCAGTAAAACTCAAATGAAGTGACAAAGTGACGGGCCCGATGGCGCAGATAGTAGTGACCCTGGCTTATGCACCAGGGGTCGTGGGTTCGATTCCCATCCAGAGTTATTTGAAGAATGAAAACATCGCCCATAGCCAATAAAAAAAACTAGTTCCACTTATTGGCCACCTCGGGCGCCACTATATAGATAAAATATCAAGTCATTCCTTGTAATACTTTACTTGCAATAAACCGAAGTTTAATTCGATACTCTAACATTTGTTTTACTGTCTACAAGAGCAAATATTTATATGATGATATTTGTATTTGTTCTGTATTTAGGTGTTAAATATTTGTATTTAAGTAGAATATTTTTGACTGCAAAATGTTGTCTGGCATTTGTAGCACAAGCGCTTTAAACGACTTACCACGGAGTCAGGTCAATGTATGAGATGTTGTGGGAATTTATTGTGGACGAGGATGAGCAGCAGCATCCCCGTCGCGAAAACTGCACTCTGCGATTGCCAACACTCTTGACTACGCGGAAATTATGGGCAAAAAACCTCGTTTCTTGGAGGCCTCTATTTAGTAGTGGACTTAGTGGGCCCGATGATGCGTTCGGCAGTGCCGCAGTCTTGTACACCAAGATTCGTGGCTTCAACTCCCACCAAGAAAAGAATACTTATATGATAAATAATCGATCTGTGTTTTGGTGTTAAAATATGTGTTAAAGTATTTATTATATTCACATATTTTATGCGATTTTGTTATATTTGTGACTCTCATGGTGTGCGATATGTGTAACACAATATTATAAACAACCAACCAACCTTATCATGCAGGATTTTATTATATTATCATTTAAGTGAAAAAGCAATATCTTCAAACTTTTATTACACTAATTAGGAGTAGTCTAATATTTTTTAACAATATTAAGTTCACTAATGGCAATAAAACTACTTTTTGATTATTTTAAAAAACGTTAAACGCAATACATCTCCCAAAGTTGCCTGGAATAATAAGATGGCGTTCGCAATGAGGCACGACACACAGCTTAACATCTCCGCTTAACCAAACACGCCTTGTGTCGTCACCATGATAAGTCGTTTATATACACACACACTCATATCTAATACAGGTAATATCAAGTCCAATGATTTGCCAAAAACGCTGCGTTCGCCTAGCCCGTGTGCTCCACCCCCAAACCTTAACAAAACGCTCTAAGGCCGTCGGCCACCGTAAACCACCCTAATTTTAATTCCAGACTTTTGACAGAGGCTTCATATTTCCTTAAAATATCACCTCCTCTGTTTAATGTTGGGAAGGGACCTCCATTCACTACTCTCGCGTTTAATCATTCTCGCATAGCTTTGGCGCGGAATTATTCATTAGACTTCATTAACATTAAGGATACGTGCAAGTTAGTTGGGTGTGTTTGAATTTTTAACAGAGTTTGCAGTTTTGAAGGACAAAATTCAGTTAATCAAAAGCTACGTTAGGCTAGGTCTTAGGTTATACATGTGATATATCTCTATATATGGGAAGAAAAAATTTTTTAATCCGTTTTTAAAGAAATTTCGAGATCGGGTGAACGTAAAAATTAACACAGTTAAATTTGTCGTAAAGAAAGAAAAGATAGAAGTGCATAACGATATTTCTCATACAAAATGCACAAAAAATATATTATATTAAATAAAACAATTTTTACACACAGTACTGTTTAAATGGTTCCTGAATCATAGTAAAGAGAGACGTACTTATTCTCTACAAGTGCCCCTCAGCTTAGCAAAAAAAAATATAACATGAGCATTATTGCGTGCTAGAAAATAAAAAAAGAAGAAGGCATATTTAAAAACTTGGATAGAAAACTAAAATTTACATTAATTAGAGTATCCACCAATTTCGCCAAACAAAAAAACATCTCAGAAAGGTTTCGGTCCTAGCAAAATAATAGGGAGGTATTTTAAATATTTTATGGAAATTAGAATTGAAGCACGAAGGAAAATCATTTCATATTTTACCATAACCGAATATTACAATGTAAATTCTAACATTATCGATTATTTCATTCAAATGTAAAGCATCAGAATTTAACTGGAGCCTTTCAACATGATAACTTAAGCCCTCTCTATTGAACCGGAAAACAGAACTTTTTACAGCTAAAATGGGAACATTCAGCAAATATTGGCTGAGGGGTTAGCGAGCCTCAATTTGCATTAAGAGCTCTTTGACCTTTAACGGTAACATATACGAGAGATTTGGTAACCTAACATAAAAACGTGGTTATTTTATAGAAAGCTTTATTTTGAATCGTTAGGTGTTGGATACTGCACCCGACAGTTTTGGTATCTTATACCAAAACTGACTGATGGCGGTACATCTGTCCAAAACAGTGTGGTTCAAATGCACAGGGCGGGAATGGGCAGCGGCTTCGGCGTTGCAAAAATTGCGTTCAACGGTTGTCAACACACTTGCCTATGTCCGGCGGTCGAGTTCCAATATCTGATATTGGGTGAAATTGTGTATCAAACTCTATAGAATGATTAAGGGTCCCAAAATATGTTCCTGTGGCACTCTTAAATTGAACCAAAATGCACTTGACGGTAAAAATCTATTGTTCCCTTTATTATTATTATAGCCGTCGGTTGTGTATATACCAATATGTCCATCTCTCAGGGATAACCCACAATATTCATATTTTATCCTCATCACACCCGTGCGAAGCCGGGGCGGGTCGCTATAGTATTTTATAAAGATAAATATATTAAAAGATGTAGCTTTCTAATGCTGAATTTATTATAATCGTTGGTGTGAATTTTTACTTAGAAAAAGAGTCATCACCATTACAGCCATTGGAAATCCAATGCTGGACATAATCCTCCCCGCAAAAGGGGGAATTGTGCCCATAATTTCCGCGCTGGACACAGGTGTTGGTAATCGCAAAGCGCAGCTTTCGCGATCAAGATGCTGCTGCCTATTCCCACCCGATGCATTTGAGCTACGCTGTATCGAATGGATATACCGCCATCTGTTGGTTCTGGTATCTTAGTCGCCTCTTACGACACCTGATACAGAGGGAGGTACTATTCTACTCTGCAAATTGTTGAAAAATATATCTTGCATCTTCATAATATCATTTTAATTATTTGAAAGGTACTGTTAAACTTGTCATGTATTCGCCCACTTAATATGCCTCGTATATTCCGCCGAGCGAACAGATTCCTAATGTTAGGTGTAATATTGTCCGAGGAGCAAACTTGGGCCAAGTCTTGCATGAATTATTCATAGGGATCGGCTCGCATTTGTCTAGTAAAGGGGGAACACGACTAGGCTATTATAGAACTAGGGTTTGGTATGAGGTGCTTTAAGAAGTGTACGTTAAAGGAAGATCTTTATCCGAGGATTAACGAATAAAAAGTATGAAACTGCCTTTAGTAAGTTTACTACGTAAACGTGTTTTTTTTTATTAGACCGGGTCGACAAACAAGCATACAGTCCACGTGATAGTAACCGTCACTACAGCCTATAGTCGCTCGTAATAACACAAGGATACCACTAACGCGTTGCCAACCTTATGACTTGAGGATATTATGCCACATTACCCAGTAAATACACTGCCTATCTCAGACCAGAATACAACAATGGGAACGTTACTATTTTGCGGTAAAAATAGGTGAGTGAGGTACCAATTCAGATGACCTTCTGTTTGAGGTCTACTTAATGTAAAACTACCTACTTAATGTAACCTTTGGCCGGCCCAAAGGTACATACTGTCTCTCAGGTTCATGCTGTACCTTTTTAAGCATCAACGGTCGTGGATTTGAAACCTACCCGGGACAAATATTTATGTGATCATATTGGTTTGAATGTGGATGCTATAAATTTGTTTGAGAGTATTATTTTTGAATTTATTCTACTATCTGATAGCCGTAACATGGTGCTTTGAACTTCTTTAATCTTGGAGTCAGGTTGATGTATGATGATTAATTAATTATAAAATTATATATATTTTTATGAAAATCAAATAACATAAAACGATTTCTTCAACCGTTTATAATGTCAACTAGCTGTTCCCGCGACTACAAACTTCCACGAAGCGCACGCAACAAACGTAAATTTTCGGCTGTTTTTTCCGACGCAGCGTAATGTAATATAAATAACTACTTATTACGTCAACTATTTGTCAATAAAAGTCCCATCCAAATCGGTCTAGCCGTTCCAGAGATTAGCCGTAACAAACAGACAGACTGACAAATATTGTAAAAAAAATATTTTGGTACCGTATATTCATTCATATGCATGTAGTAGAAATCTGTTATTTTAATATTACAAACAGACACTCTAATTTTATTTATATGTATAGATAACTATTCAATATTTACTGATTTCAGTATATAATAGGAATGTGAGTGCTTTTGGAACCGACAGATGTCAGTATATCCGAAAGAGTGTGGCTTAAATTCTTTAAGCAGGGAAGGGTATAAACACCCTCTTCCAAACAATGCTACGCTCTGAAAACAGTACCACACTTGCCCAGCACGGAAATGATGGACATGATTACCTCGTTTTGGGGGGCTTATGAACAACATTGGATGTCCAACGGACATGACGATGACCGTTCGATTTCAACCATTTATATAAAACCCCCCGCAGTTTCATCCGTGTGAAGTTAAAGAACTTTCATACTAAATTTGCAAGCCTCTTTAACCCCGTCAACTGATGATTGTCAAATAATACTTTATATTTTTTCATTTAAATATCTTCAAAATTGTAAAGTTAACATAAAGTACGAGTATAATAACTCTGCATCCCCATTTTATCCTTTTAGAAGGTGATTTTTTAAAAATCATTTCTTTATGCTCCTTTAAGTTATAAAAGGATACCCTGTGCACAATTTTAAGTCAGTCAACATCTCTTTTTGTATATACAGATACCAATGTATTACATTTAAAATTTCCTACTTTGTCTTAATAAACAAACATACAAAGATGATTATGCGACAGTAGAGGTAGTTTTAAAATATTCTAACTTTACGTCAATATTGACTTAGTTTTATTTATCTTTGAGCATCCCTCGGGAATCGTTTCCTCTTTCAAACGTATCCTATATTCGTCCGATGCGGTTCAAGTTGTAGCTATCCACATGCCATCGTCAAAACCGTTTCTCTGGCTACGCCGGGAAATCAAAACAAACAGAAAGATATATTTTCTATTGTATATGTGCATTTATGTAAATTTCAAGCACTAGTAAGAAAATATAACAAACAACTTTCTATACTTTGGTGTAGCAAGTTCCCGTTGACGGTGCAGATAATACGAAAATGCTAGATTGAATGGGATTCTATGAATAATTCACGTCTACAGCTATTCATCCGGTGAGTCAACGATACTCGCAGGCTGCTGTGGTGGGGATACTTCTGGAAGTAGTTTTCTCAAACGAGAAACAATCAGTCTTCTTGCAGATTACTGCTAGTATGCCATTTAGGAGCACCCTATTTGTCATAAATGAAAGCGACAGCAGATGTTAAAATCCCATCGAAGCTTCTATTAAAGAAGTATTTACATCCATGATTTACTGATATTCAAATTTGGCATATGTAAAGATATGCTGATATCCAAAGAAGTTAATAACAGCTTACTTCTCGGAATAGTTCTCGTTAGGTGAGATGCAAAGCGAAGTCGTCACGTACAGAGTGACGTGTGTATAATTAGTAGCATATTACTGTGTTATCATTTTTTTTCATTCATCGTTCCCAAGAATTTCAAGTGGGATTTTTATCCCCACCTATTTCATCATCTTAATTATATCAGCCGCAAGACGTCCACTGCTGGACGTAGGCCTCCCCAAATGGTTTACAATAGACCGGATGTATGTAGTCGCTTTATAGTCAGATCCTGCAGTTATAGTCAAATCATCTGTCCACCTTGGGTGGACGTCCTACGCTGTGCTTGCCGGTACAGATATAGACTACGGTCTTTATTCTAGGACCTTAAGACTCTACCGCCCATCAGTTAACTAATCCGCCGGGTTATGTCGACAACTTTATTCCTGTAAGGAACATAAGGAATATATCTGGTTGGGCTATTTTAATTTTGTTAGTAAGGCTGTTAGTTAAATACCACGTTACACTGCTATAAATTGTCACTGTTAACGCAATGTTACATTAATAGAAAACAACAATATCTCAACTAACTTTTAACCTTATTCACAACAATTGATGTAAATATACCAAGCGCTGGTCAAATTCAAAAACTTCTCTAGAGCCTCAGTAGTTTATTAGACATGTTATTCGAAGGTCTTGGATTCGAATCTCTTTTTATCTTTAGTAACTAGTTATAATATGGTCAAAGCAAAAATTTCCATAATAAAAATAGTTTTATAAAAATAAATCTGTCTAGCTATTAACCCTTAACACGTCCAGATGTAGATAGTGATTAGCTTAATATAGCTTTAAAAGAATCGAGAATTTTTTACATGGTAATATCAGGATGTCAATGATAGAGTTAGCTGGATACTGAACAGTAAAATGTGGTGTGATGTCAATTCTACTTATCTTAAGAAGGCACGGTAAGCTAATGGCCTTGGCTGCATTTGCGGTCCTTAATCCTCTTCTTGACGTTTATCCAGGTTTCTGAAAGCTTTCGCTTTCAGAATTTCGAAATGTTATACTTATATCAAAACTTTCCGATTGCTTTACAAATAAATGTGCATTCAATAAATAATAAATTAGATAATTTATTAATTAACCAGCAAAAATCACTTAATTACTTTTATGAACTCTCAGGTCATTAGTCATTTGTCACGTGAATTGCATCATTTTCTATTTATGGAATTTTATATATATATATATATATATATATATATATATATATATGTGTATACTAAATTTATCTATATTATTATAATACTAAGTTTCAGTCCCATAGGTATGCGAAACAGGCCTATCGAAAAACTATGCCATAACTTATAGATGAATGTAACAGACTATTT
This sequence comes from Heortia vitessoides, assembly GCA_020976665.1. NCBI lineage: Eukaryota > Metazoa > Arthropoda > Insecta > Lepidoptera > Crambidae > Heortia > Heortia vitessoides. Next base: position 763,967 of record JACJUM010002809.1, read on the forward strand.
GTGCTGAAGAAATTCCCGAACCAGTGCAAGTTGTCTGAAAATGTGAGCCAACAGTGCTCATACATTATTCATGCCTGGTGCAATGTGCTTGTCTGGCATCGCCGCGGGTGATGGAAACCTGAGAGATATAAAGAATAAAAAGAATTTTCGAAAATACCCACTTGTCGTAAGCATATATTTGTACAAATTTTTACGCTGTCCGTTTAAATCTAGGTGTTGCATGATTAAAAGTTAATTTTATCCACATTGGAGTAAGGTCGAGAATTGCTGAATATATTTTTAGTACGTTTAAAAACCTGCAGCGTGCTAATTTATTGCTAGAAAAGTAAGTAACTGGCATGTTATTATTTTAGTTGAGCATTTAATTTACCTTTAGGGCTCTATATTTTAAAAGGATATATCATTCTAATGTGAAAATTCAGACTGCAATTTTTTGGGAATATTGTCTAATTTTCACGTACAACAATGATATTGCATATATACATAATAAATTAGTATTTATTAATTCAGATTCACTAAAACTCTTATATATATATATATTATATATCTTCGTTCGTCTGCGTACATATTTTAAAATGATAGCCTATATTCAGGGGTAGTCGGAAATAACACCTTCGTAATTTCTGGCATATTTTTCATTCTGGTGTAAGTATTTATGAAAGTCGATAGCATATAATTGCATGAAATAGAAAACAACTAATTTTGTGTTCATAATATTTGTGCAATTTTTGTTCATTTTAACGGGATAAATAAATAATTGGTGCACAGCGTTTAATTATAGTCTTTATTTCTTTTAGTCTTCGTACACTTTTCTTATATTATAACTTGTTGATACTTTGTGTACAATATAGTAATCATCATTCTAGCACCGTGGGGTACCGGGTAGAATAGTACCTCCCTCTGTACTAGGTGTGAGAGGCGACTGAGGTACCAGAACCGACAGATGGTGGTATATCCGTCCAAAATAGTGTAACTAAAAACAATTAGGCGGGGATGGGCAGCAGTGTCCCCGGAGAGATTCGGCGATTGCCAACACGCTTGCCCAAACGCGACAATTATGGGCAAAATTCTTTCTGCCTAAGAGAGGTCTATGTCCATCGGATTTTTTTTATATATTAAGGTGCATTTATCTGGTCAAATCTGATTAATCTACTATTAGGTTTTCTTTTCCTGTTGGCACTGTTATATTTCAATTGCATTTTTATTGTCTAGTCTCCCTATTTTAATTTAATTAAAAGAAGTTAACTAATTAACAACTATATTTTTTGAACAGAACCTTATCAGTTTTAGATAAAAGGTAGATTTCTTTTTGCAATTGTCCTTCAACGAAATTGGGTCGATTAATTTTAGAAATAATTTTACTCAAAACCAAAATTAATCTTTATACTATAACAGTAGATAAGAAATTCAACTTGTAAGTCAGATTTCTGCACTTAGTCTTAAGGAATCGATTCTCGCATTTACCTGGAAGACTTAAAGATTCCGAGCATAACTTGCACTTGGGTGCGACGCTCAAATATTGCAGAGAGGTGGAGTGAAGTCTGATTCCTATTAATAATTCATAGCCAGCGCTGGGGATCAGCCAGGATCGTGTCGTATGGCTAATTTCTTGTAGTAAAGTTGGTAATATAAAAATATCATTGAATTGAATATGTAACGTTGGATAGTATGTCCTTTTATTGTTTGAAAATCTAACTTTAGTATCGAGTAAATGAAGATCTAAGGAGATCGTGGCTAACAGCTACCATATTAATGTTTGTATATTCTGTGTATGTACGTATGTATTGTATGTATGTGTGTGTGTTGGTGGATGTGTTAGATTATATATTTTGATTGTTTACATTTACACAATTTACATAATTTAATTTACTATATACCTCAAACTGCCTCATTATTGTTGTATTTCTGTTCCGTCCAACGGTTGCCTGGAAGAGAACGTTCTATGCGATAAGGCCGCCCATCATACTGCACTGTTGTATGTTTTTCTTTGTTATTTAAATCGTTTTTGTTGTTTATGGTTTGTAAAATAATGAATATTATTAATATTATTTATTAAATTCTTCTGTCAGTTGTACTGGTTTAAACATCTTTATTAAAACGAGTATCCATGGTTTATTAAGATCAATATGTTAGTTCTTATATATGTAATTGGCGCTTTGTACTGGAGAAATAAATAGACATTATCTATTTATTTTTGTAAGATATATTTATTGATGACAGAATGCACCGTTGATATATGCAATTTCGCTATTTTATAGGTAGTTCATTGATCCCTTTACTAAAAAATGCGGGCGAGAATCAAGACACGGTTTGAAGGCGATTTGGACTTCTGCATCGGAGTTGGATTAGTTTAAAAATATATATTGCAGTACTCTAATTGGTTTCTTATTTTGATTAATAATTATATTAATTATTCTACATATATAACGTACAACAAGATTACAATCAATTTAAATGAACCACGAGGGATACCATGTCTCAATGTCGTAATCATCATATCAGATTAGAAAGATTACTGTTAGACATAGACCTCTTCAAGATTACGGGATTTTCGCACCGAATTGCCGCGCTGAGCAGGCGTGGTGGCAATCGCAGAGCGTAGCTTCGTGTCGAAGATGCCTATGCCCACCCTGTAGTATTCAAACTGTGCTGTTTCAGATGGTATATTTTGGTGATGATATATTCCAGTATATAAATCATCTCTTACGACACCTGGTACAGAGGGAGGTACTGTTCTATCTAATCTGCCATTTGTTCTAAGATCTTTGTTAGTAGTAGTAGGAGGGAGGTACTATTATATTCTGCCGGTACCTTTCGATATCTGATACGGCCACAAAAATTCATGAGCCAGGATCGGCCGGAGCGATAGCTGGAGCTATTAGGAACAATATTCTACTCGTTTAAACGTTCTAATAGGAGCATTGTTTAATGTCCATTAATTCCTGATCGTAAATTAGAAGCTACCGCCCACTGTTTTTCCAATATCCATTTGTAGGCCAAGACTGTTTCAAAGTATTTTTTCTCAATAAAAATAATTTTACTAAATTTTCCTTATCGATATATTTGCGATTAGGAATTACCAAAGTACTATAATTAATTGGTTAGGTAAATGTTGATAGCTTTTTTCTTTTTTTTAATTACACCAGGTCGACAAATAGTCCACGTGATAGTAAACGTCACTACAACCTATAGACGCTCTTTATATCACAAGGATATCACTAACGCGTTGCTAACCTTGTGACTTAAAGATATAATGTCACATTACCCAGTAATTTCTCTGCCTCTCTCACCCTTCAAACCTGAAACAGCAAACTGTTATTTGGTGGTGACATTTGTATGAGGTATATCCCATGTGAAGCCTGTTTAAGGAGACTTTTTGTAAACTATATCATATCATGAGGATTTGTAAGTTGAAGTGGCATTGGGCAGGACATTTAGTATAACCGATAGAGTACAAGCGCAGCGTAGGGTGTCCACCCGTAAGTTGGCCAGACAATCTGACTAAAATCTTAGGATCGCGCTGGTCACAGGCCGCATACAACCGGCCCTATTGGACATTACTTGGGGAGGGCTATGTCCAGCAGTGGACGTCTAATGGCTGATATGATGACGAGCATATCTTAGGTATTATATTTAATAATAAATAGAACATCTCATACATTGACCTAACTCCGTAATAAATTGCTTCAAACACTTGTTTTTAAGATATCAAACAACAGAAGAATCACAAATATAATATTTAACATTCAGATACCAATAGAAATAATTATTATCATCTGCACCATTGGTCCCATATAAAAGCGACTGCAGTCAGTTCATAAATGTTCATAATTATTAGATAATGTTTTCTTCAAAAACATTATATTTTCCTTTACATATTTGGTCTTTAACTTAGACGATTGTTCTAGGTGAGCTTCATTTGTTGTTCGTTTTGATCGGCAAGTCAGTCATAAACATGAAAATAATTTAAAGTTCAATTTATTAGGAAACTAGTGACCCGCCTCGGCTTCGAACGCGTGCAATGATTATAAAAAGTGGTAATTGTGGGTTATCCCTAAGAGATAGAAATATGCCTTTGTTTATTTTTTGTAGACCTTTTTATGGCGTACAATAAATAGTATAGTACATTGTTTTGACCTATCTCGTTGAGTTCAGACAATTTTTTATGTATATTTACAAATTCAATTGAGACTTCTAAGTTTAGTGTTTCTCTACTGTATTATTCTCTTTCTATTATAGAAATCGCATCAAAATCTGTTGCGTCGTTTTAAAGATCTAAGCATACATACGGACAGACAGCGGGAAGCGACTTTGTTTTTTACTGTATAGTAATTACCTGTAGAATTACGAGTATAATGGGACGAAGAGCAGAAGTAAATTGAAGTGAACAGAGTCGCGGGCTATAATTAGCTAACTATTAGAATAGTTAGCTGAAATCTAATCTAGAAATAAAACCAAGAAAGGTATACATCGATTAACATTTATTAAAATATGATTGTAATGAGATTTATAAATTGATTAAAAACCTTTACAATTAAATTACGAATTTACTATGGCACCTGAAATACTTGGTTACATTTATTAAGTACAAATACCAACGTTAGAGTACATTTTAATTGACAGCGACATTTCATATCAGTTACAATTTTTTGTTATTTGACGTCAACTAAACTACTCTATTTTCTGGTTCGACTCACATTTTTAATGAATTAAACATACTTCCAACATCTTTTTCAGTTTATCGGATATAATATAACTGTTTTTTTAAATAACTTTAAATTAATCTATGCATAAAAAATGTTGTATTATATTTAAAATTATATTTACTGGAAAAAAATCAATTCGTCTCGTCTGATATTTGAAACAAGTTGATTTGTTTCTAGTCAATATTATGTTTTTATTTATTATTTTTTCATAACCATCATGATTGATGTGCAAAGTCAAATATTAAAATATAACTTATTTATACTATACTGATATATATCGGAATATTATATATAGGGACAATAATAAAACATTAAACTACAAACAGAAAAAAACGACAGTAGGAAGTCCATTGTCAAAAATAAAGAAATACATACTGTATGGAATGATTGAGAAAGAATCTGTTTTAATAACATTGCTCAATGTTGATTATCAACAATTTTATGTTTTTAAATGAATATTAATCGAGTGTGTAGTCTTGTTATAATTTCCTAGTGACTTTATATGTACACACGCTGTCAACTACAATTACTAGACATGTACCAAGTACAATGCCTATTAGCCTAAGATTTTAGTCTTTTATCAAGATTTAAAATATATTACTAGAGAAGGATTTCAGAAGGGAGTAGAATACTCCAAGATTCTATGCGGAATGTTTCTAGAATACACATTTCTAATAGTATTAATATATACTACAGCAGATCCTACAAAGTGACCTTATCGATCTTCAAAGGCATCAGCTCGACGGGAGTCAAGACTTGTGGCCTGCATTCTTGAGGTAGCAAGGTAGAACCTGACTTCCTGGTGCTGCCCACACGAAGGAAGCCCTTCTTCGCCACGTATATGAGGAGAAGCGTCGCTGACACGAAGAAAGTTAGTACCTGAGGAAATTAATTACTTTTAAGAAAATCAAAGAAAAATTTTGGTATGTAAGAGAAATTGTAGACGTTACTTATATTCGAGTTTCGAGTGATTTTTCTTTTATCACATAATTTTAAGGACTATTAGAGTTATTTACAATTATTGATTAATTAGTTTTATGCATTAAAAATGCAAATAGTATACTAAAGAAAATATCTAGCCGGGTCTCGAACCCACGTGTTTCCATTTTCGGGACTGCACTGCCATTGTGCTAATGAAACCTTAGTAGGCACAAATGGGTTAAAACATGGAAGTTAAATCTTATTAGTAAACATTTTCTTTCTATCTATTTAAATTATTTTATTTTTTTAATTTAAAATCTTATATGCAGTTCAAGAGGAAGAATTGATTACTAGTAATAATCAACCTTCTTGGGACTGGCTAGTTGTTATAAAAATAGTTATAGATAGTATCAGTTTATGAGGACAAAACTTCACATTGTCATTACACCGGTGATTTACAGCGTAAATCATATAATTATAGTATAATTTTAATTATAATTCATTATAGTATAAATATACATATTATAAAAATAGAACAATTCACACAACATATCATTCGTTGACCTGACTCGAGATAAGTAGCTTAAATCACTTGTGTTACGGATATCAGACTACACAAATATTTGTTTTGGGTGGAGTCGAACCCACAACTTTTGGCGCACAAGATAGCCTCACTACCATTTGCGCCATCGGACTCGTCAAATGTATGATCGCAATTCTCCGGTTCTAGTCAGATCGTCTGCCCAGATTACGGATGGTCTGTCCCACGCTAACGCCTTTGTTTCCGTTCCAGAACCTTCCAACCCCGTCAGCCTTCGGTCTCGCATACTGCATGCTCTGCTCACTGCTGCATCACATCGCTAACCCGTTGAGCCATGCCAGTATGAAACTTTATTGTTAGTTATGGCCATAAAAACTTATTCATATTTTAACGGGCCCGAACGCAGATGGGTTCCATCCCATAACAAATATTTATACGATAAATATATGTTCTGTGTTTGGACGATACATGCGTATTTAATAATTATATTAACGATTTCTTTGTTGTCTTATGTCTGTAACACAAGTGCTTTAAGCGAGTTATATCAGAGACAAGTCAATGTATTAGATATTCAATCGTTAGGATAATAACAGGTATTCCTGAATATCTTTAAGGAAAAACTTAATATCTAAAGGTCAAAACGATACTGGAAAAATAAAATTAAGCAATGGCTAGTCTATTTGCAAATTTAAAGATTAATATTAAAGGCACAACATTCGGTAATGCACGAAAAGTTATAAAACACGTCGGTTGAAGTTTTAATGCAAACACTCGACGAAAAACTCTACCAAGCCCCATTTACCTTTTTATTCACTAAGCTAAATTATTCCAACGGCTTACATACAAGCTCCAATTCGTACAATTTTAATACTCGTTTAAACACAAATAATATAGTGATCACACCAATTTTTGTGATACAAATTAAAATAATAGGAATAGCAAATATGCATATTAAAGGTATTGCCTAGGCCAAAGTATAGGAGTTTAAAAACATTTGAATATCTATCTGCAGTTTATTGCTATATTGCCCCGTGGAAAACATTTTTTAATATTTTAATAAACATTTACTTTAACAGACATTAACTTATTTTTTCACTGAACGTTACCTAAGTGATTAGTTTAAGTAATTATAGACTAGAAATGCATACCGCCAAGAAAAAAACAATAACAGAAGCAAAATGGAACAGGAAATAAAAACAATGAAAGTGTCATGAAGTAAATACTTCAAAAATATGTCACGCTTGTTCAAATTTTATTGCTGCATTTAAAATACAATTTTTAAAATAATTCCCTCACAGCTGATACACTGAATGCAGCCACAACTTCGGAATTCCAAAACATCGTGCTAATAGATCAATCACTTAACACAAAAACTAAAACATGAATGAATTCACGTCAACTTCTGGTTTAGTCCGATTCACAACTGACAGCAAACATGCGCACGCGCACGATATACACAACACAAGTCGTACTGTGTCAATTACGGCATGGTATTTTGATAGTAGATACAGGCACAGCAGTTTAGCTGGAAAACACGTTATTCGATAACAATACTACACATTAACGACACGGTGCCAGGTATGTCGAGGATTGCGATAGTAAGTAAAGGCACGGTGTCGTAGCTGGAAAGCGTGTTATCTGCGACAGAGTGGCAACGTCGCGCGCACGCGTCCTTTCTGGAACTGGTTCTGCATGCGCACGCGCACCTGCCATATCGGCCCATTATTTAATTAACGGCAGTTGATTAAATAGTTATTGACGTAGGTGATAGATGAATTGTAATATTTAGTAGGCAGTTTTAATTGTTCATAGTACTTTAGAAATTTTTGGTAGCTATGTAGTTCGTCCACAGGTATTATTCGATAAACTTGATATGTTTCAGTTGAATTTTAGTACCTATTTCAAAGTGTAGTTAAGAAGATTTATAGATGTTTGTTTTCATAAACTACTGGTTGGATTATAGAAAAACTTACTATGCAAGAGTTACAAAATTTAAAAGTACGAGTGAAGCATGTACAATCATGTCATATTTGTGTAATGTAATATATAAACTCTAGAGCTTATTTATTTATAAAAAAATTGGATAAATTTGGATATTTGGTGGATTATTGTCAATAATATTAATTATTGAGCAAGTTATATTTCACGTAAATAAAATCATATTATCATTGGAGCAGTGCTGGAGTCTACTGCTGGAGTCTACTGCTGGAGTCTACTGCTGGATATGGGTTCCCGATAAAGAAGGAATTCTGCTCTTAAATACCGCGCTGGGCAAGCCAATTGAATTCGTAGATTGTAAATTTCCCGTCAGGAATACTACTGCTAATGCCCTCCCAGTTGCATTTAAGCTACACTGTTTCGAATTGATATACCACCATCTATCGGTTCTGGTAACCTTCTTATGTACCTACCTGTATCTTAATGTACCTGTACCACCTGGTACAGGGGAAAATCTAGTCTACCGGTACCATAAGGCAACATGAAATATAAATACAGTTTTATAGTTTTACTTTACATGTCAGCCGCAAGACATCCACTGCTTGACATAGGCCTCTCCAAGTGATTTTCAATAAGACCGATTGTATGCGGCCTGCGTCTAGCGCGATCTTGTGATTTTAAGCAGATCGCTTGTCCACCTTGTGGGTGGACGTCCTACGCTGCAATTGACGGTACTTTACCCCCATTCCTGAACCTTACGACTCTATCGTTCATCGGTTCTGCTAAGTGCCCTGCCGTATCAGTATTTAAGTCTTGTTTAATAAAAAAAAAGAATAAAACATGTTATATACACATCTCCTAGGTTACTGTCTAGTTAATATTATATTTAATTATGAATGACAGTAATCTGAAAGTGTACTTAAAGTAAATAAATATAGATAAAGACATTGTGCAGGCATGATGAGTCTACAACAGCAACACCGCAATATCAGCCGCGATACCAATGTAATGTGCGACGATATCAATGTAATACATAGGTGCACATTGATCTTTGTATACAATGACAAAGGATCACAACATCAAACAATACACTGTCATTGAATCAGAAAAAAAACGAACAGAGAAGCACAAAGAAAAATTGTGATGAAACAAATATACAACATCGTTATTTTTTTTGTCCTGTGAGATCTTTCTTATTGCCAAAAAATTTTACTAAAACGTGTAAAATTTTTTTTAGTCTGATAGTAAGCGACGCGGCTATCTATAGACAAAGATATCACTAGCGAGCAGCCAACTTTGTAATTTGAAGATATTATGTCACGCCATATTTTCACACCCTCTTTCACCCTGCGATGCGAACACTGCTATTTGGCGGTTTGTAGAATAGGTGAGAGTGAGTTACCAATGTAGATAGCCTTGTTTAATCGATGTTCATTTCAATGTAAAACGTTCAAACGTTCCCGAGAAAAAGGTCATTGACAGACTCACGAACGACAAACGTAATCCTATATGGGTCCTCTCTCTGGTTGAATCACTTCATTTATTCTTGTACTAACGTCGCTCTGCGGTTTCAACCGTGTATTTCTTGTGCCCGTGAGAATAATAATAATAAAAGTAGCCTAAGTTCTTCTTATAATATCAGCTAATATTATAAGAAGTTTTTTTTTTTGTCTTCCAGCGAAAGACAAAAACAATAATAAAAAAAAACATATTTTTGTTTAAGTGGCGTACATACTTGTATATGCCTACATAAAAAAAATTTGCTTTTTATTACAAACAGACACTTCAATTTAATTTTTATGTATAGAATGTCTAAAAGTAACTTCATTTAAAATATTTATCAACCAGGACCATTAACAAGCTGCGATAAAAGTTTTGTAGATATTTTTTGTGGAATTCCATAACCGGTTCGCTTTCTCTTAACGTACCATGATTTTAAGTGGCAGAACTTGAAACCGTTTTATCGTTTTCAACGAAGAATAAATAATAGAGATAATATAACGCTGTAGGAAACTGGTCAAACAGACGTTGAGTGAAGAGTTTTGGAAAGTATCGTCATCATATCAGCCCATTGCTAGACGTAGGCTTCTCTAAGAAAGGGGGGAAATTGCACATAATTGCCGCAATGAGCGCAGCGTTCGCGATGGGAATGCTTCTGCGCATCCCTGCAAAGTGCATTTGAGTTACACTATTTCAGATGGATACCGCCATCTGTTGGTTCTGGTATCTTAGTCGCCCCTTACGACTCCTGGTACAAAGGAAGGTACTATTTTACACTGTCGGTACCTCACGGAATGTATAATTGGAATATATATTACAGTAAAAGCCCAAGTTACGGCAAATCCACGAATTAACCGTTACAATCTAGGCTTTACCAACACGAGTTGGTCACTATATGACATTTATTTTTTATACGCCAGGTCGATAAACAAGCACTCAATCTCCGTGATGTAATATGTCACCTCAATATGTCTTTACACGCTCGTAATATTACGGGGACATTGCTAGCGCGTTGCCAACCTTGTGACTTGAAGATATATCATATTACCCAGTAATATCACCGCCTCTCTCACACTACCGGAACACAGCAATGCGAACAATGCTGTTTGGTAGTAATAAATGAGAGCTAGGTACTATTGCAGATGTATATATACTTTGTATGGGGTCTACCTCTAGTAAATTATCATATAAGACTGTAATGTAACGTGATGACCTTGTTTTTAGACTGTTGACAAACCGAAACACAACAAAGCGATCACTATTATACTATAGAAACCAATGCAGACGACCTTTGTATGATGTCAACCTCATGTACTACTGATATTTTTTCGGCTTTTCTATTAGAATTTTTGTCACGATCGCTGCGTAGCTCCGGCAGTAGCATGCATGCTAATTGCTGCAGATGACATACACTCGCCTCCGTCGCGCCTACGCAGTCCTCAATAAGGATATACTCTAGGAATAGGACAGACGAGACTACGAGGTGTCGGTTATGCGGTGATTTCGTCCCTGATTGAATTTTTGACCGTTGATACATATTTCCCAAAATTATTATTTTATACCTAGACACTATTCTATTGAAAGCTGTATTTGTTTACGATTTATTTGTTTTAAAGAAATACTTTTAACATGCGTGAATATCTATTAATATATAAAATTCTTCAGTACATAACCTACAAATTCCGGGACATGTTCTTTAAAGTCAAATTTTGATGAGCAACCATTGTCTTCCTTTCCTATATAAAAACATCAAATACACGAATCAGTTATTAAAAACCATCAAATTTCTTCATCAATATTTTAGGATGCTTTAGGTTTGTAACACAAAGTAACAAAAGAACCTCTACAAATAAAAAAAAATGTAACTTAATGGTTTGAATTTAAAGATTAATTGCAAATGCAAAATTATGATTGGTTCGTTGAACTGTTGCTTTATGTCAACAAACAAGCATACAGACCGCGGTATAGTAAGCAGCAGCAGCCTGAAAATGCTCATATTATCACAAGGATATCACCAGCACGTTGCAAATTTTGTGACTTGAAGATGTTATGTCACATTAACCAGTAATATCACTGCTTCTCTGACTCTTCAACCCGGAACACGGTAATGCGAACTCTGTTACTTGTCGGTAGAACTAAGCGAGAGTGAGGTACCATTGCATTTGACCTTTGCATAAAGTCTACCTTATGTTTAAATGCGTATATATTTAATTTACTTTACAAAATAAAATTCACAAGACAGTTTATGACACACTCGACTTGCCCACCCTGTACATTTGAGCTACACGGATGGATATAGCCTCTTACGACACGTGGTACGGAGGGAGGTACTATTCTACTCTGCCAGTACCTCACGGCTAAAAACCAGCTAAGCAGGATCAAAATTCAAAACACCACAGATGTTATTATTTTTATCTTCTCTCGCATCCAAATTAATAATCTGTCTTGAATAAATTATATAATAGAGTCTATCCACCAGTAAAACAAGAAATCTAATTTCATTTACCTCGATAAAATCAAACAAAGCAATATCGAGTTGAAAACTTTAAAATCAAATACAAATAGTGCTGCGCAACGTTTCTCCAGTACATGTGGGCAACGAGGAAACCAAATATTGGCTTGTGTGGCCAACTCCGACTGTGCCCTGGTTTTGTTAACTGTCAAAGGTTGTATCAATACACTGAATACATGTTCTTTTTGCTTCAATAGTGGCAAACACACAGCGCAACTGATGGAAGATACTTTTTACTCTATGTATCTTTCTTCATCAGGTCTTTGAACCTACACGGGGACCGGTCTCTCACGAATGATTTATATCGTTATACTAACTGTGCCCATGACTTTGTCGCGTGGTTGTCGGAAACTCTATCGAGATTATTTTTTGATTGCTTTGGTTTTTGTTATTGTATAATCGTGAATAAGATTTTTTTATAATAATATGTAAAAAAATAATAGGTCAAAGTACTTTGGCATAAATTATATTTTTACTTTTGTTTAAAATAAAGCACGCTGTATTTAACCGTTACGTAGAGAGCCAACCTCGCGTCTGAGCCGCGCGGCATGGTACCTTGCAAAGATACATTCGCGAGTGGTAGTGGCAAGCACGGCGGTGGGGCGAGGCCCACCTCCCCCTCACCCGCCGCCGCGCGGCCTGCTTGCACATTATAATGGTAGCAAGCCTTCTTCGACAAATAATGTTATTATGAGTAATTTTTTTTTATTATTTAATTGGAATAGATCTTTCATACATAGTTTATGAATAATTTAAACAGTTTATGCAGCGCGAAAGACCTTAATGTGAATAATTTTCTCCGTTTTAGCAACATTTCTCACTGACGCTTCGCTCTTATTTGTCTCAACATAATGTTATATAGCCTAAAGCCTTCCTCTATAAATGGACTATCCAACAAAAAAGAATTATTCAAATCGGACTAATAAATCCTGAGATTAGCGCATTTAAACAAACAAACAAACTCTTTCGTTTTATAATATAAAAATATATGTTATTTGTTGTCCTAATTTCACCAGCTTTAACATTAATTCTATCCATAGGGAGATCTATATTCAACAGTGGACTTCCAATTGCTTACATGACAACGAAATTAATTCTCATGACAACAAAATTTGCCTGCGAGGTACCCTAAAATTTGTTATACTCATAATAGGTACCCTAATACTGAAAAATAGAGTTTAAAGTCTTCTCTATATATACATCTGTTACCCGCAGTCTTTACACTTAGATCTTTTTAACGATGTCAGAGACGTATCCCCTCTGGGAACGCTGGAATTGACATCTGTGTAGTCCAGCTATGAAGTTGTCGATTTTAGTTTCTTTTGACCAACCTGCTACGTATTTTGATGAGATTTTCACTTGGACACAGAATAAACACATTTGTGTTGTATAATAAATGTTCGTCACATAAATGTTTGTTCTGGGTGGAAATTAAACCAGCCTCATAAGATACGGGACACCGACAAGCCGGGACGAATTGCTAGTAATTATCTAGTTATACAAGCCGCATGCCCCGACTTCGTCCGGGGACATAGTAAAGCTATATTCATTCAAATATTTGTCCTATATGGGGATCGAACCCATGACTTTTGGCGCACAAGAAAGGGTCACTACTATCTGCGCCATCAGGCCAGGTATTATATTAATAGTATTGAATACTTATATAAACTAACATATAACACTTATTCATAGACATAAACTATCCAATCTTTCAAGTTGGATCAAACTATACAGTAAGCAAAAATTGATTAAAATCGGTTCATTATTAAGAAGTTCATTCCTGTTCAACACTGGCACGTAACATGAGGTAGACCTCATACAAAAGGTCGTCAGTATTGACACCTAACTCTCACCTATTTTTACCGCCAAATAGTAGTGTTTGCATTGCTGTGTTTCGATTTGAAGAGTGAGAAAAGCAGTAAAATAGCTGGGTAATGTGATATTATATCTTTACCTCATCAGGTATGCAAAGCGTTGGTATCCTAGCGATATCACGAACGTCGTTAGGCTGCTGTGATGCAAACTAGTCCGCGCACTGTAAAAAAAAAGGTATTTTAAGGTATTGTAATCTAGCCGTTCTGCTCCAGCCACATTATGTCGATAATTCTCTTCGATGCGATACATTCAGCAAATGGGTCCAAGTATGTTTCGTCTTCCTCTTTTGTTTATTGGAAATCGTTAATTCGACCTCCATACTAATAAAGAATGTCAGAGGAAAACAAGGTATCCTACAAGGATAATATGTGTCAATTTTGTTTAACACCTACTTAAAAATTCTGCTAACGTTTATTTTCTGTGAAAACAGATAGCATTAAGTTAATTTGATCCTTAATTTGTTCCCGGTAAGGCAGAGATTTTAAAATATGTATTTAGAAATTTGATTATTATAAATTTACTTATGAACAATATTCTGCTTAAAGAAGAATTTGTATCAAAAACGGATTTTTATAATTAGATAAAGAATTTATAAACTACATAAATATCCGGTCAAATATTTTTGTATTTTTTTTTTAATAATAGAACAACAAGTTAATGAATTTCAAATATTTCCTTTACTTGTGCTGTAAGATCTATTTATTCTTGTTAAATTTCAGGATTCTAATTCTATAGGAAAGAATTTATAGACAATACCCGACATTTTAGAAAGTAAGTAATCTTGGATTGCGTTCCTTTGAAAGCTTAATTTTATACAAATTCAATGAACCACTGATATAAGTATTAGATAAAAACTGAATCACATACCTGCACGTAGAACTGCAAAAAAGATTCTTGAAAGACTAATGTATAGACGGACCGCAAAATTATATGCATACGAATATATATGTATGTATATATTATGAAATCAGCAAACAAGCGTACGCTTGATCCGCTTAATAGTGAACGTAACTGTAGCCTATAGACGCTACTGTAATCACAAAGATATCACCAGCGTGTCCCCAATCCAGTGAACTGAAAATACAATGTCACATTTACCCAGTAATTTCACTGCCTCTCTCATCCTTCAAACCGGAACACAGAAATGCAAACGCTACTATCTGGCAGTAGGTAATGTTGGGATATTTTAATAAACAATAGTCTTGAATACTATATAGCACGTATTTAATTGATTTAAAATCAGAGCAATAGGTGAATGACACGGACACACATTCGCGACTGACTGCGCGAGTACCCACATGTACATATATGAAAGATATTAGACACAAGCTCATAATACTTCGTATATTCTAACAGGTAGGTATACCCTAATGTAAATATATATAAGCGATACATTTTTCTTTCTCAAGTACAGCACTGTCTTCACTTTAATATATCAAGGGCGTGTATTTATAAATAATAATAATAAATTCCAAAAACATGTCGCACATTGTCCTGACTCCGTGGTAAATCGCTTAACGCACTTGTGTTACGGACTCCACAACAGAGGAATCACAAATATACTAGTTAAATATATTTAATACCGATACACACAGAACAAACACAAATATCACCATATAAATATTTGCTCTGAGTGGGAATCAAACCAACGTCCCTTGGCGCACAAGATAGGATCGCTTGCAATCTGCGCCATCGGGCCCGTCAAATTTGTTACACTATTGAGTTGCGATCGTATAACTGCCGTAGAATGTGCCGTGTTACTAGGCGCTTGTTTTTGTTAATACACTTATATTTATTCGGAATTTTTTTAACAACTTTATATTAAAAAAAACAGATATCGGACAGATACCGGTATATCTATCTGAAACTGAGCAGCTCAAAGGCACAGGGCAGTGATGGGCACCAGCATTCTCGTTACGCTACGCTTTGCGATTGGCAACTCGTTTGCCGCGCGGCAAAAGCCTATTTTCTTCGGGAGACCGATGTCTAGCGGTGGACTTCCAATGGCTGGTATTACGAATCTAATAAAGTGGAAAGATTAAATTTTTTACTGTCATTTAAATAAAAATCTATAGGACCGATTGTAAAAAAAATTCGCGTCACAATAGCGTTCTAATGGTGATATTTTTTTTACAATCCGGGCATGAGCAGTGTTGGGCAGCATACGCTGCTATTGCCACCGACCCTGCCCCGCGCGGCAATTACGGAGAAATTCCTATTTTCGTGGGAAGGTTTAATTCCAGCAATGGACGTTTTACGGCTACCATGATGATGATGATGCTGATAAAGCTACATCTTGTATGTAAGTATGTAACAAATAAACTTTATTAATAAAAAGGTAAATTATAAGCAAGTAATATAAGCTAGGTTTAATTTCAAAGTCTTACAAAAATGGGAACACTCTTAGAGCAGCAAAGCTCTTAAACCATTGTTAAACCTCTTAAATCACCCTTAAATCATCGCCAGAATAATGAACGCAACTCCAAACATAAACACAATAACAATCTTTACAATACAGAACTTAAAGTCGAGCCTGATAGTAAGTTCTGCAGAGGCGCGCGGTTGCGGCAATGCCCGCCCAAGTCTCGGTTATAATCTGCTCGATGTATTGGGGAGGCACTTGGAACATGTACTCGTATCCAGGCAGCTCCAGGGTATACGAGAACGGGACACCGACAGCCTGGAATCAAGGACATCACGTTTCATTACAAACTTATATGGTAATTTACTCAAAAAAGGTCACCTGCATTAGTACATAACTCTCACTTACTACCAAACAACATTATTTGCATTGCTATGGTAATTCCTACTGACATTATAAATGCGAACGTAACTCTGTCTATCTGTCTGTTACACTTTCCCGGTTAAACCTCTAAACCGATTCTGATGAAATTTGATACAGACAATATTTAAACTCTAAGAAAGTACATAGGCTACTTTTTAATTAGAAATAAGGATTTAAGAGGTCGAAAAAGGCGATGAAAAGTTGTATGGAAGTATCGCTATTTTTAGAGCTAGAAACTTGAAACTTATTTTCAGGCCATTGATTTGATATAAAGAAATATGACATTTATAGTTTATATAAGTTAAGGTAAAAAGGTTTGGTACTCAAAAAACTATTCCACGCGGACAAAGTTGCAGGCACAGCTAGTATGACATAAAGTCTACAAGTCACAAGACACTCACAATTCCTGAATCACTTAAGATTTTTTTAAACAAATGGTCTTTATTTTAACGCTACCCACCAAAATCTTGCTAGGGCATTGTGGCACCCTAAAGTTTAAAGATCATCTGACTGCAATGAAGATTCAAAACGAGTATGCCTTCCTCACTCTATTGCATTTCAAATCGTATGCTGTTTTTAGTACCATACCGCCATCTGTCAGGTCGGTTACTACACCTGATACAGAGGGAGGTACAATTCTTCTCTGCCAGCACTCCATGACACATTTATGTAATGATGGTGATGAAATAGAGAATCAAATACATATAAAAAAAACGTATCAGTAAAGTCATCATTAACACGGGCGACATCATTGGTTTCAGCTACTATAATAAAATACATGACGAGGTAAACAGAGAATGGGTCTCCACTTGCCATACCTCTCGCTTCCTTTACTCGCATTCTTCTGACCTGGCCCTTCTTTAAAACCTCTTCTACCTGATTAACATATATTCACCTCAGTAGTCCTATACCAACTCTTTCAATCACTTATAATAATATAATTATAAATGTCATACTATTTAACCAAATAAACAAGCCACTAATGATAAGCGATACTCATATATTCCAAGTATACTGCAAGACTGATGATAAAGATACAAGCAACGATTATGTAATTGATAAAATCATTCTTGGTCATATTGATATTAGACATTATATGTAAAGGCTCATATCGTGGTAAATTGTAAAATTTACCGGTCCAACCTATTTCTTAATTATATCAATTGCAAAAACGGAATATCGATCAATACGAAATATAAAAGGAGAGTGACCGGGTTTATCCTATAAGGGTTAGGATATTTAAATATTGCACAGGGGTTCGTTCGTAGGGGAGAAAAAAGAAAGGATTTTTAAAAATTCACGCTCTAAGAGGGTGAAAAGTGGTTGCAAAGTTACTGCGAAATTTCATTAATCTAACGCGAGTGAAACCGCGAGGCATTTCTAGTTATAAAATAAAATATTAAACTAAATATAAACGATAGAAGAGCGGCAAGTTTAAACAGAATATTAATTTGCATGTAATGAAAATGTAAGTGTGAAAAAGTTATCATCCGATGTGGATGATGATAAGCAGCTGCAAAACTATGCTATTTCGGGTGGATAGAGCGCCATCTATCAGTTCTAGTACCTCAGTTGCCTTTACGACATCTGATATAGGAGGAAGTATTATTCTACATTACCGGTACCTAATAGTAAATGAAAACAGCAAGTGAAATAGTTTTTACCTGACCATAATCCTGTGCACTTCCAGAACTTCCATACAGAAGCATAGCACTATTGCCGACCTTATAGTGATCAGCTTTAGGCAACTTCAGCGCATCAATGACAGCACCCAAGGTCGCTCCAACATTATACAAATGTACAGCGTTTGCTGGCAACGTCTCATTGCCGAAACCGAACAGCATCCAGTTCCCGAAGCTGTGAACATCATTGAACATCTGGATTCGATCGATGTACTCCAGAAGGATGTCTCTAACGATGGCCGTCTCCGGTTCTGAGAAGGCCTGGTGGCCGGGGTAAGTGTTCGAGCAAGGATCCGAGGATACGCCGCTAGTGTTGAAGTTAACGTCAAAGTTGCGGTTAGCGTCGACTCCATAGCAAGTTTCATTAATTTCAGGCCTGTAGGAGCGGGTGCGGCGCCACAGACGTTCCTAGAATTTATAATGAAAATCCTTAATAAATGAAAATCATTATCGTTGGAAGTCCACTGCAAGACATCCTCTTGCACTGCAAGGCCTCCCCAAAAAGAGGAATTTTGCCCATAATTGCCGCACTGTAGAGGTCGCGAGTGTGTTGGTAATCATCCCCGCTGGGCGCATTTGACCTACACTGTTTAGTATGGATATACTGCTATCTATATTCTGTTGCGTTCTGTTGACTCAGTCGCCTATTAGGACACTTGGTACAGGGGGAGGTACTATTCTACTCTGCCGGATCTCACGTGAAAATAAAATGCTGTTATGTATAACAGCAAGAAAAAATTGTCAAAATTTTACAGTAAATTTGAACTAAATAGTTTGCTTGTAAGGCCTAATATCAATTGTAAAAAAATTTCTTTCAGCGATACGTAAACCGACTAACATTGATGTTTATCAGGCTTCAATTGCCGTGGCACTTATTTTTTTTTTGTTGAATATATAAGCGTGAGTATGATGAAAATATAATTTAAAGATACAATAAAACATTTGCAATAATTATATTATTAATTACCTATGAATAAATAGACAGGAACATCACCTTAATATGGTCACGATCAGGTGCCTCATAAAAGTAATTGATCAACAGCAAATACTGGCATCCTTAGAGATCCTTTCGAATGTAACATTAAAAAACATGAGAAATAATATCTCGAAATAAAATGTATACATAATTCTTTTTGATACACTTTCGCGCACGGAAAAAAAGAGCAGCGTTCATTACAATCTTTCTTTTGGGAAAAATAAAAAGTAATCCAATAAATTAGGCATATCTGGTCATGGATTAATTATCCACAATTGCACAGAAGAAATAATTGAGGGGAAAATATTAACATTCGTGTTCATGTTGATTCTTTCGGCCTTATTAAACGATTACAAAATTGTCATGTTTCAGGATATACTGAAGTACTCGTACCCAACAGAGTAATAAGGAAACTTAAGATTAATTAATCGATTTCAGCAACAATGAAACTTACAGTAGTATGGCTGTATTCATAACCGTCAGGGTTGACGATGGGTAGGATGATCCAGTCAGTGTCTTCCAACAGGTCCCTGTCCTGGTCTCTGAGGTCTTCCACCAGTCGGTGGATGGAGTAGAGAGCGACAGGTGTGGTCACCCACTCGCGCGCGTGTATTGTAGCCTCCATGAAGTAGATAGGCTTGCTCGTGTCATTGAAATTCGTGGTGGATATCTAAATAAATGAAATAATTGATGACGGGCCCGATGGCGCAGATGGTAGTGATCCTGTCTTGTGCACCAGGGGTCGTGGGTTCGATTCCCACCCAGAGCAAATATTTATATGATGATATTTGTGTTATGGGTGTAAAATATATCTATTTAAGTAGTATATTTGTGATTCCTCCGTTGTCTGGCGTCCGTAACACAAGTGCTTTAAGCGACTTACCACGGAGTCAGGTCAATGTATGAGATGTTGTGGGAAAAAAAAAAAAATTATTTCTTGCTTTTTTCAAATTAAACTTTAAAAATATTTCGCGCTCAAACCTTTCGATTCCCGAGAAATGATATTCAAACGTACATAACAGTACATAACTCAAAATAAACGTAGGTACACTTAAATAGATTTTATAATATCATATCATGAATATAATAGATTCTATAGATATTTATATATAGCAGCCTATAGACGCTTATAGTATCACAAGAAAATCACCAGCCAGTTGCTACCTACAAACCGGAGCACAGCAATGCTAATAATGCTTGTTGGTAGAAATAGGTGACAGTTTAGTACCTCAATGGTCTACTTCATGTAGATATCTTCTTGTGTTTGTCTAATGTTTCGTAAAGGACAAGTAGCACATCAAGACACTAAAGATGACGTTCGGTGCTGCAAGATTGAGTCAGTTTCTTTTTCAATGCAAATAAAATTGCAAGTTTGTTGGATATTCAACCAGTTAGAATGTGTATTGTTATAATAGATACATATATAAAGATATATATCCCAACCCCAATCCCAACTTACCCTCTTTAAATTCTAATAACTCACCTTTAAATATTTAATGGCGCGCCCTTCGAAACTCTGGCCAGCGTTGACCAAAGTCACGATATTTGGATACTGGGCAGCGATCCTTTCCAAGTAAGCGTCTACCTGTAATGTTCAAGGACTGTGAAAATATTTGCCATAGTCACATCGAGTTGAGTACCCCATCGTGATCCATCGATCACTTGTTATGTCCCTCTCAGCTGCCCCCTCATTGTCCTCAAAAATGTACACAACACTCATACTAGACTAATAGCATCGCAATAAAAGAACACACACACCATCTCAAGCGTTGACCTTTTTGCTTAAAGGTACCGGCAGAGTAGCATATTACCTCCCACTGCATCAGGTGTCACAAAAGGCGACTATGGCACTAAAACTGACAGATGGCGCTATATCCATTCGAAACAGTGCAGCACAAATTTGCAAGGTGGGTTGGAATGGGCAGCAGCTTCCCCGTCGCGAAAGCTGCGCTCTGCGATAGCCAACACGCTTGCCCGGCACGACAATTATGGACAAAAAACCTCCTTTCTTTTAGTGGCAGCAGTGGACTTTCAAGGGGTGGTATAATGATGACATGTATTTAACATACAGAACCCACACATAAATCAAAAACAAATATCGTCATATAAATATTTGTCATAGGTGGGGATTGAATCCACGATCTTTATCGTGCAAGATAAGATTGTTACCGTCTGCGCCGTCAGTGCCGTTATATCTTGGGCAATACGTACTACGGTATGCTGGCTTCAGCAGTCATGTCACAACATGTGCATTTCGAAACAACTCACCGCATCATAACGAGGGTAGTCTTCGAAAGGAACCATTCTTCCGCTCCTGCTTTTACTCATTCTCCATTGTGTCATTTGCTCATCATGCTCCTCTAGAGATCTATAGCACAAATCAAATATTAGCCCTATAGTGTGTATACTAAATATAGTTCAGATAAATCCACGAGATGAATTAAGAAGACGAAAATTTCCTTAAAAGTTGAAGTATATAATAATATTGAAAAAAAATCCCACATCGTCTGATACATTGACCTGATTGTGTCATAAATTGCTTAAAGCACTTATGTTACGGACATCAGACAACAAAGAAATCACAATTCTACTATATACTACTTCAATATATATTTTACACCCAGACACAGAATAAATATAAATATCATTATATAAATATTTGTCCTAAATGAAGATCAAGCTCAGGACCTTTGGAGCACGTGATAGGATCATTACAATCTGCTACATCTGTCCGTCATGTCATGCATGAGAACGGAATTTCTAGACGTTTTGTACTACCGATTTGTTAATTAATTAGGGTTAAATTAAAGTTTAAGACAGACGTAGTCTTGAAACCGCCTACAGGTTGCATAACCATCCGAAATATAATTTAAATAATTGTAGTACGAACATCAGACGAATCTTAAATATAATATTTAAATGAAAGTTGAACACTTAGACACAGAATATACACAAATATTCATCATATAAAAATTTTATCTACGTGTGGATCGAACCCATAACCTTAAGCGCACGTGACAAGAACAGTACCGAATGCGCCAACGGGTCCGTAATTTTTTTATCTCTCTCTTCCACATTTATTTTCAAAAACTTCAATAAATTCCTAAGTTAATGATTGTTATTTATTTACTTACTTGGCGATATCCGCTATTTGCAGATAATGTGTCAAGCCAACAGAATCAAACTTCTCCAAGGTCTGATCCCTGTTATCAGGTGTAAGCATGAGCATCGAATCCCGATCGCCTGGATAGCCATATTGCCATACGTCCACGTCTGCAGATGTCTGGAGCTCCTTGATCAATTCTTGGTCTGAACGATCGCGTAGCTTAATGCCATGGACGGTAAATCTGCAATCATGAATTTTAGTTTTAGATTCTTTGTCTATTTTAACGGTAGAAATGGTAAAAAATGTGTATCTTAAACAGATACACGTATTCGATCAAAGATCAATAGATCAATATGGACGAAAACTGCCTTAAGGCTAAGATAGATCGTTTCTTGGCTACCTTTGAGGCTAAGAAATTAGTATGATATATTTAAGGTTGAAGTTGATACCGTTGGGATCAATAAGGTGTTTTGTTCAAGCCATTCTTTACTTTCGCAAGACTGCAAATAAACAAAAACAGACTTAAAGAGAAGATTTAAATATTTTAACTAGCTAAACCCACATATAATAGTAACTTTTCAAGTTGAATACTAGGCTATAATTTCAATTCTTTACCAGTTCAGTTCTTACGTCTATAGCCTATAATATATTATAGGCTGTTATAGCCTAGCCTTCAATAAGTTGTTTATAATCTTACTATCTTAGTTACGTTGTGAAATACTAACTAATCCTTTAAAATTTGTATATGAGCAATTTTGTCACAACCGACTTTGTTTCGGATAAACATTTTTTCTTATGATTCATATGAGAAAGTTCTCTAAGTATTTAATATCCAAAAGTTGCCTGTAAGAAATTGCATTTAGCGATAAGGCCGCCTCTTGTACCAACTATTCCATGTTTTTGTGATGTTCTTGTGTTGTTTTCATTGGTGTATAATAAAGAGTATATTATTATTATTATTATAAAGCTGTTTAGCACAAAAAATAATACAAACGTTTAAAGAACTTTATTAAGAAGTATACGTATATACTTCACTTAATTTTCATTTATCAATAATAGGACGTCCACTGCTGGACATATGCCTCCCTAAAATATTTCCAATTGAACCGGTTGTATGAGTCGAATATCTAAACGAATTATCAGTCCACCTTGTGGATGGAAGCCTGTTCGTTGTTCGTTATTCTGATTAAATTAAGGTAGACGCCGATTTCATGTATTTTTATCAGTGCCCTTTCAAGTTTATTAACATTTCAAAAACACGCCGAGACTCGATCGCCAGTAAATAAATGCAGGCACACTAACAAATTGGATGGATCTCTTTTGATAAAATCCTTTTTTTTTAAAGGAAATTCTTGATATCCTACAAACTTGTATAATAACTTCATCACGATCATCATAACACTGGAGCTAAGAAATTTTGCCTGTTTAATAAAATTACTGCGCTGGTCAGGTCATGCTGTTCCAGGAGGATGTACCGCTACCTGTCGGTTCTGGTACCTCAATCGTCGTTTACTAACGTTTTACGTTTAAACGTCGTTTAATATCTAGTACAGGGTATTCTACTACTTAGCCAGTACTCCACAGCATATATATTCCTTATAATAACAAAATGTAATGACAAACTCACCCTGAATACATATCATGGTTCCCGGCGTTCGCTGCAACCACAGCACATATTAATATTAAACTTATGACATACATTTTTATATCACGACGTCCCCTCATGGAATGTCGGTAAATGTCGATATCACGAAACCATTGATAGCGATATCTTTCGGGTAATTACTTGCAATAAAATTACTCGACGTGTCAAGATAGTATGTCTGGAGACAGATTCGGGGATTTGTTATCTCACTAACACCGCCCTGCGGTTTCACCAGCTTAATTTCTGTTCACGAAGTATAATAAAATAAGCCTTAATTATTGCTTATAATATTTGCTATGTTGTTGTTAAATCGGTCTAGCTGTTTTACAAATATTATTAATTAATTTAATTTTAATTGAATTAGTATTAATTAATTTAGCAGGAATAAGCAATGTTATTTTTTAAATTAGATTTATTATTAACGGCATTATAGCTTGGTTTATTCAACTTGCATGATTTTTATGTAAGTGTTTTAAAAAATGTTATTGGCGTGAGGGACATAAAGGCAAACCTTTTTGTATGTATTTATTTCTAACTTTTGGTAATAGTTTTAAGTTAAAGAAGAAAAATTTCAATAATATTTGTTAAAAACATAATTAAAAATAGCTTTTTTAATAAGAAAGTTATAATATATTATTTTTTTTTGTTTTTGTTCTTTCGGTAAAACTGCACATTTTTCCTTAGGACAATTGAATGTATGGCCGTAGATATGAATTTCGTGAAAATTTGATAGATAATTTTGAATATCAAATGGACTCTTCAATTAATTATTTGTGTAGATTTGTAACCACATCATCCTTACAACTGAAGGTCCTCTGTTAGACATTGATACTTCGACCGGCCAGCTCGTACTTGCATTTGGGTGACGCTGTTTCGGATAGATATAACGCCATTTGTCGGTTCCAGTAACTCGTTTGATTTTTTTTTAAATTTTGAAGTCAGCGAACTCGCATACGGTCCGCTTCATCAAATAATAATTTCAAAGTCGCAGTAATAATTTCCAACACCGATTCCCGGAAAATCCGTGTTGTTTATGTCTTTTGTTCGTCAAATACATTATGATTAATATATTCTAAAACAGGAGTTGCTTGATATTAAATTAAATATTTAACTAAATTGTTGATTGTAAATTATGTAATATAATACATTTATAATTTACATCCAAATTTTAGAAAATTTTAGAAAAATTTTATTTAAAAAAAATAACTCATAGAAAAAAAATTAGTTGTGCCTCTGTTAAAATGCATAAATAATACATAGACAGTAATACCCGATGGCGCAAAGGGCAAATATTAATATATATATTAATATTTGCCCTTATATATATTATTTAAAGGGCAAATATTAATATTAAAATATTGAGCAAAGGGTTGAAGGTTCGATCTGTTGGATATTTGTGTTTGTTCTGTTTCTGGGTAATAAAAATGTATTTAAGTACTATATTTGAGATTCCTATGTTGTCTGATGTCTCTAACACGAACGCTTTAAGGGACTTCATGTCTGAGTCCGGTCAATGAGATGTTGTAAATTCAGATTTTTTTATATGTAATGATATCAGCAAATAATCATACGGTCTGCTTGATAGTAAACGTGACCGCAGCCTATAAACTCGTGTCATCACAAGGATATCACTAACGTGTCGCCAACCTTGTGAACTAAAGTTACTATGTCGCATTAACCCGGTAATTTCACTGCCCTTCTCACCCTTTGAACCGGAACACAGCAATGTGAACCCAGTTATTGGGCGGTAGAAATAGTTGAGTGTGAAGTATCATTGCAGACGACCTTTATAGGAGGTATTTCTTACGAAGCCTTGCTTAGAGGTAGGTACTGTTTATTGGCGGTCACACAAATTTTCCAACCTAATTAAGAGTGTATTGCTACTCATATATATTTATTAGATTTTAATAGAGGATAAACTATATAAAAACTTTATGTTATGCCTGTACAATCACCTTTGTAATAACAAATCAGTGCAATGCAGCGTTTGTAGCATTGGTCGATAAAATCAGAATTTCAACTGCTGTAATTTAATTTAGAACTTTATTTACAACTGCTACATACGCGTTATTGAAGTAACACCGACGATAGTCGAATCAAATAAGTAACAAATCTGGACTTCCTATACACTTATCATACAACTTAGAAACTAAGCAAATGAAGCAAACTGAAGACATTCTGCGCGTTTAGACTTTTTTACTTTACATGAATGGACTGTTTGTGTCAACCGGAGGTTATTGTTTGTTATTTTTAATATATGCGTTATACTATGTATATACTCGTATATCCACTAACGGGCGGCCATGACTTTGTCTAGGTAGTAACCCTGTTGATCCCGTTTCGATGCGAGTTTTGTTCAATTTAGATTAACTTTTTCATAGAAGGAAAAGTGTTGTTTTATTTAGAAGTGAAATATACGAAAAGCGAAAACAGTCACATATGGAATACTTATTTTTTAGTTAAACTGTCACTCTTATTTTGTTCATTAAACTTCCCGGGTGATCCTTCACCCGGGATTTCGATGCGAACCCTTTCAATGCGAAAAATATGTCGTTTATGTATATTTTAATCAAGCTGTTCTCGAGTTTTGCGCTTAGAAACATTCATATTGTTTATATTATTTGCTAGCGATCTGCCCCGGCTTCACATGGATGTAAAGACGATATAAAAATGGTTATTATCGGTAATTTAACTTATACTTTAACTTCAACAACACGTGGTGGTTATGCTATTAAATTGTAGCTATATAAGCTACACATTTGTAGGTTTAACATAGCAGCGCCATCTATTGATTACTTTCACAATCCAGTCAACAGATATCGCCATCTGTTAAAACTGTTTGGAGTTTCTAAAACTAAAACCCTTCTTATTCAATCCTTGGTTTTACCCATAATTGACTATGGTGACGTGTGCTGCACTAATATCTCTCAAGAACTCCTTAATAAATTGGATCGTCTATTAAACAACTGTCTTCGTTTCATTTTCGGTTTGCGTAAATACGATCATATTTCCCATTACCGTTCTCTTCTCGGCTGGCTCCGCATTCGAGAACGTCGCAAAATTCGAGTTCTAACCACACTATTTTCAGTACTTTTTGATCCGTACGCACCAATTTACTTAAAGGACAGATAAATTAAGATTTAATCTATCCTTTCTTTCAAGTTGAATCAAACTGCATGCGGTGTACAAATTTAATTTAAAATCGGTTACGTAGTTTAGGAGTTCATCGCGGACAAACAATGTGACACATGATTTATATATATTAAGATAAGATATCTTGAACATAATGGAAAACGCAGGCAGCTGTAACCTAATTTAATACTAGCATAGCTGCGGACAATCACTTCTTACATGATTGTATTTTATATTCATATATATTGATTATGTCTCGATTATGGAATAAATATTATAATTTAATTTAATTAATAAGTGTTTTGTCTAACTAGAAATACAAGCCTCAGTTAACACATTTTTAACAATATTGACTGTAAATTTACATTTAAGTATATTCTAAATATATCATATTTTTTGTTTTATTGGTTTACGCATTGAAAAATGCAAAATTTTATATTTATATCAAGCTTCTATTATTACACTTAAATAATTACACAATCATTTACTTTTTTATCGATTGCTTCGTTCGTGAAAAGATATGACATTCGAAGTGTCTATAGGCAATTAATTACATACGATATTGAAAGGATGGCGCAATATTCTCATGTCAAGGGCTCGATAGCATAAAATATACTATATTCCCGTCCGTGTCAAACTGTCAGGATTTAAAAAGGAAGCATTTAAGTAGCAGCTTCTTATCCGAAGGGTCCAATGGTAGTGATCATATCTTGTGCGCCAAGGATTGGCTTGGCTAGGTGCGCTTCCCACTCGAGACAGACATTTATACCATCATCATCATATTAGCCATTAAAGCCAGGAAAGGGGGAATTTCGTCCATAATTGCCGCGCTGGGCAAGCATGTTGGCAATCGCAGAGCGCAGCTTTCACGACGAAGACGCTGCTACCCATCCTCATCCCTGTGCGTTTGAGTTACACTCTTTCGGATGGATAAACCGCCATCTGTCGGTTCTGATACATTGGTCGCCTCTTAAGACACCTGGTACAGGGGGAGGTACTGTTCTACTTTGTCGGTAACTCACAGCTGGATATATGGTGACAAACATTTATCGTATAATGTTTGTACTATGTCTAAATCTGTGTCTGTATGAATATTTAGTTATTTGACGTCCGAGTATTTTATGCAGCTTTTCTCGGATTAAGTCAATGAATAAAATGTTGTCGGTAAAAAAACAAAATGCAACTAATCGGTACTAATAATTATAAGAAGAATGAAAGGAACTTCTATAGACTACTTACTAAAAAATAAAGTATTTTCGTTAATTTTGCTTCCACAATCGAGCAGCTGTTACTCTCGTAGAATTCTACAAAAAAATGTGTTCTGCTATACGTAACATTCACTACCATATATCAGTGTTGGAACCAACTCACTTCTATGCCAGTCATGCCCTTTTTGACATTTTGGCAGTAGATAAAAGCATGTTAGGGTCCAGTGACACTATTTCTAGCTTTTACTCTCCTTTCGATATCTTCTTGTTACTTCCCATCTCTCGTAAAAACACTTCCCAGATACACAAACTCTTTTCACTTCCAACTTTTATTTTATCGATTACAATTTCACAGTTTGTAATTTTTTTGTTCTAAAGAAATCTTACAAAACCGTTTCCATCTCTTGCTACTCTTCAGCTGACGATACTAATACTACTTGATCACAGGCTTAAAAAAGATATTTAATGAGTAAACTATTAATGCTTAATCTATATTTGCTAGCTTTCAAATCAGACAGACAGTTCTCTATAAATAAGTTGAATAACCAAGGCCATACCATTCATGTAGGCACCGTTTATTCTAATGCAAGCAACACAATCCTTGTAAAGTGATTAGTTGCTTGAATCAGACAATCTCTTACCCCATTAACAGGCATAATCTTCCACAACTCCTTTCGCACAACCCATTTCCATTCATAAACCTTTCCAAGTCGATAAAAGCGCAATAGACCTTTTGACCTTTTTTCAAGGCCTTTTCAGCTATGCAGCGCAGGGAAAAGACTTGATCTATGCACCCCATTCCCTTTCAGCCCGTCTGTGTCATTTATAACTCTTCTTAGTAACAACTTTGCATATTATTTGCCAACGTCGCTAAGAAGGTTGATGTAGCGGTAAATTTTACAGCCTTTCTACGCCCTTTTCCCTTTGTAAATGGGAACGATAACCACTTGGCACCTATCATTGATACTTTGCCTGTCCTCCAGCACAGGCTGAAAAGATAGCACAGCTGACTGACTACTATTCCTTCTCCAGCTTTCAGCATCTTGACAGTCACACTATCTAACCTTGCAGCCTTTCCAGCTTATTTACTTTATAGTGCACTCAAAATCTCATCCCTACTCATCTCAATTTCGCTGCCAACATTTATCTCTCCTCTTACATGTATTTCTACCTCATTATCTGCATTCTTTCTCTTTCAAAATGTTCTTCCATCGATAAAGTGTTTGCTCTTCACTTTTCACAATCTCACCCATATGGTATTTAATAACGCTAAGCTGGGAAGAAAATGATTTTAGCGTTGCATACCGTGCCGACTTCCAGAACAGATAACATTATCTATAAAGTTATTAGATAACCTCCTGTCAAAGTCATCATTTATTACTTCTTGAGTTAACCTTGATAATAGCCTTCCTTCCTTCCAGCATCCAGCCAGGCCTTCTTCTTCTCATCCACTGCCATTCGTAGTTCTTCATCACACCACGTATTACTTGTCTAACATTTTTTTCTAAGAAACACCAGAGACATTTATTGCCGCATTCACAATGGACTTTTTTATTCCCTTCCACACGTATTGTATTGGATCTTAGTGGCCCATTTTCAAACATTATTTTATTAATTTAAAAATATATTCACGTAAAAAAATGTATTTTAGATTTTTATTATGAAATTTATCTTAAAAATACTTTTTTTTTTAATTCCTACCATTGTATACACCGATAAGATATTGTATACTATCCTTCTTTCTCTAGGTTATACTTGAGACAAATAATACAGGCGGGCGAGTCGCGCTGTAGCAGCAATGCCTTCCCACGTTTCGTAGTTGATTTGTTCGATGTACTGCGGTGGTACCTGAAATCAAGATTGTATTAAACTATTATAAGAAAGACAAAAGACTTACAATTATTAACAATTAGTAGCTAGCGCTAGCCAGACCGTCACTAGACAGACTGTCTAATCTAGACAGACTTGCTAAACAATCACAGATCAATATGTCTCAGAGATTGTGTTGTATCACTTTCGATCAGTAGATTTGCCTTTTTTCACTTTTCAAAAGTGCCTGTAGTTAAACCTAATTGGGAAAAACTTATTTTAATTTAATCTTTTACTAATGATAATGGGCTGTCTGGTCTAGACAAACTAGACAGTCTGTAGTATAGAGGAACCTTTTAGTTACGTGTTTGATATCAAGACTTGATATGAAAAATAAATAAAGTTAAATATAGTTGTAATTATTGCGGGCATATTTATGTAAAATAATAATCTAATATTAGATATTTCTGAAAACAAAGGGCTTTCAAGGAAGAAATAATTTTGTTCCTTTGAAACCTTAGGGAGTTGCGAGATCGATTGAATGAGCCTATTATTCTCCTGTGATGGTAATCTACAGAGAATTTGCTGAATATTTATGATTGCGGTTTTTAATAATAAAAGTAGCCTAAGTTACTTGAGGACATAGAATTCCTATTAAAATTGTCCCAGCCGTTTCGAAGTTTTCCTCAGATAAATAGGAAAAAAAATAAAAAAGCTTATTTAATATGTATTAAATCAACATAGAAAACCACTGCTGGACATATGCCTCCCCAAGAAAGGGGAATTTTGCCCAAAATTGCTGCACTGGACAAGCGTGCCTGCAGTCCCTGACAACTTATGCGACGGGGATGCTGCTACCCTGTGCATTTGAGCTTCAATGTCTCGGATGGATATACCGCCTTCGGTCGGTTCTGGTACCTATGTCGCCTCTTACGACACCTGGTACAGGTGAAGGTAATATTCTACTCTGCCGGTTCTACACGTACGGACTATCAGTCACGTATTTTATAGTAGTGAATATTCTTCCATCAATTGTCTTATTTTGCCCCCTACGGCAACACTGGCAAATTGGTAAACCCGCAAAGAAAGGCAAGCTTCCGAAGTAAAACATCACGAATTCACCGTGTAAAAGCAACATGGCTGTACTAGCAGCATCACCTTAAAGGTAAAAATCCCTGACGTTAAAGGAGATCAGCCGAGACTCTGGTTCACACAGTTCAAGGCCACAGCAAGCCATGCGAATGCATGCACGGATGTACATCCGAACATGTTAGCAAACTAGCATACGTTCCGCTTGACGGTAAATGTGACCGTGATAAACGCTCGCGTCATCACAAGGATATCACTAGTGTGTCGCCTACCATGTGAACTAAAAATACTATCATCACAAATAGCGAAACACAGTAATGCGATCACTGTGGCGGTATAAATATGTAACAGTGAGGTACCAAAGCAGACG
This sequence comes from Heortia vitessoides, assembly GCA_020976665.1. Lineage (NCBI taxonomy): Eukaryota > Metazoa > Arthropoda > Insecta > Lepidoptera > Crambidae > Heortia > Heortia vitessoides. The sequence continues at coordinate 795,762 of JACJUM010002809.1, forward strand.
ACTATGTTAGAGGTTTACCTCATGTAAACCTCTGATGCCTCCTCTATACTACTCGTGAAGTTGAACGATGTTAGCCGAATACATTAGCGTAGAAGAGACACTTCGGCCTACCTCGTCAAACTCTACCTCGCCTCGGGCGACTTCCATTTGTTGTCGGTTTTTGCGCCCGAGTCAAAGGGCCCGAAGTTGCATAAAGTGCGTACACGAAGTACCTCTCTACACTACTTGGCCGACTTCACTGCAGTACTCATTTTTTTGCGCGGGACACAATTATGAGCAATATTCAGTGGTCACAGGAGCAAATTATGTTGTTCCTGGAAATTCTGCAAGCGGAGACCATTATTTGGGACCCCAATGATAAATGTCATGTGTTCAAGTGCTACTTGAGCGTTCATTACAAACGTGCACAGACTGTTGGCGCCTTATAGCGAATGAGCTCATCGCAAAGTTGAACGAGTATGTAGTGTCGCACTTCGGATTCGGATTTCAAAGTATCTCGAGTACTTCGCCGAGGAACTTCGCGAGTAGTGTAGAGGAGGGGTAACGAAGATTATTCCTCTACCTCATATTAGTAGAATAGGATTCTTAGCTTCCTTTTTGAAAATCATAGTTCCTGAGGGCATGATAGCAATTATGAGGACGGTAGTGAGGTTTACAACCTTTAAGGAAGATGTTCACCATTATTTTTATTAGTTTCTACTGTACGATCAACAAAGGCCCCTCCATTGCTGAACCAGGCTGATTTTTCATTGCATAAATGTTTTGTTTTACTTGAATAAGAAAACATTTGCGATATAACTATAAAAACCTATAGCATAGTCAGTAGCTAGGGAGGTAGGTTTATTAGTAGAATTTTTGTCACACAAAGAACATAGACAAAATTGAATAATAAAAAAAGGTTGGTGTACCTGAAAGTTAAAGCCGTAACCCGGCAGCTCCAAGCATAGAGCGAGAGGGATGCCAATATCCTGAAAACAAAATAGCAAATGTCTCATTCCAAATAGCCTAGCCCTAACATAAGTCCTAGAATTTGAAGTATGAAAATTTGTTTCTAATGTTTATTTTCTCTCTTTTATACGTATAACAGGAGAAAGACAAAAGGAATTTTCCATTTCTCTGTTTGAATTTGGATTTTTTAATCTCAAAAGGATTCACAAAGCATCTTTGAATTAAAAATATTACAATATTACCTCCCAAGTACTTGAAATTTTTCAAACCATGTTATTTTTTCAATTTTTTTTTTATAGATGAGACCTATAAGGTATTTAGTATCATCGGTCATATGCGTAATTAATTCTAAATAAAAGCAAATCTTAATTTATAGAAAAAAATATTAATTGTTGACAATTTCAAAGTACCTTTAACTATAAGGCCTAAATAAATAAAGCTATTTTAAAGTTTGATTAGGTTTATCAAGTGCTTGCTTACACAGTATAGATTGCTCAGATCATAATCTGCTCTTCAACCTACGTGTGTTTCATTTTGGTCTGTCCGAAGTAAGATAAATTGTTGGAGAAGTGCACTTAATAATTATCCTTACCAGCCCATAATCATCTGCAGACCCTGATGTCTCATAAAGAATCATCGCTGAATTGCCAATAGCATAGAACGGAGCTTCTGGCAACTTCAGAGCATCGACAACCGCTCCAAAAGTCGCCGACACGTGGTGCAGTTGGACAGCATTAACCGGCAATGTTCGATTGCCGTATCCATACAGCATCCAATTACCATGGCTGTGAACATCTAAATACACCTGGATTCTGTCTACGTGCTCTAACAGGATATCCCTGACAATAGCCGTCTCTGGCTCAGAGAACGGCATGTGGCCAGGATAGGTGTTGAAGCAAGGGTTGGTGGAGACGCCAGTTGTGTTGAAGTTGGAGTCAAAGTTGCGATTGGCGTCCACGCCGTAACAGTCAACGCTGACCTCGGGCCTGAAGGAGCGGGTTCGACGCCAAAGGCGCTCCTGCGTTAATTGAAATTTTTATGTCATACAAAGACCGTCTGTATTAGCTCCTCATTGTAACTTATTGCTACTGCCAATAGTAATGTGAAAGAGGCAACAAATTAGTTCAATATGTTCAAATCAATGGCAACGCGCTATTGGTGTCCTTGTGATAGCGTTTATAGGAAGCTATGACACTTACTATCGCCCGGGCTATATGTCTGTTTGTCGACCTGATACGTGTGGTCAATTTATGAAGACATAATTTTATCGAGGCTAAACCGGGCTGCCAAGCTGATATTTTCAAACAACATGCGATAGAGTAGTTCTGGTATGGAGACTTTATCAATAGCAGAGCGTCCACTTCTATGGCTCCCTAAGTTTATTTACAAAAGGACTGGTTATACGTGGTCTGTGTCCAGCGTAATGTATCTGACCAAACCGTCCGTGTATCTTGTGGATGGAAGTCCTGCGCTGCGCTTGCCCGACAGTCACCAGTCGTCGATTCCGCAAATATTATGTAAAAATATATGTAATACGGCCAAAAAAAGAACAATTTTGAATCTTGCCAAACATGCATCAACTTTTGATTGTCCTACTTTTAACTTCAATGATTAATGAATCTTAGGTTTATTCTTTTATTAACTAGGGTGTTTATTACTCATAATATAACTACTTTTTAACGGCTCTAAAACGTACATAAACATATAAATTGTAAAAACTAAAACGTCGGAAAATTAAATGTGCATATAAGTTAAAAAAACCTTGTTTACAATAGCTATAATTTGTTAAGTAAAGAAGAATCTTTAGAATTTTTGGTGTACGAGGTATTACAGTAATGAAATATTTTGTTGGCAATTTAAATGTGCTTATAAATGAGCCTACTTGAATAAAGTATACTTGACTTTGACTTTGTATGGAATGAACAAAATAGTACTATCTGATTGTTTTACCATTTTAATTATTTTAAAATTTTACTTAAATATCGAAGTTAATTTCTAACGATTTAATGATAAACTACTCAGACGTCAATTCCAGCTCTACCAAAAGAAAAATAATATAAATGAGAGTGGTTTTCAATTGTTGCAAGTAAAAAGCAATCCATTAAATAATTAGCAAGACCAGAAGCCTTTGAAGGCTGTAGTTGTTCCTCCTTTTTTACAGGTGAGTGAATCTTTTGTATTATGTATTTGATTAAATGTTGTAAGTTAATTACTGAGTGATTTTTACCTTTTTTTAAGTATTAATATTTATGCATGATATGATTACCTGTAATGGATGGAACAGTTAGTTAATATCTTTTGAAATCACAATTATTCTTCATAGTTTACTATTACTTATGGTGGTATTCAATATTAAATAAATAAATTGTTTTACAGTATAACAAAACTTCGTACTCTTATATTATATACCAGCTGTAGGAATTCTACTTATCTTCTCTGGATGTCAAAGTGATTTTAGTTCGGCATTTCAAAGTCAAAGTGTGAAAGTATGACCCCCGGGGATAAATCTATGAAGATTTCCACTTTTTTAAATAAAGGTAACCAAAAGTCCGACCAAAAACATTTCAATTTAACTGCGTTTTAAAAAGTCCTTTTATTGTATATATTTTAAAATTTTTGATAAGGACGTCTGCATTGGTATAAATAAATAAATATTAGATGTAAGTTTAGGTAAACGATAAAAGACTCACACACTAATTTCAGAACGAAATATAAATAAACTGGGAAGGACCACTGCCATCAATACTGTAGCTGTAAAAAAGCAGCTAAAAAATTACTTGTGAAGCCATCCCATAACTATCCTATTTGTCAAAATTGCTTAAACCTAGCAAACGTCAATGTCATAGACTAATGTCGATCTATTTTTATCTTTATATATAGAAGGAGAAGCTGACTGACTGATTGACTGACTGAAATATCAACACAGGGCCTAAAATATAATGGTAAAACACTTAGTAATTTGCAAGTTCCTTTTATAATGTAAGGGAGCACTTAGATATGATTTTAGAAAATTTTTCTCCCTAAAGGGGTAAAACGTAATGTAAAGTTAATATGAAAATATTTCTGGTTTTAAAGTAATTCGAATAAAATTCAGTATAAAGGTTCGTGTTTCATGACTTTGAACAACTCAAAGTCATGAAACGCGTGTAAAATCATTATCATCATCGTAAAACGTCCACTGCTGGACATAGGCCTTCCCAAGGAAGTAGGTATTTGCCAGAATTGCCTCGCTTGACAAGCGTAGTGGTAATCACAGAACATAGCTTCGCGACGGAAATGCTGTTGCATTTAAGCTATATATATATATATGTAAAGAAATTAGTTCTTTAATTATCTATGGGCCTAATTATGGGCGCGACTGACAGTGCCAACTTAATGACGTTTTTAAAATATGGCGATAGGGTAGATAAATAAAAATTAATAAAAAGTTTACTAATTGTGTATTAAAGGAATCGATTAGCTAATTTTTAAATAGTAGCTAAAAATAATAAACTTTAAATGTCGTTTCTTTGTATTTTCAGGTATGTTGTGTATCTGGATCGTATTGTTCTTGTTGTTAAAATAGATATTTGTGCTAAATAAATCTTTGTATTTTCAGAGCAACACGTTTATTATTACAAGATTCCTAGATCACTATCGAATTGTCTTATATATATATATGGTCAATATGCATGGCAATGAGTCAATTGGTATCACATTTTATAGATAACCGGATCAAGTTTTATATTTGTACGCCATTATTAGCTAATAAACTTATTAAGATATTATTTTAATCGTCATTGGCCTAATAGTAATTTAAAAGACTTTGGAAGTAATAAAGATATGCATGTTTATCATATTATGGAATTTTAAAATTTGGTCAAATAAGTATGTTGAAGTACTTTTAGAGTTCTTTTCTAACAGAGAAACTCAATTGTGTTTGATTAACTGTGTCGTCCAAATTACACATTGGATAATATAATATCATATTATAAAACGACATTTAATGTTATTATTTACAATGTCAGTTCCAAATCACAACTATTTTAGTGGTATTTTATTAAAACAAGTAATTTCTCAAATTATGACAATGTGACGTTTTTAGGTTATAATTATTTTACCATAGATAAAATTGAATGACATTAGACGCGCGACTGCGCGGGAAATTTTAAACTAATAAAATATATTTTATAAGTATATAGCAAAGTTATTCTAGAGATCACATGATGTCAGTGGCTTATATCTGTATTAGACTAGGCCTACAATCAAACATACCGACCGCTTGATAGTAAGCGTTACCACAGTTTACTCGTATAGATGCTCGTAATATCACACATCACAAATCTGGGGACTAAAAGATATTATGTCACATTACATAATAATTTTACTGCCTCTCTCAACCTTCAAACCGCAACACCAAAATGCGAACACTGCTATTTGGCGGTAGATACGTGAGAGCCGTGAGATACCCACAGAGTAGAAAATAACCTTCTCCTGTACCAGGTGTCATAAGGAGCGATTAAAGTACCAGAACCGACAGATGGTGGTATATCTGTGCAAAATGGTCAGCTTAAATATTCAGGGCGGGGAAGGGCAGCAGCTTCCCCGTCGCAAAAGCTGCACTCTGCGATTGCCAACACGAGGAGAGGCCATTCTTGGAGAGGTCTATGGGTTTTATTGGCTGCTATGAAGATGATAATGTAAGAGTGAGGTACGATTGCAGATGAACTTTTGGATGATGTTTCTACTTCATGTGAACCGATGGCAACTTTTTATCATCGTACCGCTCGCTATCGACAGGATGTTCACCCACACCTTTTAGAACCAAATGATCGCGCACCAAATGGTTGTAGAAGCAATTCCTCCCCAGTACGCTAATCTTGTGGTACCTATAAGCTCTCTGCAAAGTATTTTTCCTCAAAAAGGGTATAAAGATTTCACGGTGTCGCCAATACGTAAATGATGCATCAGCGTTCAAATCAATCTATTTAATTCAACCGCGCGCTTGTTTGCCAACTTTGTGGTACAAAAAGTGTTTGTTAAATTTTGAAACACTTCGCCCGGTAACTGACAGAGGCTTTGCGAAAGAAAGAAGCTTCGCAAACCCCAGCTTTATAACGAGTGTATCGGCGCACTGATTCTATTACGAACGACGTACAACGGACACATATGGACTAATTTTCCCTGAAAAATGTAATAACTCTTTCATAGAATTTAAGACTATAATGAAGTCAACGTATAACCTGCGAATACTATAACAGGCTTGATGCCGCTTTCTTTAGTATTCCTATCTTGTGCGCTGAGGGTTGTGGGTTAAAACACCACGTGTTAGTTCTGCATGTCTTTAACCTTATTCCTCAATTGTCTCATATACACACTTTTGTAGACGCTTTGAGTGACTTACCACGGAGTTGGATCAAGATCTTATATGTTGTTTCAATGAAATTTTTATTTATTGTAACTTTATAAAGATTCCGATCTTCATTAAATCTTACTTAAAATAGGAAACCAAGCATACGTTAATTATGTACTATAAATTGCTACTAACATTGGTGTGGGTGTATTCATAACCGTCAGGGTTAACGATGGGTAGGATGATCCAGTCCGTGTCTTCCAACAGGTCCCTGTCCTGGTCTCTAAGGTCTTCCACTAGCCGGTGGATGGTGTAGAGAGCAGCGGGTGCTGTCACCCACTCGCGAGCGTGCAACATGGCCTCGATGAAGTAGATAGGCTTGCTTGTGTCCGTGAAATTAGTCGTCGATACCTGCAGAATCATTAAATACATATAAAATATTCACATTTCGAATCGAAAGTTTTCAACCATTGTGTGTTACCAGCGATTAACTGTGGCAGCAAAACGTGGTCTCCTACCATTAACATTATTGGCTAACTGAAAGTAGCTCAACGGGCTATGGAGACGGCAATATTCCAAAGTTACTGACATTTCCCGGTGGATTAGTAAGTTGAAGTGGTAGTGGGCATTCGGTACGCTGAACCTATGGCCGATGGAGTCATAAGGTTCTGGATCGGAGACCACGTACCAGCAAGTGCAGCGAGGGGTGTCCACCCGCAAGGTGGACAGATGATCTAACTAAAACCACAGGACCACTGAACATCGCGCTGAACACGGGCCGCATACAACCGGTCCTATTGGAGATTACTTGGGGAGGCCTATGTCCAGCAGTGGACGTCTTATGGCTGATATGATGATGAGAGTACTAGCGGGTGACATTGTACTTCTCCTGTACCAGGTAACGTAAGAGGCGACTTAGGTGCTGGAACCTACAGATGAGTGACAGACGTTATGAGTGAAATTCCCTATTTTTGAGGAGGCTTATATCCAGCGGTGGATTTCCAATTGCTGATTTGATGATAACCAGTAGCCCGCCTTGACTTCATCCAGATTTTCATTTGGGAAAATCTGGATGGAGGATCCCGTTACGTCACGAGATTTGCGTCACGATTTTGTGTCAATGTTAACTGTTTGACAGAACGAAAAGGGAAAACATAAAGAACTAAGTTCTGCCACGCACAGAAAAATATTTTTTAAATGTAAACTATTACTATTTTTTTTATATTTCATATTTTTTTTATTATTAAGAAATATATTTTAGCATTCTTTATATGAAAATATCTATATATGTATATATAGTTCAGTTAATATAATAAAAAATTCTGGTTATAATAGACCCTTACCTTTAGATACTTAATGTCTCGTCCCTCAAAACTCTGTCCAGCGTTCACCAATGCAACTAAATCAGGATATTGCGCTGCAATTCTCTCCAAATAAGCATCAACCTGTAATTATCCACATGTCACAAATGTATCAATGACAAAAAGAATGTCTTATCTTTTCATTTAATACGCGAAGCAAAAACTTTGCATTTCTTTTATAAGTAAATGTTCTTACGGATTAATTTGACATTTGATACCATTTTTGTGCAAAATCCACTAGAAATACAATAAATTCATCAAAATCACTATTACAAACACTAATTTTATTGATACAACAATAATTTTAGTAATTACATTCTCTTTTATTTATTGAATTTCAAGAAATTGATTGAAGAGTTTTAATTTTTTTTTATTTTATAAGGTCAGCAAATAAGCATTCGGTCTGTTTGATGATAGACACTAATGTTATCACAAAGTTATCACTAGAGTATCGTTAACCTTGTGAACTGAAAATACAATGTCACATGTATCCAGTAATTTTCACTGTCTCTCTCACTATTCAAGCCGAATAACAGCAATGCGAACACTATATATTTGGCCCGGTGAATAAATGTACCTTTAAATGTAGATAAGGGCCGCAAAATGTTTAAACTAAGTTCATTCTACAAACGAATGGGTAAAGAATTTAAAAACCCCGTGGAACGCATCGTAATAAATTCTCTGCTGAACTGATAAATTCTCTGAAGACATTTCTCGAGGCTGTTATCTAGAAATACGAAACGATTTATTAGATCAGAAGGTGGAAGGGGTTCGGAAATATCTGGTACTCTTAATAATAGAACAAAGAATGTCTATGACAACGACAAACCATTCGAGCTTATTTCGAAATTCGGAGACGTGGTCTAATTTAAGTAAATCTATGCGTGTGAAAGGAAAAGCTTGATTACAAACTGACATATCAACGCCAGACCTAAACGATTATAAGGCTATATAACATCCTACTTAATTCTACCAAAACCAAAACCCTTCTTTTCAATCCTTGGTTTTACCCATAATTGACTATGTTGACGTGTGCTGCACTAATATCTCTCAAGAACTCCTTAATAAATTGGATCGTCTATTAAACAAATGTCTTCGTTTCATTTTCGGTTTGCGTAAATACGATTATATTTCCTATTTCCGTTCTCTACTCGGCTGCCTTTCTATTTGTGAACGTCACAACATTCGAGTTCTAACCATATTATTTTCAATACTTTTTGATCCGTTCGCACCAACTTACTTAAAGGACAATTCCAATTCCAATTCCTATCTTCCTGTCACGAACTTAATCTCCGTTCTTTTAATACTCTCTCGCTCTTAACTCCTTCTCATCACTCTAGTTTTTTGACAAACTTTTATACAGTGACAACTACACGACTCTGGAATGAGCTTCCGTTGATTATTAAGCAATTCTCAAACAAATTTATCCTGAAACGCTATCTCCATACTTTATTTACTGATGCTGCTTCTCTAACTTTATAACCCTATTTCTGATGTACGTAATTTTGTATATATTTTTTATATCATATGTATTCATTGCGTTTATTTATACGAATTATGTATATAATGTTTATCTTCTTTGTATATGTACTGTCAGCACCAGTATTTTTTTGTTCTGTTGCATATAATGATTGACTGAGAGATAATGCCAGTGGGGTACCGGCTGAGTAGAATAGTACCTCCTTCTGTACAGGTGTCGTAAAAGGCGACCCAGGTACCAGCCAGAACCGACAGATAGCGGTATATCCATCCGAAATATTGTAGCACAAATACATATGGCGAGCAGCATCAACACCGTTACGAAAGTTATGCTCTGCGATTGCAAACACGAATGCTCAACGCGGCAATTATCTTGAGGAGACCTATGTTTAACAGTGGACTTCCAATAGCTGATATAATGATGATGATACAGAAATACGCATATCGTCAAGAGGGGGTCTCAACAACTGAAAAGACTAAAGAAGAAGACTACAGTAGCTTCTAGATAGTTGATACTAAACATTATTTGATTTTTCAACTCATAGACATTCCCGGGCAGATGCAATAGGGTGCGATTCATTCATTTCTAATGTTACTTCGGGAAGCGACCAGCAATTAAGGATTGCTGCACTCTCTTTAGTAACTGGCAAAAGTCAACAGTCAACAGGAATGCAAAATAAGGGGTAGAGATGGGGATACTTAAGCTCAAGCCCAATAATAGCTTCGTGTAGATACAAAGCTTAACAGTCGACTGTCTCTAGATAAAAGCTAGTAAGAAAAGGTCTTGTATGTCGTCACTCGCTTAGCCATGTATAATATTACCAGCATTCCCTATGAAAATAGTTATTGTTCTAAACTACCTTTACTTACCTCTGCATATCGAGGATAATCTTCGAAAGGGACTCTGCCATTTCTGCTTTTACTCATGCGCCATTGATTCATCTCTTCATCGTGCTCTTCTAGAGATCTGAAATTATTTACTTGTATCCATTATATGTTCGAAGATATTAACTATGCGCAATAATGTACAGGAACCGAACGATATATCCACCAGTAACAGCTTAGTTCCAATGCAACACGACAGGGATGGGAAGCAGAATTCCTTCCCAGAAGCTACACTCTTCGATTGCTACCAAGCTGGGAAGATTCCCCTTTTTCTTGTGGAGGCTTAAGATAAGGCAGTGGACATTCTATGGCTGTCTTTAGGATGATGATGATAATAACAGTGACAAACTATGTACAATATTTACAGAGGAAGTAGTGCCATTATGAATTATTTTCTCGATTCTAAACCACTTAGCGCAATACAAATCCACTCGACAACCATACGAGCTCTGATAATCTAGGTTAATCTTTATATATTAAAATTAATGTCACGTTGTATGTTCTGGATAAACTTCTGAAGTACCGAATCTATTTTAATAAATACTTGCTTAATGTAAACAGTTTGATCTAACTTTTGATATAGGATAGTCCATGTCTAATTTTATGGTCGCAATATTTTTTTCATGATAAACAAAAGTATAGTTATGACAAGATAACGCCTGTGAGGTCAGCTAGCATTGATAATTATCATAACAGCCGCTGAAAGTCCACATAGACATAGGCGTACTCAAGGAAGGGGGAATTTGCCCATAATTGCCGCGCTGGACAAACGCGTTCGCAATCGCTGAGCGCAGCTCCGCGACGAGGATGTTGCTGCCCAACCCAACCCTGTGCATTTGGGCTGCACTGTTTCGAATGGATATATCGCCATCTGTAAGATCTGGTACCTTAGTCGCCTCTTACGACACCTGGTACAGGGGAAGTTACTATTCTATGCGGGGATGGGAAGCAGCATCCCTCGCGAAAGCTGCGTTATGGGATTGTCCCTTCCTTGGGGAGGCCTATCCAGATATGGACTTTCAATGGCTGGTATAATGATGATGATAAATCTGAATATTTAAGTATGTTCTGTGTCTGGTTACCATTTATATAGTTTTAAGTATCATATTGGTGATTTCCCTATTATCTGATATTTTGTTATTTTACACCATCTACACTTACCTAGCAACATCTGGTACGTCCATATTATGTACCAGTCCAATCATATCTAATTGCTCTAAGACCATTTCCCGGTTCTGCGGTGACAGCATGACCTGGGCATCCCGGTGATCCGGGAGCCCATACTGCCAGACGTCTATATCAGCTGATGTCTGCAGGTCTTGGATGAAGAGCTGGTCTAAACGGTCGCGTATCTTGATGCTATGGACCGAATAGCTGTGGAAAAAACATTTCAAAGTCACACTCTCAATATATCCCTAATAAGTGTCGTGGTACCTCCCCCTACCATAATCTATAGATGGCGGTATATTCGTCCGACATACTGTAGCACGAATGCACAGGACAGGCATGGGCAGCAGCATGTCCATCGCAAAAGCTACGTTCTGTTATTGCTCACATGCTTGCTTAGCGCGGCAATTATGGGCAACATTCTCTCTTTCCTGGGCAAGCTTGTAGGCAATTGCAAAGCGCAGCTTTCACGACGGGGAAGCTACTGCCCATCCCCGCCCTGTACATTTGAGCTGACTTTTTTGCATGGATATACCGCCATCTGTCGGCTCAGGTACCTTAGTGGCCTCTTACGATACCTGGTACAGGGGGAGGTACTATTCTGCTCTGCGGTACTTCACGGTATGTTAAAGTATGTAAACAGACATAGTTGCAGTTGCCTACTAGTACCCTAATAAAATATAGCAAATCCAATTATCCGCACCTACCTACGAACCTACTCTTGCATAATGGAACACGTTACGCTTGCATGTAAACATAAACTTTCTCCAACTCCTGACAGTTACGATTGATGACCGACAAGCTTTAGAGCTTAATTTAGCCTAGTTATAGTTAGATGCAGTAATTTGTTAGACAGACAAAAGGCAATTCGTTAATTTGGTGAATAGGCAGTTTAATAATAAAGTTACCTTAAAATACGTTCAATTCTTTTTGCATAAAAAAGATAGTCTGTATGTATATATATAAAAGGAGAAGCTGACTGACTGACTTCTTGAAATTTTGCACATGTGATTTTTTATAACGCAGGAAAACACTAAGGATTTTTGAAAATTCACGTTCACGAAAACGTTGGTGCGAGGTTAGTATAAAACTTTGCTGCTTTTAAAGTTAATTATCATTGCGGCCCTAAAGCGGTAAAGTAAATTCATTGCTGGGCATAGGCCTGCCCAAGTTAAAAAGGGGAATATGCCCATAAAACTGTAAAAAAAGTAGTTTTACTATAAGTAGTATAAATAAAATCCGATTCAAATAGAGGAATATCAATTAAACTCTCTTTCACGTAAAACTCCCGATCAATGTCGCTCAAGAATCATAGCTATTATATATTTTGGTAAACTTATTAATTAAATAAATATCAAGACAAAACTTACCCTAGATAGACGTCATGCTGTCCGGCGCTGACCAAACACAATACAAGACCAAACAAAACTACAAGAGCCGAGAGCATTTTTACATATACACCGAAGCACATATAATGAATAAACGATACAACAATTCTCACAGTATTATCTGTTACAATGCAATCTAAGATTTCATAAACTATATCTGATATCCTTATCAAGCGGTTCTGGTTTCTGGATAGACATCATTTGTGGTTACGTTTCTTTATCACGAACTCTGAGAACATGCTTTGACCTGCTATTTGTATTAATTTATCTTAAATAATAATAATAATTTAAATAATAGTAATAATTGCCCACAATTTTTCATACATTGACTTGACTCCGTGGTAAGTCGCTTAAAATACTTGTGTTATGGAGGAATCACTAACACGAGAAACACAGTCCAAGAATCGTTATTTATGCATATTCGTCGTCTGACCTCAACAGATTTTATAAATGAAAGTTACTATACATGTTTTTTTGTTAAATTTCACAAGGAAAAGGTCGAGTAAATGAACCATGAAGAGATAAGAAACAAACATTAGTTGAGATCGAACATTTAAATCGGTTTGGAACGTACTAACTGGTTTAGATTTTACTCGATAGGCCATTTTCAAATCACTCTGTTAATTTTTGTAGTCATAAAATTATTTTTTGTTGTTAATTCAAGGGAAATAGTACGTATTTTTGGAATGAAATAATGATAATAAATAAATAAATTCCCACATCTCAAAACTTGACTTTACTCCTTGCTAAGTCGCCTAAAGCTCTTGTGTTACCAACGCCAGCCAACATAGAAATTACAAATATACTACCTATATACACATATTTAACACCCCGACACAGAACAAACACAAATATATTCATATAAATATTTGATCTGGGTAGGAGTCGAGCCCACGACCTTTGGCGAAAAAAGATATAATAACTACTATCTGCGCCATCGGGCCCGTCAAAGCTTTGCCTTGGCCTTTGTCATTTTCTGCCCTTCAAACTATATGTATATAAAATTTAAAAATTTATTTAGTCGGTGAAGCGTGAAGGGCTGACAAACAAACTCACTTCAGTATTTATTTTAGTTGGAATTAGTACAAAATTGAATCTTAGGTTATTATGATTTTCCGAAATTCCAACATGTTTCCATGTTTCCATTGTTTTCCATGTTCGATGTTTCAAGAAGATTAATTGTGTCTATAAACCGTGAAGAGGCAAGACACAGGTCTCCCCATAACAGGGAGAATTTGTAATACCATAATTACCATGCTGGGCGAGCATTGTGGTAATCTTCATGACGTGAATGCTGCTACCTATTCCGAATCTGTTCCATTACAGCCACACTGTTTTAAGTGGATATACCGCCATCTGTTTGCTCCGGCACCTCAGCCGCCTCTTAAGACACCTATTGCAGGGGGAGATACTATTTTACTCTGTGGGTACTATACGACGGTATATATTTTTAAACCAGGATCAAAAACATATATGAACAAAACTTTGCTAACGACCTTAATTAAGTATTTATAATGTAAGTTGCGATTAGTTCCAGTGTTGGCTGTGTGGTACCGGCTGAGAGAATAGTACCTTACTCCTGTACCAGGTATCGTAAGAGGCGGGTAGATTCGAAAGAGCGTAGCTTACATGCACAGTATGAGGATGGGCAGCACCATCCCCTACGCGAAGCTTCGCTCTGCGATTGCCACCACGTTTGCCCAGCGCGGCAATTATGGGTTAATTCCTTCATTCCTGAGGAGGCCTACGTCCACCAGTGGACGTTTTACAGCTATGATGATGATAAATACCAAAATCAATCTTAAAATCTACTTCAACGTATGTATAGACTCAGATGTCGGTAAAACTTCAAAAGAAATATAACAGTACAATCTTACTCACTAAGGGTTGATAATAAGCACTAATTATATGTATTACGTTCCACAACGAGAAGGCAAAGAACAACCCTTTACAACAATGTTGAGTTTCTGAAATCCCCAGAAGCCTTAGGCTATACAATTAACATTCAGTGTTCTGATTAGTTATTCAACGAATATCTTGAAACAATACAAATAGCAATAAGTAGGGATCAAAACACAATTCACAATTTCGTGTACTTTAGCTCAGTTTGTTGTCGAAAGTCTAAGACATGACGAGAATTTCTCTTTGGCGCGATTTCACAATTAAGTACTGAATACTACTAATGACAGGGTAGAATAGTACCTCCCTCTATAGGGGATACGCGAGGTATACAAAACAAATACAGACAAAGCTACCAGAACTGATAATACAGTGTAAATCAAATGCACAGAGCGAAGATGGGCAGTAGCTTTCCCGTCGCGAAAGCTGCGACCTACGATTGCCAACATGCTTGCCCAGCGCAGCAATTATTGCCGATTTATTGGAGAAGCCTATGTCAAGTAGTGGAATTCCAACGGCTGATATGATGATAGCATAATATGACTTTATTGGATTGATTAGATTGGATTGATCTTTTAATTGATTTACCTCAAGGTCTCTCTGTCTTATTTTATATATGATTTAGAGTAGTGAAAGCGTATTACTTATACTCTACATTAAACTATTTTAACTTATAACGCAGTTCATTTAACTGTACTTGAACTTAGTAATCTCGAGATCAGTCGGATCCCAAGACAATTATTGATAAGATGATATTTGGGTTTGTGCCTGGGTGTCTAATGTATACATTTAAGTATTATATTTGTAATTGATGTACATAACACAAGTGCTTTTCACTACTTATATCGGAGTCAGGTAGGTGAAGGGTGAGTTTATTTATTTATAGTCTTATCTTAGGTATCGATTTCTTATTTTTTGAAATATATAACAACCTATATTACGTGGTAAAGAAATAGCTTTCTAATGGTCAAAAACTTTTTATATTAAGTCTAGTAGTTATTGTGTTAAACCGTAACAAACAAACACACAATCTAAGTTTTCCTCTATAATAATAGTATAGATTAAGTTATTCCCCTTTTATCTGATCAAGTAAAAAAACCATATGAATGTGTAATTTATGCTCCAATATCGAATTCGGTATCGGACGTCGCATTGGTGCCCCACTCCCACCTATTTCTACTATTAAATAACTGTGTTTGAAGGTTTTGGAGGGTGGGAGGAACGGTGAAATTACCGGGTCATGTGACATAATATCTTCAAGTCACAAGGTTGGCAACGGGTTAGATAATCTTGTGATATTGCGAGCGTCTATAGGCTGCAGTACGCTTTTTACTGTATGTTTGTTTATCAACCTAGTCTAATAAGTAAATAAACATAAACTTGGCGACATACGTCTTTCTTAATATTTGAGGCAATTGTAAATATGAGAAACACTAATTATTAATTCCCACAGCATCTCATACATTTACTTGACTTCATGGTAAATCGCTTAAAGCACATGTGTTACGGACGACAGAAAATAGAAAAATCACAAATATACTACTTTAATATTTAATACCCAAACTCAGAACAAACACAAGTTTAATCATATCAATATTTGCCCTAGGTGGGTATCGAACCCACGACCCTAGGCGCAAAGGATAGCATCAATACCATCTGCGCCATCGGACCCGTCAATAATATATATAGATAACTAGTTTCCAACCACTATTGTACATTTTTGTATCCATTTCAAAGTTTAAATGGTGTTGGTTTCCAAGCAGACATTTCCAACGAAAATACATCTGCAGACACGACAAATTCAGAAAACTAGCGACCAGTAAACGAGCTCAACTTCGCCAAATAACAAACGCAGACTGTGTAACAGTCGCGAGCACCGATACAGCGGAGAGGGAAGACAATAAAAGAAATGCACCGAGAGACACAGAGTTTGAAACACCGCCCCCAGATAAAAAGGTCCCAGCTAAAAAGATCATTGCCGGAGTAACAAGTTTTAACTCGAGAAATGCTCTCGAGAGCAAACTCCTTCGTCGCTGCGGTTGACAACCTTCGGAAAGATGTATTGTTCGGAAGATGTATTGCAATGGTATTTGAAATTGAAATGTTCAGTTTAACTAAAGCTGTGGCCTCTATCTAAACTATCGTTGTGGGGAGGGAAAATTTCGTGGTTAATTATTTGCAATGAATAAACTAAAAAAATAATTTTAAATTTCCATCTTCTTAATCATCATCATACCAAACTTAGAAAGCCCACTGCTGGGCATAGGCTTTTCCAAGAAAGAAGTTGTTTTGCCCATAATTGCCGCACTGGACGAGCGTGTTGACAACGTGAACGAGGCGGAGATTGGCAGCAGCATTCATATTGTGAATTAAAAAAAGTACTTGTGTTTATCCGAAATTAGAAAATGTTTCAACATATAAATATCTTGGCGTGCCATTAGATTCTTTATTAAGATTTAACCCTCACATAAATATTTTTACGCAAAAAATTCGGAAATTAGCCCTAGTTTATAAAAATATAATACATTACTATGTAAACCTGAAATAAACCAACTTATAGTAGACGAAAGTAAATACATTTCCAAAATATACATCAGCCATGTCATACACGGTTCGTACAACTATTTCAAAATTTTGCAGAACCATTTACTTCTACTAGGATTAACCATGAAATAAATATTCATGATATAAACAAAAACACTTGCAAAACAACAGTGAGGGAATGGCACTTGACATTGGACTACAACAAGACAGAGGAATTGCTAACAATATTATGCTAGACTGGACTATATTTATTGTTACTGAGAAATATTTACATTGCAATGTATATATATATATATATATATATATATATATACAGTATAGCTTCAAATTCTATGTATTTATGTAATATATATGTAAATAATATGTTGTATTAACAAACCTTGTATTATATTAGACCATATACACACACATTCACACCTACATGCACATTACAGAGCATAGGTACCTATAAGAACAGGCTAGACCTAGTGTAGGTACATAAGCAATAAGATGTATTTTTGTTTAAATTTCCTTTTGTGGAATAAAGTTATTATTATTATTAATCTACGCTCGTCCGTTACGCCTATCCAGCTATATATTTTGCAATGAACATCCAACGGTTGATGAGAAATTTTTTATTTAAAACGTTTATTTATATCCTTTATAATGTTCAGAAGGGCAGATAAGGTGGTTTCGAAATAAAATTGAACAGTTCAACTTTAAAATGGAGAGGAAATTCAGTCGTTGAGAGCTCCATTTACCCACAGACGTCTACATATGTCCAACGTCGCAATATCGAACACGAAATGCCTCATATTCCACTCTTTTAAAACTTTTTTTTACTGCATGTCGTTTGCAATATGTCTTCTCATAGTTCCGTTTGAAATGTTATTTGCGAAATGCTAGAACTGCGACGTTTTTGCGATCCGGAATTGCGCACGAATTTTATTTACACGCGACATAAGTCGGGCATGGGTTGAGCAAATACTGCCGCAATCTAATTGTATTTCGATGTTAATAGTAAGTATTAGAATATAAAAATGCCGCGAGGTACCGGCAATTTAAAATAGTAACCCTCCCCTATACGAGGTATTGTATCAGGGACAGATAGCGATATATCCACCCGAAGCAGTGTAGCTCGAATACAAGGCGGGGATAGACAGCAGCATTCACGTCGCGAAGGTACGCTCTGCGATTGCCGTCACGCGTGCCCATGTTAAGTATTGAACGCGTGGCATAACACAAAAAAACGAGGGACTATAAAGTATCAATAGTTCTAAAGGCATAAAGAAATGTATTCATATATTTTCATATATAAACTTTTTCTCGACGTCATTGTATACCTTGTCACTGTAATGCATTAAAAAAATTTAAGCAACGATTATTACAACAAAATAATAGTACAACAATTGTAATGAATATACGAAAGTATATACAACAAACTCATATAGGATGAATGCATGCGAAATTACTAGTTTTAAGTTTAATTCTATTAGTTTTAAGTTTGTTTTGCGACACCCTAATAGGGTCTAGTATCACACTATTTACATGTGCAATATTGAAATAAGTAGATAAATAAATCTATAAATAGATAAATAAATCTAAGGAGTTTTTATAGTGAAATTTTAGGAACGGCTGGACCGATTTGATAAAAATATTTTACTGTTTGAAAATTGTTCCTCACTAAAGATTTACAAATGTTACACCGCGAAAGAAGGCGCGGGTGATGGTTAGTAAATAGAAATGAATAAATTAATGAGATTATCCGTTAAGTAAGACTGCGGAAAATGCTCTCAGCGGACAATTTAAAAACTCAATTTGAAGCACAATGCAAAAGTAATTTACCACTTGTCGCCGCCAAGGCGGCTGTTCCGGATACGCTACAACTTTTAAATTAGCTTAAGCCACCTTCTACTATAAATTGAATAGAAATTGGAGATATATATATTTATATATTTTAACATGTATAAGTTATAATATAATAGTCACACTTAATAATATAACTTGACGCAGGGCAGAGTAGAATAGTACCTTCCCTGTACCAGGTATCGCAAGAGGCGATTGAGGTACCACAACCGACAGATGGCGGTAATTCGACTTATGAGTTGCGTCTCAAAAAGTTCAATTTTACAACGCTAGAACGCCCTAGAGACCTTTCAACTCTAACAAAATAGAGTGTCAGCTGATTGTTCAAAAAATTAACTTTAATTTGCCCCATAAATACCCTAGGAAATCTATTAAACCTTTGCGTATGCGACGTCGCCGGACTACACGTGGAGCGAGCTCGCCGGTCGTCGACATTTGTAGGGTGTATAATAATGTAGGCGACTTTATTGATGAGCTTTCCATAAACCACATAAGATAATACAGCTGTTTAACTTCTATTTATTATTTATATACTATATAATATTTTATAATCAAATTTCAGAACAAATTAATTTTTTTACATAAGATATATAAGGTCGTTTTAATTATTATTTCATTGTACTTATATATTTTTGTATTGTTATATTTTTATTTATATATAAGTAGGCTAGCACTTTTGAACCGTCAAAATAAAAACAATAATAATATTTCCATAATAGAAAGTACTATATTCCATTATACTTATTATAATGATGACCCTGATGATACCACGAGATTATAAAAATCATCTAGCATGTAAATCAGGCCTACCTTAAACTAGTCTGCCAGCACCAGACAGGTCTTAAAATTAAGTTTCCTTCTCATTTACATGAGCTAAAGGAAGTTGTAAGAAAAATTGGTGGTGGTCAAGTACCATTAACACCAAGTAATTAGTGTTAAAGATAGGAGATCGGCATCAACGCTATTAAACCTTTGTGGCAAAGCTAGTGATTAGAACAATTCAATCTAAGGCTATTTTATATTTTATCATTAATATAATCTTTTACACTATATTGCCCATAATTGCCGCGCTGGGCAGGCGTACTGGCATTCGCAAAGCGTAGTTTCGCGTTTAGGATGCCTTAGGATGTTGCTGCCCATCTCCACCCTGTGGGAACTCTAAAGGAGTTACGTTCCGTTCCGGTAGTCACCTTTAAAAACGTTCGATACAAGATGAAGGTACAATTCTATTCTGCCCTAAGGCTTTTTTCCGGGGATATTTATTGCAATCTGCCATTTATCGACATTCAGCAATATTTTTTTTAATTTGCAGTAACTGTTTGTGGTCCAAACTTAGTGACCTGGCGACTCAATGGGTAAGTCAGAACCAACACCTATGGTCACGTGTCCATGCATTTTTGAGACACGGCCATAAGTCCAGAGGCGTTTATCTTTTTAATCTTGAAAATACAGTTTTCGTTTTTATCAGGTCTACAGCAAGTTCATTGACATGGTTCAGGAGTCGATCTTTGTATCTGGGCATCACTCTTTATTTCTCCTTTGATTGTGGGAATTTTTAAATAATGGTGCAACGTCTCATTGGTCATATACCAAGGCGAATTGGTTATTATTCCTAAGATTTTAGATTAAAATCTCTGTAGTATTTCCAGGTTGGAGTTAACTGCAGTGCCCCAAAGTTGAATTCCATACGTTCAAGTTGGCTTCATGATGCACTTATATATAAGCAGTTTATTGTCTAAAGACAGTTTGGAATTTCCGTTTAGCAGCCAATAGTATTTCGTGAGTTGTAAGCTGAGGGTTTTGTGCTCGGTAAGCTCAGCAAGCGCAGACCAATATGGCTTAATGTATAATTTATAAATTTAATCGAAATATGTCAAGTATTGCTTCAAATATCGGAAAAGATCTAAATGGAGCACAAAGACATATTGAAAAACTGAAAAACATTGAGCTTTAGAATAGAATACGGTCCCTGAGTCCTCGCTACCTTTTTACAGTTATCTATCAAAACGTTCAAGAAGTCAACATCTACTAAAGGCCATGACTTATCTCGGTCGCAATTTAAAATCTTCCCTGAATAAAGCAATCAGTTCGCGCGGACCAACTTTTCAATTGGGTCAATTCTTTGACTAGCCGATGGAAATATTTCTTTGAGAAGAAACACGAAAACAAGTAAGTAGTCGTGACATTACATAATGTGAGGTTTTAAATGGGCTTACATTATTTTTGGCATTTTATTTTCAATTTAATTGATTTCAGTATATTCTTCTGTAAATATACCTTCTTTTCTAATGGCGCAGATGGTAGTGATCCTGCCGTCTACGCCAAAGGTTGATCCCCACCCAGGACACATATTTATATGATGATATTTATGATGGTTCTGTGTCTGGGTGTTATATGTATGTATTTTAAAAGTGCGTTTGTGATTTCTCTGTTGTCAAATGTCCGTAACACAAGCGCTTTGAGCGATTTATCACGGAATTAGGTCAATGTATTAGAAGTTGTTGGAATTTATTTATTTATTATTATAATGTTCTTGAATAAAGCTCTATTTTATTCCTCCCATCAAATTGTTATAATTATAAAAAATCACAAGATAACGGTCCAGTTATTACCAATATTAACAAAAATTTATATACCACTACCAATATTAATGTTATACTAGTTCTGAAACCTTTTTCGACCATTCGCGCCCATAAATTTTAAGCCTACAATTCGTTTTCGTAACTTTATTGCCATGAGGAGTAAATACGCCTTTCTCTTTATCATATGTACCTCATGTATTTTCATTCAAAACAGTAACATAACTAAATAATTACGGACCATAAATCCCTGAAAATCTATAAACTAAAACAACTGCCGACAAATAAAAACAAATGATTGCGGGACGGACCCTGTGCATACATTTATATGATTTAACTGGTGTTTGTTTGCTATATCTGGGTGTTCAAAATATGTATTTAAGTTTTATCTTTGTAGTTCCACGGTTGTCTGATGTCCATAACACAAGTGCTTTAAGCGACTTACCACGGATTCAGGGCAATATATGAGATGTTATGTAATCTATATATAAAAATGAATCCCTATTTCCATTGGTCACAACATCGCGCGTAAACGGCTGGACCGATTGCACTATTTGTTTTTTGTTGCGTTTGTTATTGTCAGATGGTTCTTCTGAAAGAAAAATCTCATAAATGCGGGAAAAAACACAAAATTTAACAATACTTAACAAACTAGCTGACCAGACAGACGTTGTCCTGTTTTAAACGATGACTTTTTAATTCAAATTGGTATAATCAAGATTAAATATTGTACATTTTATTTAATAAAACTTTGTTGTTAATTAAAAAAGAGAGTGTATTTATAATTCTAATAAATAGTTTTGGATAATACAAACTTTTTTGATGTAGCATTATGACGTTTGACATAGAATTGACAGAATGCGTGCTCAAATATTATCTATAAGGATGTTAAAAAATTAAATGTCGTTTAAAACAAATGTGGATTATGTAATTTCCCAGCAGTGGACTTTCTACGGCATCTTTGATGATGATGATAATGCTGATAATGATAAATGAAAAGTTATCGTCAGAATGTTTTTAAACCTCAGGAAATACTGCACCGATTTGGATCAATCCTTTGTTGTTGAGTTTGTAATTGTTAGGACGAGATTTATTGGGATAAATGTGATCGGGCGGTTATATAAAAAATATTGAATTGCATTTAATTTATAGGTTAGGAACCTCAGGGCGGGAACTAAAACGATATACTAAGACGATATTTAATTTTACTATGGACGGGCCCGACTGCACTAATCCAAAAGAAACCCTATTTTGTTCGCTGAGAGTTTCATCCCCTCCCAGAACAATCGTGTATATGATGAATATTGGTGTTAGTTCTGTGTCTGGGTGTTAAATATTTACTTAAGTATTATATTTGTGATTCCAATGTGCTTTGATGGCGAGTTTGTTTGTTTGTTTAAACGCGCTAATCTCAAGAATTACTAGTCCGATTTGAAAAATTCTTTCAGAATTAGATAGTCTATTTATCGAGGGAGACTATAGGCTAGATAACATCAGGCTAGGACTAACAACAGCGTAGTAAAAAAACTAAGTTTGTTCTACAACTTAAAGCGGGTGAAACCGCGTGGCGAGGCTTATATAAAATAAGTCTCTTTTAACCCAATGGAAGTTGTAATTCCATAATGGGTAGATCATAGTACTGAAGAAAGTTTTTGTATTTCTAGTCATTTCACAATAGTAACAGTATCGCGCGTCTTCCTTCGGTACGACCGACTCGAATCGTACCATCTACGTCTAATATGTAAGTATTAGCAGATACCGCAATTTCATTCCCTGCGGAATTTAGTAATATCTCTTTTAAGCTCGTCTAGAAACTTAGCAAACTTCGTCGGTAGTTCGTTCTGAGTTGTTTGTTGAGTTTGTACACACTTTTTGCTACTGCCACCATGTCTTTGGTCTGATACTTTAGTGAGATTTGACTGGCTTGTTGGCACATTTGCTGGTATTCCTATCTTGCCTGCAAAGGGCCGTAGATTTGTTTTCCGGGACAAATATTTCGATGCTGACTGATTCGATACTATATGCGTTTGTCTTAAGTCTGGGTATTATATATTTTTTGATTGAGTATATTTAAGACCTGATTACGATATAAATAGCTTAAAACACTTGTGTTATGAACATCAGACACTAGGAGAATCACAATTCTTAAATATATATATATACAACACCCAGACACATAAACAAACACAAATATTCATCAAGTAAATATTTGTCCTGGATGATGATCAAACACATGACACTTGGGTTTTATGATAGGATCACTAGTATAATATTTAATTATATACATACATAATATGTCTGAGAAACATTGTTTTCGTTGACATAATCATCAGTGGTTATTATTGAGTCATTAGGGTAAAATGTGAGGACAAACACTAGGATAATAAATAAAAGTAATTCATAGACCTGACTCGGTGATAAGTCTCTTAAAGTACTTGTTGCTGCAAATACCATCGTATAAATATTTGTCCTGGGTGGGAAGCGAAGCCATGATCTATTGCGCATAAGATAGCATCATTATCGTTTACGCCTTCGGGCACACCGGATTGTTGTTGGTTTATAGTTTTTATTAGAATTAAACAATTTAACAAACACAATCAAAAATGAAGAAGTATGTGCGAGCAGGGAGTTTGAAGCTCTGACTTCACTTCACAAAGTACGATCCACAATCTAACTTGATCAGTTACTTTAACTCAACTGCCCAACAAATTCGATCCCGCCAAAGTAAAGACAGCCCCTCGACTCTTCTCAAGGCAATAAAAATTTACTAGACCTATTCTTCTCTTCGCCTTCTAACTTCCTCCCACATATATCACACAGACAGAACAAAAAATGTTCATCACATAACTTTACAAGGACACTACCAAGTGCGCTATTGGATCCATCTAAAATATTTCAGCTATGCGTTAAAACAACAAATCCTTCTCTTCTCCGGTAAGGTTTTATTTGAGGACCATCACAAAAAAAGCCTTTTAAATCCCCAGATAACGAACATGACAGTTAAATAGATTTTAATACAATCCTCGTCATCATAACAGCAATGCGACGGGCCCGATGGCGCAGATGGTAGTGATCCTGTCTTGTGCACCAGGGGTCGTGGGTTCGATTCCCACCCAGAGCAAATATTTATATGATGATATTTGTGTTTGCTCTGTGTATGGGTGTAAAATATATGTATTTAAGTAGTATATTTGTGATTCCTCTGTTGTCTGGCGACCGTAACACAAGTGTTTTAAGCGACTTACCACGGAGTCAGGTCAATGTGTGAGATGTTGTGGGAATTTATAATTAAAAAAAAAAAGAGGTAGAATTATATGAAGCTCCTCTGCATTGATACCTCATTCTTACCAATATCGTCAAAGGGCAGTAATCGCGCTACTATGTCCCCGATTAAAGGGAGGAAAGCAGTGAAATTACTGGGTTAAGTGATATAATATATTTAAGTCATAATAAGTGTGGCACCGAGCTCGTGATATGCTTGTGGTATCATCACGCGTCTATAGACTGCGCTGGTGCTTCTTTTTGACAAGGTCGACAAACAAGAATCCAGAACGCGTGATAGTGAGCGTCACCGCAAGCTATAGACAAACTAGATACCACTAACGCATTGCCAACCTTGTGACTTGAAGATCGGTTCGGCTCTCGGCTCAAACCGGAACACAGTAATGCGATCACTGCTATTTGGCGGTAAAAATAGGTGAGAGTGAGGTACCAATGCAGACAAGCTTTGTATCAGTCTACCTTACAATTGTTATGATGACGACCATGTTGTAATGTTATAGAGAATGAGATACTAAGGCGGTGACCATTGTATAAGGTCTACCTCATGTCACCTAAAACGCTTACTATCAAGCCGACTGTATGCAGGTGTGTTGACCTCTAATAAAAAATAGTTCCCCAAAGAAGGGGGAATTTCGCACATACCTGCCCGGCAGGCGTGACAATCGCAGAGTGTATATATATTCACGTCGGGAATACCGCTACTCATTCTCACCTTTTTCAATGAGCTACGCTATTTCATTTTGATATACCGCAATCTGACGATACCAGGTACAGGAGGAGGTACTATTTATTATCATGATCATCATTACAGCCATTGGAAGTCCACATAGGCCTCCCCAAGATAGAGAGAATTTAGTCCATAATTGTCGCGCTAGGCAAGCGTGTTGGCAATCGCAGAGTGCAGCTTTCGCGACGAGGGTGCTGCTGCCCATCCCCACCCTATGCATACTGTCTCGGAGCTACACTGTCTCGGATGGATATACCGCCATCTGTCGGTTCTGGTACCTTAATCGCCTCTTACGATACCTAGTACAGATGGTATTATTCTACAGTAGCACAACGGTTCCATGGTACCTCACGGTACTATTCAAAGACCAATAAATAACAAAAAATATACATTTAAGTTTATAATCAAAAAGAGTTGCCTGTCCCCATCTGATTTTCAGCCATAAGTGTCGCAAGTGCAATTTAAAAGTTTCCCGCGAGTAATATACTCGTTTCAGTGTAATAGCCTAAGGGCCAGTAGACAATTCGAGGCAGCGTGAATGCATTTCAATTCTTTTCTATTTTAAATGTTAAATATTCCTTGGGATAGTTAGAATGTACATTAAATGTATATTTCTGGTTTTGATGTTAAAAGCCTCCAGAGTTGAATCTTGACTTGAATAATACCGTCAAAATACCATATCTTTGAAGAACAAAAGTTAAATATAATAAACTAAGAGAATACTTGCTTGCAGACTCTTTTTCAAAATTGATAATAAAATTACTAACGAAAAACTTCAATTACCATTTAGCACGTCACGTATTTAGTATTTAAATACGTAATTCATCATCACTATCAAAACAGTCGTCCAATTTTGGGCACTGGCCTCCACAGAAAAGGAGGGAATTTTCCCAAAATTTCCGCGCTAGTAGTGTAGTGGCAATGGTAGGGAATAGTTTCGCGACGGAAATGCTGCTGCCCATTCTCGTTTTGTTGCATGTGTGCTTCGGATCGATATATCGTCATCTGTCTATTCTGGTACCTAGTCGCCTCTTACGACACCTGGTACGGGGGAAGGTACTATTATATTCTGCGGATACCACACGGCACTGCCGGCACTATTAGGCCAAATGAGTAATTCTTTAAATACAACTATATTAGAATAGCAAATGACAATGTAGTACGAGATATTTATATATTGGCACTAGCGACGCCCCGCGGTTTCTCCTGCGTTAATATGTAGGACTGTCATAGTAAATTTGCACCCTCCCTTTTAACCGTTAATGGGTGATTATCGACGATTACGTTTTTCATTACTTTCAATAAAGAACCTTTATACTGAATTTCATTTGAATAACTTAAAAGTGGCAAAGTTTAATAATAACTTCGCACCCCGTTTTACCTCTTTAGGGAATTTTTAAAAACCTTTTCCAAGTGCTCTTTTACGTTATAAAAGAAACTTTTTAGCAGAATTTTAAGGTTCAAACCCTTATAGTTTAAGCCCCGTATTGATATGTCATTTAGTCACTAAATCAGTTTTTCCTTTTATTTATATTTAGCAACACAATTTATTATTTATATTATAAAGGCTACACGTATTAAGCATTTTTTTTGTAATCTACTTAACATGAAGACAAGAACCGTTAAAATTTCATTTAAAAACACAAGAATGGCAACTGTCAAGGTAACGTTACTTTGACAGCTGTCATTCTAATGAAGTTCTAAATAACTATAGTAATGATAAGCCTAAGGAGGTAATGATAAGGATGATATGATGATATTGAACAAGTAAATACATACATCAAGTTGTTTTCCAGCGCCCGGACTATAAGGTCGGGTGACAGGCGAGGTTTATTAGAACATTGCGAATATAATTCGCGTCACTCCTCACACCTTGTTTGCGGAGTTTCAAATGAAATATGGCTGGAGTTTCAACTGCTGTTCTCCGTTATAACAAATCTGAATTTAGGCTAAACAAGGATTTACTGCTTCATCTTTAGAGTTTAGTTATACAGAAGGAACACTAGATGGCGCTGAAAAATTGACTAATTGCTAACACATGATGGGTCAGATAGCGCATTCGTAGTGTATTTTTTTTATATAGCTTATTCAATAAACGAGCATACGGTTCTCGTGATAGAAAGCAGCACTGCAGCCTATAGACGCTCGGACAGGGATATCAAGATTTTAATCTGAATTCAGAGACTTAAAGAAATCAATGTGATGAAAAAGATAATATTGTGACAACAATAGAGAAAGGAATGTTGATGTTGTTTGGACATGTACAAAGGATGGATGAAAAAAGAATGACTCCACAAATATATAGAACGGAAGTAAATGAGAGAGTTGGTATAGGACGACCTAGGCGAATAGTACTTAACCAGGTAGAAAAAGTATTAAAGAAGGGCCAGATGCCAAGTTACAGAAGTACTAAGAATAAACAAGCGTGTATAAAAAGACTAATGTGAGTAAGAGAAGCGTGAAAGATAGACCAAAATCGTAACAAGTGGATATCCATAGTCTCTGATTATGCCGATGGGACACAGGTGTGATGTATGTATTTCACTTAAAGATATTATGTCACGTTACCCAGTAATTTCACGGCCTGTGTCGCTTCCCTGTCCCTTCAAACCGGAACACTGCTGTTTGGCGGTAGAAATAGGTGAGAGTGAGTTGCACCAATGCAGATGACCTTTGTTTCTTGTGCGCGAAGGTTAATGGGTTCTATCCCTAGATCAAGTATTTATGTAGTTTTACATAAATTCATTCAAATTTATTCCGTCTTATATATTTGTAATATAGTATTTACTTGGAATTCCTTTGTTGTCTATGATCCGTAATGCAAGTGCTAATCTCGGAGTCAGGTAAACGTATGATGTGTTAAATTTGTTTATAGGACATATTATCATTTAACGATTCACTGATCAATACTAAAATATACCCATGTTAGAACACAAAGGTTGTTTTTTTTTGTATTCATAATTTATAAAATAATTTAAGTTCTTAGTAACTTTGCACACTCGTTTTACCCTTAGGTGGGGAATTTTCAAAAATTGTTTCTTACGGCTCCCCTGCATTAGAAAAGTTGCAAAATTTCTCGCCCTTATAGTTAAGGAGGAGTCAGTCAGTTGGCTTCTTCGTTTATATTTAAAAATGACATGTTTTACTTTATAGGCGTATTCAAAATCCTCGTCTTCGAAGAACCGGCTGCGTTTATTATCCGATACCACGAATCGCGCCCAATAATTCAGGCCATTGTCCTAATGCCGGCGAACGTCAACAAAGAATGCCGTAACGTCACAGCGCGCTCTGACGTCACAACGCAAATCAATCATGGCCGCCGGCGTCCGCGCCATTTTGGAGATTAACCGCTTCTAATATGCGCGCACACAAATCAATGTCACTCACGACACAGTTAGCCCTGTGTTATTTTAATTAAATTGTAGTAATTTATGCATCAGCTGCGGAACCGGACAGTAATGGCGGTTTGTTGTTATTGTTGGTGAATCTGGGTGATTAATTTGGTAATAGTGACAAATACCACATTTTGTGTAAAACCTCTTTAGTGGTACATGTAGCTGTCAACCAAATGACACATTTGTTTGGGATTCTATCGGTTAACAGCTGAATTACTAATAATAATAAATAAATACATCAGGTAGACCGCATACAAAAGGTCGTCCGAATGGTTACTTCACGCTCCCTATTTCTACCGCCAAACAGTGTTCGCATTGCTGTTTCCGTTTGATAGGTGGGAGAAGCAGTAAAATTACTGGCTTTTTATTTAATAATAAGGCTGATGTAATGCTTACTATCACGTGGACTCCATGATTGTTTGTCGACCTAGACTAACAATATATATATATATATATATATATATACATATTGATATGGAATATATATTGTATATATATCTATATACCAAAAAGGTGGTCAGACTTTGAAAGAGCTTGTATAGAAAGAAGCCACCACTGTATATTATGCTGATGATGGTGTTTGAACTAGAAGCAAGAACTAGATGATATTAAAAGCAAAATAAACTCAGCTTGCTATGTGCTGCAAAGCTCGCGGGATAAATCAGACACAAACTATATAAAGCTATATTTCACTTTTATTTTATATAAACTTCGTTCAAGCAGATTGTTCTGCGGTAGATGCTATAATTACAATATTTTTAAAGCAATTAGAACAATGGTACGTGTTAGACAAACAGGAATCTTGTCGTGAGCATTTTGTAAGACTTGGCATTTTAACTAAGAGAGTAGCAGACTCATGCGACCACGGAGGAAAAAAATGGTAGGGAAAAAACATGAAGACAAGACTTTCCAATTAAAATAATTCCTTATCTTGCCACAGCCAAATACTACTCACTATTTCAGTTGGATCACTTGTATAACAGATAACCAATCACACTGAAGGGCTGCTTATTAGAGTGGCTTCGAAAATGAGTTAAAAACATTTTTGTTAAACAAATGCTTTTGTAGTGGTGATAGACGATAATGAGCATTGCTTTTGAAACAATAAATCACGTTGTTAATTTGAATTGTTTTTAATGTATCAAATAAACATTAATTTAATTTTGACAATACTAATACAATACTACTACTACTTTTAATTATTCTGTACTCTAACTTTTTATTGTCATTTTTATTAAATCATATCAGTTATAAAAAAGTCTACTGCTAGACATAGGCCTCTCCAAGAAAGGAGGTTTTTTGCCCATAATCACCGCACTGAGCAAGCGTGTTGGCAATCGCAGAGCGCAGCTTTTGCGACGGGGATGCCACTGTCCATCTCGCCTTGTACATTTGAACTGCACTGTTTAATATGGATATACCGCTATTTCTCGGTTCCTGATAACAAAGTGTTGAAGATTCCAACCACACACAAATAATTCCACATTTCTGTCACTTCACTGCAACCATTCCCCATCAAAGGAAGAACCTTTAATCAATCATTGAAATGCATCAATAGACCGCGTTTAAAATTTATCTTGACGTGCCCGATGGTGCATTCAATTGTATTCCTATCTTGTGCGTCAGGGGTCGTGGTCGATCTCCACCCAGGAAAAATATTTTATATAGTGATCCTCTCCCAGGGCAATTATGATGGTTGTTTGTGTTAGTTCTATATCCAAGTATTCATCATTATATGATTCTATTTCTATGGCTGATATCAGCCAAAAAATGTCCACAGTTAGACGTAGGACTCTCCAACAGAGGAGGGATTTTTGCCCTTAATTACCACGCTGTGCAGGCGTGGTGAGAATCATAGAGCGCAATATCTCGACGAGAATGCAGCTTCCCACCCTCACACTGTGGTATTTGAGGTGCGCTGTTGCAGAGGGATACATCGCTATCTGTTGGTGTCGGTACTTTAGTCGCCTGTTACGACACCTAGTACAGGGGAGGTACTATTCTACTCCGCCGATACCTCACGGCTAGTACTCCAAATACTTTTATATATATAAATATAATTTCACTGTTGTTTTTTTGTCCGTAACACATATTAATTTATTTCCCTTTATGCGACTTATCTCGGAAATCAGTTCAATATATAAATAATTTATAAATCGTGCCTGCACAATGGCGGATATGTCAATTCACGTCATCCAATTGAACGCTGAAATAAATTATAATCGCAAAGGACTTCTCACAAAGGATTCCAATTTTGTCGACATTTCCGAGCCGAAACTAATTAGCTAACGAAGCTGATTAACAGCAGTACTATCCACTCTCCCATTAATTGGTGAAGGGAATTCTAGGCTTTCTATACTATACATATAATAAATGATAATAATAATTCTAGCACAGGTTTTATACCAAAACAACTATTTAATAGCCCAAACACAATCGATCAAAATACACCTAAACTACACATAGTACTTCAGAAAGCTGTGCTGTAAGAAACATTTTACAAAACTATCAGAGGCTTATCAGCCAGATTCTTCATAAAGTCATAAATGCACTTAGTACTTACCCGTGTATTTTTAGTACATAATAATCTAGGGTAACCTGAGAAATTCAATTTAAAAAACACATAATAATATTTATTTAACCCTTCTCACTTAATGTACAAAAACTTTACATATATTGAATTAATTAAATCAAGTTTTAATTGCGATGGAGACTGGAGTCTGAAACTAAGCTTAGATTACGAAGCTTGTAATTTTCAAATCACCAGGCCTCCCTGCCGGTACAATAGTATATACATATATATTGTGTTTACTGGTTTATATAAAATTAGGAAATCGGGAAATATTATGCTATTGCGAGTTTGTTTTGCGCATGCATGCGCGCGCGCATTTGCGTATGAGAGGGTGTATTTATATTTTAATATTAATCTTTAAATGGAAGTTTATAAAAACTCCTGGTAATAAGAGCATATAACTAGCCTACTATGACCAATTTCCACTTACCTGATGTGGAATAACATGACCACGTATTCGCATACACGTAGGGCAATAAAAGGTTTTTAAAGGGGGTACATTAAAGCTAGTGTTTTTAAGTAATAATAAAAAATTCCGACGACATCTCATACATTAACCTGACTTTGGGTAAGACTCGTTTGTCAGTCTGTTTGAGGTAATCTCCGAAAATCCTGAATTAATTTTACCGGAACCTTCACTAGCAATAAGCAGATGTTATATGATGTGAAAATCGCTAATGAGAAATTTTCTTAGAGCTATGGTTCTCTTACAATCCCAAACACAAATATAAGGCCCGCGAAAATATCCCGCCACCAACTCGGAATAGCAAAAACAAACCAGGTACAAAATTACTTTGGCAATATCGCACGCGCCGTATAGCAGAGCCCATTACCGATCGGCGGCGATAAATACGGCGCCTGTATTGGTAATTTGCCGCTCCATTGCCGCCCGCACGTATATTATGCGGCGTAAGGTTCAGGTCATTCTGGTCGATGGTGACCCGTCATACGATTATGTTTGTATAACAAGAATGTGCTGTATTTAACATACAATTCATAAATATCTCTACATTATTTACTAGAGAAAAAATATATTTGTGTCATAGCTGCCTTTGCTTTTATTTGCTGCACAACCGACTTACGAGTTATTGCTAGGCTCTTTTTGTGCTGAGAATTTTGTAGGTAGGAGGGTCGTGCAGTACCGGCCGAGTAGAATAGTACCAACCCCTGCCCTAGATGTCGTAAGAGGCGACTGAATTATAGGAATCAATAGATATTCGAAACAATGTAGCTCAAATACAACTGGGCGGGGATGGTCAGCAGCAATTATAAGCAATTTCCTTAATTTTTGAGGAGGCTTGTGTCCAACAGTATATGAAATATTTTATTATTTTACGTGATTACCTAAAACTTTGGAGTTGAATTGAACCTTACGTCATATTACTCAATAATTACACTGCCTCGCATAGATTTCAAACGGCTATTACAGGTTAAATTCTTCACGAAACATAATGAAACTCATACAGAATTTCAATCTCGTCTTTTCCATTTTTTTAATAATATATCAATAATTATACCACATCTAATACATTTACCTCACCACGAGCTAAATGGCTTAAAACACTTGTGTTACGGACATCAGACCACAGAGGAATCACAAATATACTACTTAAATACATATATTAAGACCGTCACGTATGTATATATATGTAATAAAATACTTTGAATTATTTTAAATTTAAATAGCTATAAATGATGTCTACAGCGGGAGCATGAGTGAGCATCACTTGATTTAATTGCACATTGATGTAAAGATAGAAATGTGTATTTTGGTATTATAAAATCTCAGTACAAAGGATATAATTAAGAACGTAATATAAGTGAAATTTAAATGATATTTTGTATTTTCCGGTAAAACAAATGTCTAATTAGCGTAATTAAATCATATTTCTTGTAATATTCTAATGAACGAGATAAATAAAACATTACTTTCTATTTTCAGAGCAACAATTTATGATTAATTTTTAAATCCTCTATAATATTCCTTATAAAATACACACTGTTTAATGTACATATATTTTTTAACCTGGCTGGGGTAAGAACTCACCACCCTTGGCGTAAATGACAGGGATCCTAAGGTATGCGTCATCGTAACCGTCTTATTTATGTACCACGGCTGCTTGCATCGTAGCCTTTGTACATTTATTTTATGTATTGGGATGGGTAACCTTATCCCCATCACAAAAACTGCGCTTTGTGATTGCCAACACGCTTGCCCAGTTAAGGGCAAAATACCTCCTCTTTTGGGGAGGCCGAGGTCCGGCAGTTGATTTCCAATGGCCGATATGATATGATGACATGCATTTAATTATCATTTTTATAATCCCTCTATTTTATAATATCCGTAACGCAGTTTTTAAACTAATATCGGAGTGAAATCAACGTATAAGATGTCGTCTGTATTTATTATTATTACTTAGAAGCATTATCAGCTTTTATCTAACTCTATTTTCAAAGCTTTTACTGTTCTGCGAGCACGTGATCACGATATTCCGTATAAGGGTAAGTAAGTAGCAAGTGCTAAGGAGGCCAGTAACGCAATGTTATTACTACTATTGTAGTTGCCAAAAGGCGTCCACCGAGCCTCGGAATGGTCCACTTCCACATTTAGACCGTGCAACATAAGGCATTAAGGTTTACCTTCCTTAGGTGATTTTTTATTTGCACACTACTGCGTAAATTAAGTTAATAGTTAGTAACAGTGCCTTAATATTAATACATACAATTATATATAAGATAGCAGCTCCCCGCGGTTTCACCCACGTTGAGTAAACTTTCACAATAACTTTGCACTCCCCACCCTTTTACACGATCAAGAGAAATTTTGGGAGAAATAATTTTCTTGATTTTGAATGAAGTACCGTTATACTGAATTTCATTTAAATAACTTCCAAAACAATAATATTTCATACTAATATTGTACCCCCGTTTCATCCATTTACGAGGGGTGATCCAAAAGTAATGATAATCGGTTATTTCCAGTGCACATAAAAATCCAAAAAAAATCATGTATATTGCTATACTACACACTAGTTCAGGCTAGAAAAATCATATAAATAGGCCATGATTTCCGGGAGCTACATTCATTTGAATTCGACCTGTCAGAGTGAGAACATCAAAATGGAGAAAAAAGAAATTAGAGCCGTCATCAAGTACCTCTGCTTGAAAAAATTATCTACCAAAGACATACACAGCGACTTGGTGGAAACATTAGGGGACTCTGCTCCTCCTTATTCCACAGTTGCACGCTGGGCCAAGGAGTTTAAGTTGGGCAGAACATCGACAGAAGACGAACCTCGCGAAGGACGCCCATCCACGTCCCTCACTGAGGATAACGTGAAAAAAGTTGAAGATATCGTATTGGCAGATCGAAGAGTGACCATCAGGCACGTAGCTGAGGTCACAAGGATTTCATATGGCAGTATCCAAAGAATCTTCGCAAATGAATTGCATATAAAAAAGGTGTCAGCGCGTTGGGTACCGACAATGTTAACCGACGAACAAAAGAAGAAACGAATTGACACTTCCAAGGCTAATCTCGAAAAGTTTCAACTTGACCAGGAAAATTTTTTGTCACGTTTTGTGACCATGGACGAGACCTGGATCCATCATTTCGATCCTGAAACGAAACAGCAGTCAATGACGTGGAAACGAGCCTCCTCACCGACCCCGAAGAAATTCAAAGTGTCGAGTTCGGCGGGGAAGGTTATGGCCTCCGTGTTCTGGGACGCAGAAGGAATTATAATGGTGGATTATTTGGAAAAGGGAGCCACTATTACAGGCTCTTACTATGCAGACCAAATAAAAAGATTGCGGGAGGCCATCAAGGAAAAAAGACGCGGCAAGCTGCGCGCTGGAGTGCTGTTTCATCAAGACAACGCACCGGCTCACAAAGCTGCAGTTGCGATAGCTGCCATTCAAGAAATGAATTTGAATTGGTCGAGCACCCTCCCTATTCGCCAGATCTAGCTCCCAGTGACTTTTATCTCTTTCCTCGGCTCAAGGAACACCTCCGAGGCAAGAAATTTGAAGACGATAGCGAAGTGATGTCCGCTGTAGAGGCTTTTTTGGAGAGTCAAGAAAAAGATTTTTTTTTAAAGGGAATTTTAGGTTTAGAAAAAAGATGAACTAAATGCATTAACTTGTTAGGAGACTATGTAGAAAAATAAATTAAAAAATTTGGTATAATCATGTTTTTTAATATTCATTATCATTACTTTTGGATCACCCCTCGTATAGGGTGAATTTTCAAAAATCCTTTCTAAGTGAAAATTTACCTAGTGAAAACCCTTGTGAAAAGGTTTATGTTTCTAACCCTTATGACTTAAGCCCTGCGTTGATATGACAGTTAGTCAGTCAGTCGGCTTCTCCTTTTATATATACATATATATATGATATAGACTAGCTGTACCCGCGACTTCGTCAGTGTGGAATAGTGCCACATTTTTGACTGATGCTCCGCTCCTATTAGTCCTGCCAGAGAAAGTTCCGTCCAAATCAATCCAGCTGTTCCAGTGATTAACCGAAACAAACAGACAGACTGATAAAAATTGTAATTAAAAATATATTTAGGTGTGTGTACTGTATATACATTCATGTGCATGTAGTAGAAAGTGACTCCAATTTTATTTAAATGTATAGATTGTGAGTTTGTAATATAGACGTAAGGTTCCTGCTGAGTAGAATAGAGATACTATTACACCCTCTTAATGGGAGCCGAGAGATATATATACACAACATCTCATACTTTGTCCAAACTTCGTGGTAAGTCGCTTGAAGCACTTGTGTTACGGACATCAGACAACCGAGGAATCATAAATACCTTAATACATTTTTCAAATACAGGACAAGCATAAATATCATAAAATAAATATTTGTCCCGGGTGGGGACCGAACCCACGACCCCTGGCGCATAAGATAGTATCACTACCATCAGCGCCATCGGGCCAGTAATAGTGGTAATTTAATGAAAAAGCATTTGATACAGTAACACTTGTAAAATTTCTAGATGAATTAAACGTTCCACGAGTTCCAAAATTCAATAAACTACACTACAAATTGAAAAACAAAGTCGCTTTCCGCTGTCCGTGTGTCTATATGTATGCTTAGATCTTCGAAACTAAACGGATTTTGAAGTTTTTTTTACAATAAATAGGGTAATTCAAGAATATAACGACAATGCATGACTAATATTGTAGAGAAACACTGATATTTCTAGGGGTCTCCAATATGATCATAAATAAACATTTTTTTGAGATTACATTACCAACGCTATCTGAACCCGACGAGATAGACAAAAATAATATACAATATTACTAAAGTAGATTGTTTTGATATTGTACACCTTAAAAAAAATCTAAAATATTTTGCGATATTATATGTCTATCTCTGAGAGATGACTCACAAACACCATTTTTTTTCATCACCGCACTCGTGCAAGACCGGGACGGGTAAAATTTTTAAACAACTTTAAAAAATTGGTTGCCTGTAAAGTCGGTATACGGGCGAAAGTTTTACGTGACAACGACTTTGAGTGGTAAAATAATTTTAATGTAAATATTCATTCGTATAGTAGGAATAAGGATGAAATAATAGTAACAATTTAAAATATTTATTTATACAAATAATTATATTTAAAACATTAATTTATACAAAGAATCTCGCACTGAACTTCATATTAACAAAATTTTATTTTTACCTTTACACATACATACGTATTTATATACAAATATACATACAATAACTTGCAATACATTTGCGTAAC
This sequence comes from Heortia vitessoides, assembly GCA_020976665.1. Classification (NCBI taxonomy): domain Eukaryota; kingdom Metazoa; phylum Arthropoda; class Insecta; order Lepidoptera; family Crambidae; genus Heortia; species Heortia vitessoides. The sequence continues at coordinate 832,929 of JACJUM010002809.1, forward strand.
ACACGTCACAATGAGAGCGAGTGAGAGGGACGCGTGCCTCTCACTCGCTCTCATTGTAAGAGCATAACGTGAGCGGAGCGTAACGCAGTTTCTTGAAGTGTCACCCGGCAAACCAATTTATAAGACGTTGTCACGTCAAAAAAAAATTAACACCCTGAAAAATAACGCTCTTAACCCGTTATCATAATCATGCTAGCCATTGGAAGTCCACTGCTGGACATAGGTCTCCTCTGCCGGTAACTCACCGCTTAAAACTTCTGTATGACCCGTTGATTCTAGTTTAAACGCGTAAATTTTAGAAAACATTATACAGTTATTTATAGTCTTTTCCTAATTTAAATGGTTTTATCCAACCACCACGCTGGGCAGTTGAGGTAGCAATTGCAGAACGTAGTTTTGTAACAGGCATACCACTGCCCATCCCCACCCTATTAAATTTTAATTGTACCGCTTCGTATGGATACATATAGCGCTTTTTTCGTACCCAGCTCGTTTTTCAAGACACCTAGCTGAAAGAAGCTGTTCAAATTTGAATAACCAGAACATAAATGAAGTCTAACTAACATACGAATTTACTCTAAATAAATAGAATGGAAACTTTTTCATTTCGCTGACACAACCCTATATATTATCAATGGCTGACAATAAACTTGTTCGGTGAGTTTGACGGGAAATAAATATCTTCTGTTAAAATATAAGCAAAGTTGGTCCGCTGAAGAACGAATGACTGTAGTGTTGCTGTTGACCGAACGACCGGATGTTTACCACGCTTACTTAGTTTTTCACGTCAGTAAAAATACACAGATTGATGGAAATAGTTGTGTGTGCAGTTCTAAACTTAACTCAAGAGATGTGGTGAATAGAATTCACATATAAAAATATATGAACATATATTTTTGGAAGTATTGTTTAAACTGACTGACTGGTCAGACATTATCCTGTCACTATATATCTTTGTTTTAAGAGCCGCGAGGTTCCGGCAAAGTAGAATAGTACCTCCCCCTTTACCAGGTGTCGTAAGAGGCGACTAAGTTATCAGAACCTACAGATGGCGGTATATCCATTAAGAACAGTGCAGCTCAAATGCACAGGGCGGAGATAGGCAGCAGCATCCCCGTCGCAAAAGCTGGAATGAATAGCTAATTTGAGGCTTGAAATTTCCGGTTTTTATAAATCAATAAATATATACATCTCTTGTGACTCCATGATAAGTCGTTTTAAGCATGCGTGTTAGGGACATCAAACAACAGCGTTGATCCAGACATAGGACAAATCAAATATTCATCACCTGGGAGGGGATGGAACCCACGACCTTTGGCGTACAAGATACGAGCACTACCATCTGCGCCATTAGGCCTGTCTTATGGCCACCAATATCAAGAGAGACGCTCAAATTTTCAAAATCGAAAACATTAAATATAAAAATTAAAGAAATCACATTAAGCCGTTAAAGACGAATAGTAAACACACAAATGTTAAGCAATATTTAATTATTAATTTAAATACAATTAGTTACAACATGAAAGTTGAAATAACACGTTTTAAGGCCACAAGGGAAGTTTTACTATTAAAGGCCACTCTTAAAAGTTTGGCGAGAATAATTTATTTAATAGTTATGTTTTGATTTATGTATTTTGTAGGAACAGCAATATATTGAATTGCCAAGTGTATGCAGACGTGATTTTACTGTGTGCCGTAATACTGTAAAGTCCAGAGTAATCTAGCTACATCAATTATTATCATTTACTATAGAAAATATTTGTGTCTTGACTATTTCAAAGTCCTCCCAGACTAGTGACATTTTTTATTTAGATAATACCCAATATGAACTATTTCCTACAAACGTATAAGTTATCACTAGAGGTAGACTACTTATAATATTTGTCAGCATTGGTACCTTTCTCTATCCCGTTAAGCAGCTGTTGTGTTCCGGTTTAAAGGGTGAAAGAGGCAGTGAAATTAGTAGCATCCCCATCGCGAAAACTTCGCTCTGCGATTGCTAACACGCTTCCTTGGCGTCATTCCGCATTTCGAGCAGTTGAAGTTCAATGGCTGATATGATGATGATAATACACCCATAGCTGGATATAGGCCTCCTGTAGATGTTTTCAGGGACCACTTATACATGGCCTACATCTAATGCGATACTGCGATTCTAGTAAAATTATCTGACCACCTCGGTGGACGTCCTACGCTGCGCTGCGCTCATCGTGGTGGCAACGCGCTTTTTCAGTTAGGCAATATGTCCGAGAGGCCTATGTCCATTAGTGGAATTCCCACCTCTTCTTGCTTATCCGCTGGGGTAAATTGGTATCTTTGATCTTATACCCACTGGACTTTCAAGATGAGACCCAACTGCAACCATTGGGCTGATTATAATGAGTGTACCTATTGAACCTCATTTATGGGAGCTATTGCAGCTCATTTTCATTATGTCAAGTACAATCAGTTCTTCTAAAGATCTCATCCCTCTAGATTCATTCACGCAAATGTACTGAAAATTGCCTATTGCAATAAAAAATAATAATATTAAGTCCTCAATTCCAGTTAACAACGTTAGTTCGCTAAACAGCGGATAGATGGCGCGTTGCATTAAAGTTCGAGACACGAAGCTGTCACGTCGCAATAACGACTCGCCCAAAGAAAATCGGATTCCAACTGTAATTGAGTTCAAAACTATTTCCATGGGCGAGACTTGGGGTTTGTTTGACAATATTTTCTTAAGGGCTTTTCCGTTATCTACTTATTCGCATTTCCCTCGGGTTGGAAGTCAAAGGCCTCACGTCTATTATCTCAAAATATCTCAAAATATCCTTCCTTAAATAAATAAATCAATATTATCATATCAGCCCCTGGAAGTCCACTGCTGGACGATAAGCCTCTCCAAGAATGAAGGTATTTTTGCCCATAATTGCCGCGCTGGGCAAGCGAGTTAATAATCACAGAGTGCAGCTTTCGCGACAGAAATCCATCCCGAGCCTTCATCGAGCCATCCATCGAGCATCTATAGACTATGGTGACTCTTACTATTTATCTATGTATTCATTAAGTCTATCAACATTTGTACACACTAATACTTACAAACTAACACACATCAATAATATCACATGGACTTTATGCTTGTTTGTTGACCTGGTCTAATAAAATAAAAAATGGTATCAGGTGGTACTCGACCCTGCATATCCAGGGCGGGCTGGACTGGATTGGGAAACATGCAATATCGAGTCCCGCCTACCTAACACCAGCGATATGTTAATTTTTTTCTAGTTAATATTACAGTTAATATTAAAGTCAGTATTTTTTTTAACTAAAAAACCGGCAAAGTATAATAGTACCTTCCCTTGTACCAGGTGTTGTAAGAACGCTGCGAGGTACTGGAACCGACAGATAGCGGTATATCCATCCGAAACAGTGAACCGCTCAAATGCGCAGGGTGGAAATGGGCAGCAACATCTCGGTCACAAAAGTCTACGATTGCGCAGCGTTTCAATGACGGGAAAAGTTTCCTCTTTTTTGGGGAGGCCTATATCAAACAGAAGACATCTAATGGCTGATACGATGATGTACCTTAAAAATATATTTGATCTATTGATATTATTTTAAGTATAATAATAATAACTTTATTCAACAACAAAAGGTAACTTAAACTAAAATACATTTTGATACTTAGGTACCTAAACTAGGTCTAGCCTGTTCTTATAGGCACCTAATACATATATTTGTGTATTCAGGTGCCTATAAGAACAGGCTAGACCTAGTTCAGGTACCTAAGTATCAAAATGTATTTTAGTTTAAGTTACCTTTTGTTGTTAAATAAAGTTATCATTATTATTATTTTAAGTATGTACAGAACCCTAAAAAACCATTAGACCCTTAAACGTCAACAGTACACGATCGAAACAAGGCTTGGTTTTCAATAAAAAAACATGACCGTTCGTCCCGTGTAAGGCTTAAATCTGAGTTAGGTCTAATTTAAATCCTAGTTGAGACAAAAAGGGTTTTAACCTTTTTGCTAGCAACGGTGGGTAGAGCAGAGGGGGTCTTGCGAATTGGAAAATCCGTTAGGGTACCCCAACCCGTAGGTCCCGACCTGGCTCAATCTTTGTCTGACAGTGAACAGGCTTTCTTGTGTCAGTTAGATAGCACCTTAGTGGTGAGAGGAAGCGTTTTTAAATCTCAATCACATGTATTTACATGAAACTTGTTAAATAATTATTTATAGTAATAATTCACACTCATATATCGACGTTCAGAAATTCAATAGGCATAAGAAATATATGAGCAAAAATTTTTGCATTATTTTATTTCTAACTTTTGTTAATAGTTTTAAGTAAAAGAAGTTAATAGTTTTAATTACAAAACTATTTGTTTATAACGACTTAAACATTTTAAAATAGCTTTTCTAATAATAAAGTTATAACGAATTAATTGTTTTTATTTTCTTCTTTTTAACCTGCACATTGTTTTTTACGACAATTAAATTTATGACCATCGATATTGACGAAGTCGCTTAAAGTATTACGAACAACACAGATATCACAAATATAATAGTTAAAAAACATATTTAACTCACAGGCACAAAACAAACACGCATATCATGAAATATATGCTAGTCCTGGGTGAGGCTCGAAGCCACCCTTGGCGCAAAAATCACTACCATCAGCGCCATCGGGATGAATGACACAAGGGTTTCGTAAATATTAAAGTGGGCCTATATGTCCATTAGTTTCAGATTTTATCACGGCTAAGCTGAACAAACAAATTTGGCGCCTTTTGGTTGTTTGGTCGATGGCAAATTATATTTGATTTGGCCGTGTAGTTCAGGCACAGTAGAATAGTGTTTCCCTTGTCGTGGGTGGCACGACTGGACGAACCAGGTGTTGAAGAGGCAACTGAGATACTAGGATCGACAGATAACGGTATACCCATCCGAAGAAGTATACCTCAAACACAACAGAATTCACCTGGGCAGCAGCATTCTCATTGTCACGTTACGGTATGCGATTACCACCACGCTTGCCCAGCGCGGCAATTATGGGCAGATTCCCCTTTTATAAGGGAGGCTTATGTCTAGCAATAGACGGCTGATTTTACGGCTGCTAAGTTAATGTATATTCAAGTCACCTTAAAGCGAAGTTCACGATAAGAAAGACGCGGATGCAAAATAGTTAGATTTAACTTTGAGTAGACACACATATGACCTTTGCCTACCAGTCCTTATAAGTCGATATGGGTAAGGAACCTTATGAAAATATAAAATAACACGCCAGTGATATCCTTGTGATGCTACGAGCGTCTATAGGCTGTGGTAACACTTACTATTATATATACTGTAAGCTTTTATATCGACTTAGTTCTATTAATAATAAAAACGTGACAGTTTCTAAAAATGTATGGATGAGTGTTTGGTACTCTTTCGCGTAAAGACTGAATATTTTTGAAAATAAACTTTACATTAATATACTTTATAGATCAGGATAACATATTAGGTATAAATTACAAAAATATATCAAAAATATAACAATAAGAGTTGTTTCGCTTAACGCCTGAAAAGTTTAATCTGAAAATCTGTTTAACGTCGTGTTGTATTTGAGGTGCTTACAGAAATTGAAGCTTTTCTACATCTACATTATAAATAAAATTGTAGTCTCAATATAAAAATATATAAACAGACTTTTAAAATTTGTATACTCGCATATAAGTATTTAAAAGTATACACAGTTCTTAGAATAAAAATAAGCATTTTAAGCAAATTGCTAGACGCCTGGATTAATTACAATGAGAATTTCACTAAATATTCCTCAGTAATATTCCAAGGAATAACTTGGGTAACTTTTATTATTTATTATGTACACGGAAACGGGATCCACGTGGATGAAACCGCGGGGCACCGTTAGTTACGTATAAAAAAGTTCTTTGGATAAATAAGCAATGTTATCTGAGTCTTAACTATTTCTACCGTCAAACAACAGTGTTCGCGTTCCGGTCTGAAGGATGAGGAGGCAGTAAAATCACTAGGTAATTTGGCATAAAATCCTTAAGTCAAAAGGTTGACAACGCGTTAGTGATAACTTTGTGATATTACGAGCATATAAAGGCTGCAGTGACGCCTACTATCTCGCGGACTGTCTACTGGTTTGTCGTCTTGGTCTAATAAAAAAGGGTTCTTTTTAATGAAAAAGAGTCTTTACCCGCTCTGGTGGGTCACCATGTCCTCTCCCCCCTATAACCCGAGTCCGTGCCGTAATAAAGTGTCACCACTAATCCTCGAGGCATACCCACTCGGACACCACTCACGCCTGCCACAACATTTGGCATCCTTTATTGTGCTTTGTGTTATTTGCAGTGCGATATTTTATGATAACCGATATATTTACTACTAGCTGTGCCCTCGTCTTTGTCCGTGTGGATTAGTGACTTTGAGCAGCATATTCTCTTCAAAACGTATTCTCTTAGCTTGTTTTTGCTACATTATTAGTAGTAACCTAAGTTATATCAGCTATCTGTCCATGAAACTCCCATTAAAATCGTCCAGCCGTTTCAGAGATTACCTCAAACAAACAAACAGACAAAAATGTTGTATAATGATATTTTATTATATGTACCGTGTATGTATATGCATTCGGTAAATGTTTTGTATGTAGCATTGATGTACTAAGAACGAGTGTGGCGTATTTATATGTCGCTCCTTGACAGATAAAATGGATGAAAAGTCGTGGCCATTTCATAGAGAAAAATGTGAAGCCAGATCTATATATACACTACGGGCAAATGATTTCAGTATAAAAAGTAGCTGTACTGTATAAGAAGTGCTACTCAAGAATATTAATAAATTATACATTTCATTCAGATCTGTTTAGACGTCCGTCCGTCACGTAGCGTGAAAGAGTTACTAATATACATTTTACTTTCATCGATATATCAATACTCACAAACATTCGCATTCATATTATTACTAAGGATGTTTAAAATCCTACTTTCTAGAAACAAACTTAACTCCTGACGCACCAGTTCAGTCTCCCGGCATGGTTAAGATGTAGGTTTAATACTATATAACAAATATAATACAAACATACAAATACATAAATACATACGCACGCACAGTACAGCACGCGTGTGTCCCATCAGGGTAAGCAGAAACTGTGGATCTCCATTTGTTACGATCTTGGCATATCTATCTCAACCCAGTAACAGAAGTTATTAGTCAGCATCAGTCCACTTAGTTCATACACGTTTATTCTTAGTACTTCTGAGCTGATCCTTCTTTAATACCACTTCTACCTGGTTACCTGGTACATACGTTAAATATGGCGTCCTATACCAACTCTTCCATTCCCTTCCGTTCTTTATATTTGTGCAGTCATTCTACTTTCATCCATTCTTATACATGTCCAAACCATTTCAACATTCATTTCACTATTTGACATTATCTTTTACACACCATTGAGTTTATATATAAGATGATATTTTATCATCTTCATCATCATACTAGCCATTGGAAGTCTACTGCTGTACATAGACCTCCTCAAGATTGGAGGTTTTTTGCCCATAATCGTATAGCGCAGCTTTCGCAATGGGGATGCTGCTGCCCATCCCTGCTCTGTGGATTTGAGCTGCATTATTTCAGAAGGATATACCGCCATCTGTTAGTTCTGGTACCTAAGTCGCCTCTTACGACACTTGGTGTTGTGGGAGGTACTATTCTGCTCTGTTGTTACCCCACGGCAGATGATATTTACTAGAAATAAAATCAACTTGTCTCAGATATCAGGTGGGACTCGAACCTGCATTTTCCCATACCAACTGCACTACCGTTTTTCTACCGAGACCTTAGGGGACTTATCGATTTTTTCCAAGAGTTCTTTATGCCCCGTGATCCCTTTACCGTGAGTATATTATATTACTAGTGCTGGGTACTTATCAATTACATTACACCGCCATCTGTTAGAATCTTATTGCACTACTAACTCTCCGTCACCTAATAAACAAATAATTTGCAATAAAATAAGTATTTGATTAATCTGAATACTGTTAGCAAAATTTGATTAAACTCGGTTCAGTGGTTTAGAAGTTTATTGCGGACTAACAATGTTGAACAATTTTTTTTACATAAAGAAAAATAGTAAATGTTATAAGCATATATAGACATTTTGTGTAAGAACTGAATTCCAATTTTATATTACGAAGTCAGCAAACAAGCGTACGGTCCGCTTGATAGTAAACGTGACCGCAGACTATAGACGTTCGTGGCATTACAAAGATATCACTAGCGTGTCGCCAACCTTGTATACTAAAGATACTATGTCGCATTTACCCAATAATTTTACTGTATCACTCACCCCACAAACTGGAACAAAGCAATGCGAAAACTGTGGTTTTCTGGTAGAAATAGATGTGTTTATTTAAAACTTCACTAGAAACATTTATTATTATTAATATTTCTCTACTATATTATACATGTTGTGAGCAAGGAAGTAAGCAAGTATTAATACTTATACACCTTCCTCTTTAATCACTCCACTTTTAAAAAAACCGCAACGAAATTCGTTGCGTAGTTTTAATTATCTAAGGACATCTAAGAACAGATAGCGGAAAGATACTTTGTTTTGCACTACATGATTATTATTTAAAATACTTCTAATCATATATCTATATAAAAATTGACGGACTCGATGGAGCAGATGGTAGTGATCTTATCTTAAACGCCAATGGTCGTCGGTTTGATCCCTACCCAGGACAGATATTTGTATTCATTCATTCAGTTGTATTCATTTTTGTATTTGTTCAGAGTGCATTAAGCGACTCATTTCGGTATCTTATCAATTGACAAGTATGAGATATTGCGTGATTTATTAAAATGGTTACCAACAATATCTCATTGCATTATTACTAATCGCACCGCAGCCTTCCCACTAGAATTTACTGCAAAAGTATTACCCCAACTACTAGATCATTTGTCTGCTGTCTATCTTCAAAGATATAATACCTTCTTAACCCTCCATTGTTTATTCACCAACACACGAATGCATGCACCGTAATCTTTATACCACGGCAATAAGGGTCAGAATGGTTTGGCACATGTCAAAAAGTTTGTTGAGGTGACAATGTATTTGAAACAATAGAGGTCGTTAATTCTCTACGTGCTAAGACGTAAGGGCATTATATAAAGCAAATAGTAGGTTGTCATCCAAGGGAACATAATTATTTGGTAGAGGGCACATTAAGTCTGGCTGTAGGGGCACGGTAATAAGTAATTATTATAATATAAGCCGTCAATAAAAAAATACTTGAATAGTTAGACGGGCCCGATGGTACAGATGGTAGACCTATCTTGCGCGCCAAAGCTCGTGGGTTCGATACCTAGAGCAAATAGTTATATGATGATATTATGTTTGTTATGTGTCTGGGTGTTAAATGTATGTATTTGAGTAGTATATTTGTGATTCCTCTGTTGTCTCATCTCAAATCAGGTCAAAATATGAGATGTTGTGGAATTTATTTATATTGTACCTGTGTACACGTCGCCACCCAGGGTTCGCGGGTTCTCAGAGGGAAATTTTAAAACCTGTAAATAGAGGCACATAAAACAGCAAAGCTCACATCAATAACATAGTGATCCTATCTGTGCGCAAAGGTAGTAAATTGGGTCCCCATCTTGTACAAATATGATGTATATTTGTGTTTGTTCTGTCTGGGTGTTAAATAATTATCACCATCATAAGAAAGGTGTTATGCATATAATTTCCGCGCTGGGCAGGGGTGGCGTCAATAGCATAGCGAAACATTGCTGTTTCGCTCTGCGACACCACCACCAACACACTAGCATATTTGTGATTCCTCTGTTGCCTGATCTATAACACAAATGCTTTAAGCTACTTATCTCGGTGTCAAGTCGATATATGAGATGTCCTATGGATTTATTTGTCGTCTGTCCACCGTCTGAGTGGATGTAATATTCTGCAGTTGTCGATGCGTGGTTTCCGATTCAGAACCTAAGTACTGCGTGCTAAGCGTAGTAGAATTTTAGAAATATATATATTTTTTTATTGGCATTGCAACTAAGTATATACTGCGTGCCAAGCGTAGTTGAATTTTAGAAATATATATATATATATATATTATTGCCTTTGCAAACAGAATCACAAGGCACTAGCTAACCAATAAGATATAATTCAAATAAACGACATAACTTTGCCCATAAAACAAAACAAAACAAATGGAATTAAATATAAAATCCAAAGGAGTCCCGAACAGCCACCGGAATATAATCCACTTCAAAACGTTTGTATTATAAATTAAACCTCTAATTAGAATTCAATTTCTCGGTAATAACTTCAAACGAACACCGAAATAATTCATTTTGATTGGATATTAGGTTTGTTACTGTAACTTTTAACTTCTTAGATTTCGAAGTGAATCAGGAAAGATTATATTGTGTAATATAATCCGCCGGATAATAATAAATGAAAAAAGGGCCGCTCTTACTGAGGGGTCCGATGCCAGTTTTTATCCTGCATGCCCCGCGACTAAGATTGCGCGTTTAGCTACGGTTGCACCCGCAAGGTTCGCGGGATCTGAGCGGGATCGAAGGCAATCGCCCGAGGGCGCCTCTAAAGACTCGACCTCAGCTCGGGTAGCCAGAGTTGAGGAGTGAAGATAAATTCAGTAAAAGAAGACAGACAGGGTGAGCCCAGCTGTGCTAGGACGTCGGTTATCGCTCGTTAGGGCAGGGACTGCATGCGTTCACTGGCGAACACTTACTGCTCTACGGAAAGAGTTTGTTATAGAAGTGTAGTAGAAGCTTATTTGTGTATGTGTGTGTATTTGCTACTTTAAATAAACACATACACAAATAAGCTACCAGCATAGCACATGTGTGTGTTAAATTCACAGCACTCTTAAGAATGCTTGAAAATACAATTTGCAAGAGTGTTTTTGTTATCAATTTGTAAAATGTTATCTAAAATTTGTGTTAGTATTTGAAATCCTGTAAAGAGATTTGCTCGTCTTATATATTTTACAAGTGGTGTGTTCAAGTTATAAGTAAAATTGCATTGTTCCTTCAACTTCTAAAATAATGAAACGATATCAATAACCGAGTGTAGATAATTAATAATTATTTTTAATCAAACTCAAATCGCTTCATTTGACTGTCTGTCCAGTTGCTTACACATTTGTAAACATGAGTACAATAACTAATCGCAAATGGCTATTACTAGCGGTAAGATTTCATTTCATTCCGTTCACTTCAATTACCTATAAACTACACGCTGCGGAGTTTAATAGAATCATTTTTACACTTCATAAACTTCCTCAGTGGAAATAGCTCAAGTTATATTTTCAACTTCTTAATTACAGCTATGAAGAAAGACCTCGAGTAGGTAGCGGTGTCGAGTCAGCTCGTACGCTGGCCGGGAGCCAGCCGAGCGCCTGCTCTAATTGACACGGCAACACACTTGAACTGCGTCATTGCCGTACAAACTTTGTAGGCGTTATGAGTTTAATCGTGCCTGTTATCGCACATAGGAACTGTGGAGGAATATTTCACCTCGGAAATTTAAGTTATACGTAAACCAGGCTTATAAAAGGTGTATTAAGAATATTCAAGTAATAGTGTTGTTTACGGAAATACCAGTATATAATAATAATGATTGTTTCTTTTGATTTTTAGAATAAGTTTATGTCGCAATATCTTTTTGTCCTTTCTTGGGGAAAGATAAGAACTCCAAGGTGAAAGAACCCCAAGCTTTACGTTATGATGAACATGCTATACATCACGCCTATATCCCACCGGGGAACGCAGGAACTAAGGATCTCCACTTGCTAGGATCTTGGCATACCTAACTCGCTTTCATTACATGCTTTAGTTCACCAGTTACATTTCTTTACTTGCATCTCGCTCGTTTATGCTAAGTACTTATGACCTGACTCTTTTTTAATACCTCTTCTACCAGTTTAAGGTATGTGCGTCTAGGTCGTCCAATACTAACTCTTCTATTCTAATATGCTTTTTTTTGATAAATTTAGATAACAATGGCTTTTAATTCAATGCTATTATTAAATTAGCCAGCACATAGTTCACATGTCGACGTTCAATTGGATATGATGGTTAAGAATAAAAAGTTTATATCAGGTAGACTTCATACAAAGGTTGTTTTCATTGGTACCTCACTCTCACCTGTATTTTTACAGCCGAATAGCAGTATACTGCCGCATTGCTGTCAAATCCGCATTCAGTTTGAAAGATGAGAGAAATTAATGTGTAACAGGTTGACAACGCGTTACAATATCATCGCTGCAGTAATGCTTACTATTACACGACTGTATGTTTGTAGATGTAGATGAAAACCTTTTTTTGGAATATTGTTGATCCAATTCAACATGGCGTATGTTACGCCCGGTGTGCAACATCCGCAGAGTTCAAGCCGAGCTTCGAGCTGTGTAACTCACCGGCCTAATCTGGCGACGTGTTCCTGCTAATTGGTCGGCCGAACAAATTGCCACCTGTGTGCGACCATACGCCTCTGGGAATCGAAAAATTGAGTAGCTGTCAAAAGTTTTCGTTGGAAACTCTATCGAGTTTTTCGTTCAGTTCACCGGTAATTGAGGAATTCTTTGTACCAGGTCGAAGTAATTCACGGCGGACTTGTTAGCAGAAATGGATACTTTATGGGTCATTAAGTGATGAAGCGGTGAGGGTATGGTGTCGATTGTGATTGGTTTAAAAGTGAGCGCCTTTGGCCGATAAATTTAAAGTAATAAACAACTCAAACTGCTTGTTTGACTTACCTATAATGATTTTTCGATAACCTTTTTCTGGAAGACATTGCGTTACTCGAATTGGATAAAGCCGCCTTATTACGTTGTTGAGGCTGCCCAAAGGTTCAAGTCGTTTTAACTGATTCGAAATGTTGAAAGTTCTGTATAATTTGATCGGTTACTTCCTGTGCAGTAAAAGTATCTTTATACCATTATCATATCGGCCATTGGAATCCACTGATCGATATAATTGCCGCGCTGGGCAAGCGTGTTGGCAATTGCAAAACGCAGCTCTAGCGATAGGGATTCTGCTGCCTACCCCCGCGCACTTGAGCTACACTGTCTCGGATGTACCGCCATCTGTCGGTTCTGGTACCTTAGTCGCCTCTTACAACACCTGGTATATTGAAAAGTATTTATATATACGTGAAGCGAAACATTTGTAACACAACAATAAGAGAAGTGCGCAAACGGAAGTAAAGTTTTACACTCTTAAAGTTTATGTAGAGAAAATAACGCATAGAGCTATTTTTTATATACAAAATGCACTCGAAATTAAGTCACAGGCATTGAGTCACTAAAACAACTATCACAGACACTGTTTGAAGGACACATTATTTACTTAAATTTAAATAAAGCAAACGTTAATTTTCTATTGAATGTCGAGCAAATAAAAAGTTTAAAAAAATACAAATAATTGTGGTCGTATTTAGACTACCGGACAACCTAAATCAGTCAGGTGCTAAAGTATGGCGTCGTCCGGTGTTTGCTTCTATTTTATTTTTATTCTTTTTTTGGTTTAAGGGTCCTTATTAAATTAAAACCATCTCAGTTTTTTAGCAACGCCAGATAAATATAATAAAGAGGTTCCTTTTGGAAAAAACTTACACCCTCAAACCTCACGAGGAAAGTACTACCTATTCTACTCTGTCGGTACCTCACGTCAATGATAAATTTATTAAATGACCCAAAATCATGCCCTTTATTTTGTTTTAAGTTTAGCATTAGTTAAATGCCATTTAAATGTGTCATTGTATTATTTTATTTCCTTCCTTTTAGTATTTTTGTTTAGTTAGGTATTTTATATTTATCACATCAAAATTTGTATAAATGGATTTGTTGATAAATAAAAAACAGATCGGTAAAATCGTTAAGATATAAATGCGTTAAAATGTAGGATAAGCAATGCCTTAATTAATACGTTAATGCACAGGTAGAGATGTACCTGGCATAATTTAGAACGACTCACTCATTGGGAAATTGTCATTTTCAATGATGTTCCACCAATTGAGTTCCCGAGGGCAAATCGCTAATTAATAGAACTGAATAGCTTTAACAAGCGCAGCGCCTGCTCGATGGTAATAGCAAAGCAATTAAGCAAATTTTTATTCGTAATGTGTCTAATATTGCTCACTCGATGTTTCCCCACCGTTTGTACAGTTAACGCACACAAATGTGTTGTGTTCAAGCGACTTCAGCGTGTAGCGCTCTGGTGCCAGTTTCATGTGGGTGCGGAAAAATGGGTCGAAGGTTTCCCTCGGCTATGACTCGTGGCTAGGGCAGGGCAGGCAGTTGTAGAATGGTATATCAGTGCGTTGATTAGAATGATATACCAGTTGTACCTAGCGTGATTCTGTGATCTAGTTTTTTTTCGGAGAACTTAATTGCAGCCCCACCAGAGGAGGGCGCGAGGTCGCTTATCAAAGAGCGACCCTGTCCCTATTTCACCAGCGTACCTCGTAGCGGCGACCGCACGTTTTGCTACGATCTCCCCCGTTCGGTTCGCGGGATCAGTAGCGAGCACCCGAGCCTAAGTTGAGCCTCAAAGGCCATCGTTGGGGATGAAGTTCGCGTTCACCGACAAATACAGTGTACTGCTCTACGAAAGATGTGTGAGTGAAGTGTATTTAATTATGGAGAGGCAACGAGAGGGCGACGGAGGAAGGCATATATAGGAATGCTTATGCTTTCGGACGGAGGTAATATAGTCTGATTATATGTCTACCGTATGTCCTACCTATGTGTCTGTAATTTTGAAAGGACAGCAATTTAGAAGACAACCTCTTAGGTTGGATCGAACTGTTCACACCAAGCCAAAAACCGATTAATATCAGTTCAGTTGGTTAGAAGTTTATTTCGAACAAACATCTTGACATGAAATTTGTGTATATACATAAAGAGTATATATTTTTATTTTATTAACGATTTAAAATTAAAGTGCTAATAAAATATATTTTGAATTCAAATTGTAGTTTGAATATCTCTCTCTTTTTCTCTCTCACTCTGCAAGACTTTGTGAAATTCAAGATACTGCGACAATACTTTTTTGTGACCCTTTCAATATTAACATCTTTCTTTATTTAAATATTATAATGACTTAACGTTCCATAGGCTTCCCTTACTCGCATTAGTCTTTTTATACACGCTCGTTTATTTTTCTGACCTGACCCTTCATCAATACCTCTTTTACTTCGGTTTGTTACTTTCTGGTTAATGTATTTCACCTATGTCGTCTTATACCAACTCTTTTATTCATTCCGCTCTATATATTTGTGCAGTCATTCTTCATTCATGCATCCTTTCTACATGTCCAAACCGTATCAATAATCTTAACTCTAGGAACAGAATGCGTATTTGTAGCGACAAATCACGGAGTATAGACCGTTTCCAAACAAAACGGCCTGAGATAACAGGCTGTATGCTGCGGTGCCAAAATGAGAAATTCCCGAGCGTTCGCGCGTCTTCCAATACACACCGCTCCACCGCTAGAATTTATCTCGAAAACATTTGCACTTCACTTATATCATAGTTGGTACAAGAAATATGTGTCGAATATAAGACGACGATTTTCAATCTAGATTTACGGCATCTGTTCAAGATATACGGCCGATACATGATACACTTGGCTCCCGGAATATTTTGGGGTTCGTGGACGTTTTGATAGTGCTCCTGCGGGATAGTTATTGATAAACTGATACGGTTAGTTGGGATGGATCCTCGGATATTGCGGGCGATAATATAAAGCCATGTGTCTCCGGACGTTTTTCTGTTAGTTCGTTTTGTAGATTTTTTCTTTATTGAGCGAATAAATATACTTTGTTAAGCAAATATATAATAATAATAATAAATTTCCTTAACATCTCATACATTGACCTGACTTCGTGGTGAGTCGCTTGAAGCACTTATGCTACGAATGCCAGACAACAGAGGAATCACAAATATACTACCAGCTACCAATTATACTACTACTACCCAGACAAAACAAACACAAATATGATCATATAAATATTTGTTCTGGGTGGGAATCGAACTCACGACCCCTAGTGCACAAGACAGGATCACTACCATCTGCGCCATCGGGCCCACAATCATACATATACAATATACATCTTAGGCATAAAACGTAAGCGTATGCGAATGATTATGTGGTGAGGTAGATAAATAAATGGATCCTTAGCCGCGAGGTACTGGCAGAGTAGAATAATACCTCCCTCTGGGTCAAGTGTCTTAAGAGGCGACTAAGGTACCAGAACCGACAGATGGCGGTATATCCATCTGAAACAGTGTAGCTTAGATACATAGGTTGGGGAATGAAAGCAGCATCCACGTCGTGAAAGCTGCGCTCGAGGATTGCCAACACTCTTGCCTAACACGGTAACTATGGGCAAAATTTCCTCCTTCTTGGAGACGCCTATATCCACCAGTGGACTCCTAATGATATGATGATCCATGTTTTTATATCATCATTTATAATCACACACATTATATTGACTCTTAGTATGAATAAAGCTACTTTCTTCAACAACAACTTTATAAATTATTATATTATTTGTCACTCTTGATAAACTTTCTCGCGCACTAATACATATGTAAAATTTTATATTTATTGTGCTTTAATTATTTTTTTAAATTTAATTATGATAACACATTTGAATCAAGGAAAGAATGAGGAGATCCGTAAATAACAAAAGTCACCTAAATAGGCGGATAAGCAATTTGAAGTGGCAGTGGACATTAAGCAAGCAGACCTGACGTGTGATCGTTTCGTAAGGTTCTGGAATAGACACCACGTAAGACGTCGACAAGGTGGACAGACGATCTAACTTGACAACCTGTTCTTTTGGAAATCACATGAAGCCGCCTAGCAGTGGACATCCAACAGTTAATATGATGATATCGATACATAAAAAAATATATTATTATATAACAAAATATTTGTATACCAAAAGTCGCCTGAAAGTGTATGCTGTAAATAGGATCCCTTCATTGTACTGTATAATTTTATTGTGTTCGATTTACATTCTGAATTTTACTTTCTAAACAATTCTTTGTGATTTATCTCGTTGAATAGGTAGTCAGTAAAAATAGGCCATGTGTTCCATCTGGAAATCTCAGACCAAATATACGAGAGCAACATTTGTCGTGTTGCTTATTGAATGTGATAAGATAGGACAGTCCCTTCGTGCTTTATGCCCCACCCGACAATACAAGGGAAATTGGAAGCACATTTTTCTATGATATTACAATTAACTACACTTCACTCACAAACGGACAATATTTTGAATCATAGTAATACTTTACAACCTTCTTGTGTGGTACCGACAAAGTAGAATATTACCCTCACCTATACCAGGTGTTGTAAATGACTAAGGTACCAGAAACGATAGATGGCGGTATATCCATCCGAAAAAGGTTAGCTCAAATGAGCAATTCTGGTTTGGACAGCGGCATCTCTTCGATTGCAAATATAATAGCTTAGCGCGGCAATAATGAGCACATTTCTGCCTTTCTTGGGGAGGCCTATATCTAGCAATGGACTTTCAATGACATGATGATAATGACTTTACAACTGTCTGTAGCCCGCTACTTTAATACTTCCATTTTTTTTAATTATAACAGTATTTCTTAAACCAACAAACTGCGACTGGGATGCTGCTGTCCATCCCCGCCCTGTTGTATTTGAGCTACTCTATATACTAGGATGGATATACTGCCACTATTCGGTTCAGGTACAACAGTCACCTTTACCAGGTATCGTACCTGGTACATAGATAGGTACTGTTTTTCTCAACCGGTACCTCACGGCAATGGTGTGATGTTAAGTATAAGCTACATTATTGTAAATATTCATCAAAATCTATTCAGTTTTCGCATGAAATAGTAGCGGTAAGGCCGCTTATTGTATCTGCTATTCCACGATTTTAGGAACCCCAGATACTGCGGAGTTTTCCTGGTTATTCTTCCATTGACTGAGAATGTGAACACCAAACGAGGCCCTAAGTAAGATGATGATGATCATAAAGAAGAAGATGAGTTAACTCCGGTTTTTTCAAACGTGTATCTCCTTTGGATCAAAACGAAGACGCACTGCAGAATTATGTTAAAAATATTTATATTGCTAATGCATCAAAATCTTTCAGTCAAACCAAAAAAAAGTGATTATTTTGAATAATATAATTATACACGATTTATTATAATTTAATACATATCCAACGTAGCAAAATTACAACTACTACTAATATTAATATAATTATTTTAATACTAATAACTACAATTATTTTCCCTGTCCCGCATAATACGCTTTCTCGTTTAAGACGCGTTTATGGTAGGGTCCCTGAAAAATCGTTTTAAGCGGGTTATTTTTATTATTTTTACAAGAATAAATCTAATAAATCTTAGAGATCTAAAAACCTTTTCGTTTGTAATATTAGTGGGAAATATTTAACAGAATGTGGAACAGAACAGAAAATGTAAACGATTTTCAAATAACAACGTCTTTATAATAAATTGATCCCCACCTGCCCCGGGGTCTTCCTGACAAAGATTCAGCAGTCCCCATCGGGAACGCTTTAATTAAAATTTAATCCTATTATCTTAAAACCTTTGCGAAAATCGCTAGATACAGCCTGCGACTCTGCTCGCTATTATAAAAAAAAATAACGAGCTGCTTTTAATTAGATTTCTTTGCGTTATTCCCGCCATCAAATAATTTTCGCGGGCCCGATGGCGCAGATAGTAGTAATCCTATCTTGTGTGCCAAAGGTCATGGGTTCAATCCCCACCCAGGACAAATATGTAATTATTTATTTATTATTAACATAATTATACAATTATGAATTAGTAACAAAAATTAAATTTTTCTAGATCGAGCTTAATTAATGATTTAACGTTGTCGACAAATACGCCAAAGTCTGGATAAGACTTAAGAAATGCGTTAAGTACCTGCTGCATGCGGCATAAAGGTGATTGCGCACGCGCTAGAGTACGACATGACAGATGTGCAAACAGCCGATGTCTTTGTCCGGATCGAATGCACAGATAGTTGTCAGGCACAAATATGCGTGTCAATTGCTTGGAGGGATATAAACTAGAGAAAAATGAGTAGATATATAATATACGACAATAAAAATCCTTCTATTGCACAGACTTATTTGCAGGCACAATACACTTCGCCAAAGATCCTTTTACCGTGACAGTTCGCATCTCTTTCAAAAGTCCTCATGACTTGGGTATGGAATAATTGGAAGAGTTCGTTTGTGGGGGATGTCGAGCGCGAAGTTCGCACGCGCCGACATAGTTTCTCTGGTTCATCAGCGCAATATTGCGCCGATACATTCCAGACCACCGGAAGCCGATAACTCGCGGTCAGTGAGGTCAACTCTGAGACTGGGAATGAGTCTGCACCGCAACCCCCAAATCGAGTACTGATTATATAGTTCCACAATTCCCACAACCACAACAACCACAGGCCCTACTTTAATACCTCTTACACCTGGTTAAAATATGTTAGCCTAGATCGTTCTATACCTACCCTTCAATTCACTTCCGTTCTATATATTTGTACAGCTATTCTACTTTCATTCATTCTTTCTACATGTCTAAACCATCTAACATTCCTTTCTCTATTGTTGTCACAACGTCATCTTTTACACCACATCGATCTCTTATACACACACTTTAAAAAATATATACAACGAAATCAAACGGGGGTATTTTCTCACATCTCCTTCCACCCAACGCCGCGCGGTCAGCAAACTTCGTCAGAAGCGCCCAGCGCAGCGCTTTCGCCAGTGAGTCTACATATAAACATCAGGCAAAACATTGTTTTTTACAGTAACTTCCTAAATCCCAAACAAGCTGACTAGTACAAAAAAAAATATCCAACACAGTAACGTCGTTCTCTAGTTATGTTCGTACATACGATCCGACTATTTATTTCTACTTATATGCTGGCGGCGCGCCCCGATTTCGACCGAGTACCATTTTAACTATTCTTTGTTTTGTTTGTACCCTCTTTCTGTGTCTTAATGTTTCAGAATTATAGTTTAGTTGTATATAAATTGTATTTATCGACTATTTTTCTACTAAAGTATTTCGATATTCTATATCTATTTGTATTCTTACGTTTATCTCGGTCCCATTTATCACACAACAATAAAATAATTATGCAATTTGGTGTATTTATTGGTTTCAGATTTAAGCGCGTACATACAATTTATCAATCCATTTTTATTTATTTATGTATATTAGCAATAAATAACAAAAAAATGTAACGTACGTAAAAGTTTACACTTTTGATTGTATTTATAAAATACAGATAAAACTATTTTAGTTCTTATTTTACTCTAAACTATCGCTGTAGCTTCCTCTGTACCAGGTATCATAAGAGGTGACTAGGGTACCAGAACCGACAGATGGCGGTATATCCATCCGAAACAGCACAACTTAATACTACAGGGATGGGAAGCAGCATCCACGTCGCGAAGTTGTATTCTGCGATTTCCACCAAGCCTGCCCAGCGCGGCGATAATGTTCAAAATCCCCCTATCTTGGGGACCAACGTCTCACAGTGGACTTCCTATGGCTGTTATGATTATTGCTCATTTTGCTAGCTGTACTTCTATGCGTCTGGTGACGTCACACGGTTGTTATTGTGACAAGGTTTCGTCGCAACCAACGTGCGGGGCTTGTATTACATCAGGAACAATCCACACGTGTGCGCGCGGGGCAGTCCTCAAGCAAAGCCGAGTGCTCCCGAAATACTCGAGCCGGCGAGCGTACAATAAAAACGCGAACTGATACGGCGGTCGTCGCGAGCTTTACTAATATTAGACTCGACTCCCACAGACTGACAAACACGCAGACACGACAATATCCTAAAAGACGGTTTGATGCCTACACGCTTGAACCTAAAATAAAGGTGCTGTATTTTTTCCGTTCAATGTCAAACACAAATATACTTATTCAAGTAGATTAATATTTTAAAAACAAGCACTTTTAAATCTTCAATAAAATAAATAATAAGTCAATCCGCATGATCTTAATGCTGATGTAGGATATCACTAGTGCAATGTCAACTTTATGACCTAAAGATATGACGGTACTTCATACCAGCCATTGGCAGTCCACTGCTGGACATTGGCCTCCCTAAGAAAGTGGAAATTTTGTCTTTAATTGCCGCTTTGGACAAGCGCGTATTACGGCACGTTACGCGGTAATTTCACTACTTCTGTTGCCTTTCAATTTGGAACAGCAATGTGAACACTGTTCTTTGGCAGTAAAAATAGGTAAAAATGAGGTATCAATACAATCGTCCTTTGTATGAGCTTTAGGCTGGAATACAACAATATTTAATTTTAAATTACAATTACAAAAATTTTGATAAAAAATATCCTCAAAATGCGTGTATACATTAATTATTGAAACGTAAAAAGAATTTCGATTTAAGCATAAATAATTGTTAAAGTTAATAAATAAGTTCATTGTATAAGATAATTAATAAACTCACCATTGTAACTGCACAAACTTCACAAAATTTAAATTAACTGAAACAGCAATTGAAGTTCACAAGTCCGTTCAAACGATTGAATTAAAATTATTCAAACTATCGAGAACTTTGAAAGTTTTAACGAATTGAAATTTTAAATATAGTTATGTCTTGACTTTGGAAATTGACTTCGCCTCGCTTCACCATATTGCATCTGTCAGCCACCCTGACACTGGCGCTCTGTCATCCTGACTACTACACACACATATAATTCATAAAGTACGTACGCACTTGCTGACAAGTGACGTCATAGCATCATTCCTATATAGACCTCCCTCTACTGCTCTTTCAATGTCCACCGTCGCAAACACTATACATGCATTCTTATCACGCGTGCAATACTGCCCTACACACAACAGCTCTTAATACCAAATGGCAATCATTTTAGCCGAGGTTAGTTAAACTTAAGAATAATGTCAATTAGCGTGGTGTGCTTATTCTAAACTGCTTTATGTTCTCTTTACATTCATAGTTTAAAAACAATGATAAACTCGTAGACACGTTCATTTAAGATTTTGCTGTATATAATGTGAAAACAGCCGAGTTGATTGATTCGTAATCTAACCATTTCATATAATGCGTCACATTTTCATAAAACTCTCGCTGTCATCTTTGATTATTCCAGTTCTTCTATATGAATATAGAATAGTACCATACCACCCCCCTCTCCTCCCTGTACAGTGTCGTAAGAGTGGTATATCTATCTAAAACAGCAGCAGCATCCCTGGCGCGCAAGTTCCGTTCTGCGCTTCGATTGCCAACGCGCTTGCCTAGCGTGATAATTATGGTTAAAATTCTATCTTTTTCGGGGAGGCCTATGTCCAATAGTGGATTTCCAACGCCTGATACGTTGAATATTAATGATTTAACAATAAATTAATTTTTAAGGCACAATTATCTAATTATATCCATTTACTTGGGTATTTTACATAAAAGTTAACCAAGGATGAACTCATTGGATTACTTTATGTGAAATTTGCCTTAATAATTATGATAATGAGACAAACTATTACATTACTACAATACCACTAGATATTTGTTCAATCATCAAGTTTGAATTCATCTAAGTTTGAATCAAAAAGTTTGAATCAATCTACGGGTTGTTCGATAGCACAGATCTTCAGACCAAAGTTCGTCGGTTCGATCCCCACTCATGACAAATATTTTTATGATATATATATTTGTATTTGTTCTGTATCTGGGTGTTATTTATATGTATTTAAGTAATATATTTGTAATTACTCTGTTGTCTTATATCCGTGACTCAAGTGTTTTACGCTATTTATCTCGGAATCGAGTCAACGTTTAAGATGTCATGTCAAAGTCATATCTTTATTTAAAAAGGCCTATCATAGGCAATTTTACTTTTTGCCGAGAGGTACCGGTGGAGTAGAATGGTGTCCACTGCACAAGGTGTTGTAAGAGGCGACTAAGATACCAGAACCGACAAATGGCGGTTTATCCATCTGAAACAGTGCAGCTCTATTGCTCTGAGCGGGGGTGGGCAGCAGCATCTCCATCGCAATAGCTACGCTATGCGATTGCCAACACGCTTGGAGAGCACGGAAATTAGGGGCAAAAAGCCTCCAGGCATATGTCAAGTAGTGGACTTGCAATAGCTGGTATCATGACGCACTTTAAAATCGTCAATAAAGCAAAAAAATATATCAATATAGATTTGCCAATAACTATTGTACACAAATGACTGATGACCCTAACAACCAATGCTATAAGAGTCATTTAAACAAATAAGTCATTGAGTGCCATACTTTAATACTAGTCTGTCGTCATCAGACGGATCTTATAACTAAGTTTATCGCAGGTTATATTTTTCATCGAACGTAATGAAATATTTGAAATTGACCTGAAAAATTTACCACGTAGAACACACATATTACACTTAATTTGGAGTGCTAAGGAGTTTTATATCTGTGTTCCTTCATCTTTGGCATCGCAATAGCAAATCTGACTGTATTAGATCAGTGCGCAAGCGCATGTTAACCCAACTATAACTCGTTATGAGTTAACGCATTTGTTCCACTGTTTATTAAAAAACTAGTTATTGAAACTAGATGTCATTTAATGAAGAATTTTAACAATCACAAAGAAATATAGTAAAATATTTTCTTGTTCCTCTAATAAGGTCTTATGAGACAGTGATTGTTAAGTCCCTATTCCCGTTTTTGATAAAGGGTTTATTTGTGAAGATAGTTACTTTATTGTTGTGTGCGTGCGTTTGTTATGTGGTGTGAATACGAGATGGTCATTTGTTTTTGTGGTTTCCTCAGGAGCGCGTGCGAGATTAATGTGTAAAATGTGAGTAATTTATTTATTAATTTTTTTGCACATATATACATTGATTTACATATGCCAAGTGGCAATATCTACCAGTCAAACGTAGGGCAATGCAGAAAAGAGACAAAAAGGGGTACAAATAATGTACAGATAAATAATGTACTAATAAAATACTGAATGAAAATATTATATGAACATACCTGATATGGGTGAGTGTGAAAAGAGAGGACAATTGAAGTGGGGAAATGAGACGTAAAGAGAATGAGGATCAAATCATTGAGTAAATCTGTATTCAAGAGAGCTCTCTTGAATACAGATTTACTCAATGATATTTTGATATTAAGAGATTTTGTTTTATATTGTTTTATAATAATGATAATAGTTCATTATTCGTATACACGGATATATACAAATGGTATACATGGCAAACAGTTTAATAACTTACAGTGTATTTTTAATTCAAACTTCATACCAATTTATAGCAATCCAATGCTACTAAACATAATGTAGATAGATAGATACAGAAACACGAATCCTTTACCTTCCGTATTACAAGACTGTGTTACGGCAATGTAGCGATAATTATCATGTTTATAAGATACAATTTTAAAAAGCGTATAATTGAGTTTAGCTCTTGTTACTAAAGATACTTTATAACTTCTTAAAAAATCAGTTCAGTTTAGACTTACGTATCAACGACTTACCTAGGTGATAAAAATTATGTCACTGTTAGTATTTTTGTACTACTTAATTAGGTATTTTAAATATCTGTTAATTTTAGTCTCACGTGTTTCTTTCAACCGATCAAGAGTGACGGTTGGGTCCCTTAAAAAGAACCTTATAAATAAATAAACGGGACAGGTTCAATGTAATTTTCCATGTACACAAAGCAACAGATGAACTTTCACAATCGTATCAAAATTTCACACTCGACTTTTAATGTCATATATTGTCACTTCCGAAATTGACTGTAATGTCTTGATCATCATTCCAGCTATTTTAAATCCACTGCTGGATACAGGTCTCTTCAATAAGAGGGATTTGCCCATAATTGCCGTACTAGGGAAGCATGTTGGCAATCGCAGAGCGTTGCTTTTGCGATTGGGAATCCATCTGCCCATCCTTGCCCTGTAAATTTGAGCTACACTATTTCGGTTGGGTACACCGCCATCTGTCGGTTCCGGTGCCTCAGTCGCCTCTTACGACACCTGGTTCAGGGGAGGTACTATTCTACTCTACTGGTACCCCGCGGCTGTAATATCAACCCACACAGATTTGTTGCATTGTATACATATGTGTATTGAATAGTGAATGATATAATTATAATATTATCATAAATGTTATTATCATGTTTGAGCCATACTATTGTATTTTTGAATTATAAATTCAATAATTTGCTTTTGTGTACACGTGCAACAAATGTATTAATGGGGATCGGGAATGAAATTATTTCAAAATATAATTTGGATGGGAAAACTATTGAAACAATTTTAAATCCTTTGTTTTAGATAGCATGCAAAATATAGAGGGCATATCTATTTTATCGGCCGTATTTATTCGTTTTACACATCAAGACATTTTGAATATAATAAATTGAAAATAATATTTTGGATATTGCAATATTATATACAAAAAAGCAATTAAGTAATTTAATGTCATTAAAAAATATCAACATTATATTTGCTTTTTGATAGGGTTAAACGCATTGACAAAATCGTTAGTATATTTTTTCTTAAGTAAGATAGCGCGGCAATTATGGGCAAAATTCACCCTTTCTTGGGGAGGCCTATGTCCGGACTTCCAATTTCTGATATAATAATGTTGCTAGGTCAACAGCTCTTGACACTTCTAGCTATCGGGCGCTGGAATCAGATCTCCTCCATTGTAGAATAAAGCTACCCTACCAATCAGCTAAAGTTTTCTCGAGCCTAGTATCCGATGACAGGGGTTTTATCGGCGAAGCAACATTGCCCAATCTCTGAAGCAAACTACAAGAAGCCACCGTAAAGCCAACATTAAAACGGGTTCCGCCTCCCGGTAGAGCTAGTCTCTGAAGCTGCGGTACCCAATAATCTTAATATAGAACCTGTGGTTTCTTTATAAGCCCTAGGTGCCTATAAGAACAGGCTAGACCTAGTTTAGGTACCTAAGTATCAAAATGTATTTTAGTTTAAGTTACCTTTTGTTGTTGAATAAAGTTATTATTATTATTATTGTTATAGATAGGAACGGTATTATCAGACAGTTGGCATCTGGATTACTTGAATTAAGAAAGAACATGGGCTACTGTGGACCCTGGAAATTTGTACGTAACAAATCAAATTTACTATTCAGAGTAGAATAGCCGGCTCTCTACCCCAGGTATCGTAGGAAGGGACTAAGGTACTTGAAGTAAGGTACTCGGTATCCATGGGATGGGCAGCAGCATCCCCGCTGCAAAAGCTGCGCTCTGCGATTGCCAATATGCTTGCCCATTTGTTAGGCAAAAAACTTCCTCACTTGAAGAGGCTAGGCTAGGCTTCTAACAGCGGGTATGCTGACATCAACCGCACACGCGATCGCGAACAAAAGTCTAGTTACATACGCAAATGATAAATTATTACTTCAAACACAACATCATCAAAAAACCCATTTCCTCATGATACTGTACTCACAGAATGAGATGGTTTACATTAAATTTGGATGAGACAGAAAAGTTTACATTGTATCATTTTAATCATATTACAATAATAAAGTATACACGGACCGACTGCGAGTTTCAGATGAAAGAACTCTATGTCTATTAAAGATTGTTTACGATGTCAGAGAGTGTAAACTTAACATTATAAAAAGAAATTTAAAATATTTTTAAATATTAGTGTTATGACATGGTATATTCCTATATCATTCATCATAGTAACAAGGTGGGGGGGGGATACTGGCAGAATATTATAGTACGTCTGCCTTTAGAAGGAGTCATAATAGGTGGCTGGAGTACCAGAATAGATAGATGGTGATTTATCTTCGTGAAAAATCGTTGCCCAAATTGGCGGCGGTGGGTATCAGCGTTGCTGTCCACGCGAGGCTTCGCTCTGCGATTGCCACCACGCCTGCCCTACACAGCAGTAATGGGCATAACTTTCCCTTTCCAGAGAAGTGCTCCATCCGATGTACCGCCATCTGTCGGAAATGTTACGTAATTCGAGTCTTACAACACATAGTATGGATTTGTATTGCCCATACATTAACATGATCTATGATAAGTGCTTTAAAGGGTCTAACCAAGTAGCGTTATGAATAACAGACAACAGAGAAATCACAAATATAATATTTCAAAATCCAACCGCCAACCTCAATATTCACCATATAAATATTTGTCTTGGATGGTAATCAAATTCATGACCTACGGCGCAAAAGATAAGGACACTACCGAACGCGCAAACGCGCCCGTCAAAAAACATAAGCCAGTTTGTATTTGATACAAAGATGCATTCAGCCTACGTCATTTAAAATTGCTCGTCGCGAGTTTTTATACAAGCGGGTTACGTGGCGGGCAAAAGCTGAACCGCTTCCAGGCCATAAATCCGGGATCACGTCCGCCGAACGTCACTGTTACATGATACGAGACTGGATCGGTACGTGTCACTTGCGATGGGATCGACGTACATAAAAAAGCTGGTCAAGTGCGACTCTTATTCGGGCAGCAAAAGTTCTATACAAATCTGTATTTTTTTTGATGGAGTAACATCTTGATCATAATCATTGTGTGGATGTACCGCCATCTATCGATTACGGACCCTTAATCGCCTTTTACAAGACTTTTTACAGAGGGAAATCTATCCTAATCTGACGGTACTCCACAACCAATCCATCCATTAGGCCTGGACCTGGCCATGGGATGGATATGAAAGCAGAAATTGCCCATAATTGCCGCGTGAATGGACAGTAGCAAATCCGTCGCGAACCTACGCTCTGCGATTGATATCACGCCTGCCCAACGTGCTAAGCCATATTTGTGACATAGTTCATATTTAACTTTTTAAAGGCCACCATTTGCCATTTTTTTATGAATTAAAGCTTTCGACTCACGACATTATATATATTGAAAATCAATAGGAACATACATATATCCTTTCTAAGCCTTTAATGACTGGGCCCGATGGAGCAGATGATAGTAATTCTATCATGAGCGCCAAAGGTTGTGTGTTCGATTCTCACCCAGGACAAATATTTATATCGTGAATGTGTCGTTTCTACAATGAACTGAAATGCAGTGGCAAAGACATAGATGTTTTTATTTATTATTTTAGATTCCTTACTTTTACGATGTAAATTTTAGTCATTTATTAAATCATGCGACCGCACAACGCGTGTTATGTTCATGCGGCAGGTACAGTATGAAATATCCAACTGATGATTCTTCACATTATCATGTCATATCAGCCACAAGACTGTCCTGAACGTCTCTCTCCATATGATTTCCAATAGGACAGATTGTATACGGACTGTACCCAGCGTGATCCTGTGGTGTAAATCAGATCGTCTGTCTACCTTGTGGGTGGATGCCCTACGTTGTGATTGGCACATGGTCGGTTGCCATACCAGAAACTCATGACTGCATCGTACATCGGTTCTGCGTGCAAATACCCTGCCCACTGCCACTTCAACTTGCTAATCCGTTGGGCTATATTGGTTACTTTGATCTTTTTACGGATCTCTTCATTCCTGATTCAATCACGTAAAGAGACTCCGGGCGTTGCACTCTCCATAACTCGGTAGGTAATTTTAAAATTTACTTAGACACGTAATTAATTACGTTTCTAAATGATTACCGTCAACATCATCATCATATCAGCCGTAGGGTGTCCACTGTTGGACAAAGGCTTCACTAAAAATGAGGACCTGTGTCCTACCACGCTGTGCGAGCGTGGAGGCAGTCGTAGTACGTAGCTTTACAAAGGGAATAATGCTGCCTATCCCCGCCCAACGTATTTTATATAAAACAGTACTAGCAGCGCCCCGCATCTTTACCCATGTTAAGAGTAGAATTTTCAAACGCTTTCAGCTTAAGTCTCGCGTTGAAATGTGAGTCCGTCAGTCAGTTACAGATGTATATTATATACCGCCATTTGCCCGTTTCGGTACCTCAGTCGCCTCATATGACACCAGACACAGCTTGGCAAATATTTGTTGTGATAAACATAAAAAGTTTATCTCTGAAGGCAAATATCTTAGAAAAGTTTTAAGAACAAAAGATGATTGTTATTGAGAGAAAAATATTTGTAAATCGTTAAGCTTCTTTTACCCCCGTATTAATTACACTTTGAAAACTTTAGACCTAGACATGAGAGCAACAGCCAAAGACTTAGCTAGCGACTAAGATAACGAGACGAAAGATAGCTTGGACGATAAGAAAGTATACCAGCTACTGATATTTACAGGATAAAACTAGAAATTTACAAGTAGTTCTCTAATGGTGAAAGAATGTTTTAAATCGATCTAGTAGTGTTTAATTCTTTCCTCTTTGAATGATGAACAATATTTTTATACATTTTTTTTGACAGCTGTAAAATAAATAAATAAATGACATCATCTCATTCGTTGACGTGACACTGGATACAGACACCTGAGGAATTACAGGGTAAACAATTACGAGGATCATGGGACCATGAATCACACGAAGGTCGTCTGCATTGGTACCTCATTCTTATCTATGTCTACCGCCAAAGAGCAGTGTTTGCATTGCTGCATTCCGGTCTAAAGGGTGAGAGAGGCAGTAAATTTACTAGGTAATGTGGTATAATATCCTTAAGTCACAAGATTGGCAACGCGCTAGTGATATCCTTGTAATATTAAGAGCGTCTATAGGCATCATTGATGCTTACTATCACGCGGACTGTATGCTTGTTTGTCGACCTGGTCTAATAAAAAAAAACTAAGCTATATTATTGTTGAGTTTTATTAAAACTCATTTATATTTGAAATAATAAACATCCACACATAATCCATGCTCATATACAAATCTAAATGTATTTTATAACGAGTTACTTCAAATTGCCGAATGTGTTAATTTACATTTCCAGTAGTCGATATATGATGAAATATACGACATATAGCACAGCCATAACATTAATTTAACATTTCCGACATTCTGAAATTTGTTTCCTTTTCATTTCACACTATCCGTTTATTACAAAATGTGAAATTTAAAGTTATTTTTACGTCGATTTCCTTAATTCTTTTAATTAATTTATATATTCGTGTTATATTAGCGCTTAAGATAATATTTAATTTCGTAGTTTTTCTTCTATGTTAAAATATACTAAGTGATATTATACTATATTAAATTATGATGAGTGCCGTGAGGTACCGGCAGAATGGAATAGTACCTCCCACAGGTGTCGTAAGAGGCGACTAAGGTACCAGAACCGACAGATAGCGGTATATCCATCCGAAATAGTGCAGTTTAAATGGATGGGTGGGAACGGACAGTAGCATCCCCGTTGCGATAGCCAACAGGCTAGCCGAGCGCGGCAATTATGGGCAAAAAACCACCTTTTTTTGAGAGGTTTATGTCCAGCAGTGGACTTCCAAAAGCTGGTATGATGATGAAAATATACTAGCAATGCCTCGCGGTTTAAGTTGTAATACGTTCATATTAAATTTTGTACACGCCTTGTAACTCATTAAAGGATGTTATTAAAAAAATATCGTGCATGTGTTTCATGACTTTTATTAAAGAACCGTTCCACTGAATTTCATTCGAATGACTTTAAAAACAGTAAAAAGTAGAACATATATACAAAAATCGTCATCGGTACCTTACTCAACTATTTCTATCGCCAAACAGTATTGTTCGCATTGCTGTGGAGTTGAGATGCCGGTTTGAAGGATGAGAGATAAAGTGACATAATATCTTCAACTCCCAAACTCGGCAAAGCTCTAGTGATATCCTAGTGATATTACGATCGTCTATAAGCTGCTGGAACGATTAATATTACGAGGACTGTATGCCTGGTTTGTCGCCCTGGTCTAATAAAAAGTCATTTAGTTGTAAACCTTTATCTTTAGTATTATACAACATCTCATACATTGACCTGACTCCGTAAGTCGTTTAAATCACTTGTGTTGCGAATGCCAGACAACAGAAGAATCACAAATATACTACTTAAATAGATATATTTAACACCCAGACACAGAACAAACACAAATATCATCATATAAATATTTGTTCTGGGTGGGAATCGAACACGGGACCCAAGGTGCACAAGACAGGATCACTACCATCTGCGCCATCGGGCCCGTCGAAATCATTCGTTAAATTGAATATGCAAGCTAGCATGCAAGGATTGTTACTGTCATCACAGATGGTTGCCCTTTCGCGTCTTGAACTACAACTCTAAGGGCAGATCAGTCCAGACTACGTAGTTTTGCAGAGACACTTTTATAGCTATAAAGAAGCACTTGGTTAGGTCTTAACTCTCTCTAACTTCCAATACGTCAATTCGTTAAACGTAGAGTGATTTGAGTTTAATTAACTATCGGCCTAGTCATTTAATCGGTTGCTGGCGTTTAGCAATCAACCTAGGCATCAAATTGGCTAATTTAATTATATAGCTGCAACATATTTATGGGATTAAGGGAAATCTTAACCTATTTAATAAACGGAGGGAAAACATAATGTCCCGTTACTTGATTTCGAAATAAACAAATGTTATATGCATCATCAGCTTAGTTATATCGCGTATGTAAAATTAAAAATGTTAAAGAGGATTCAAAATGGCCGACTCATAAACGTTTTTATTTTGACAATTTCTAATACCGAACATTATGACTTTATCAATTGCTTTATTATATGTGGACCTGGAATATTTTTAATTTAATTCATATCTATTTATATATATGTTTTATATTATCATTATCATCATATCAGCCAAAAGACGTCCACTGCTGGACATAGGCCTCCCCAAGTAATCTCCATTAGGACGGTTGTATGCGGCTTTCATACAGCACGTTCCAGCGGTTTTAGTCAGATCGTCTGTCCATCTTGCGAGTGGACGCAAGAATTTATTTATATTATGTTACATATTTTGTATAAATCACTTTACTTTTTTTATAATTAATAATTATATATATATATATATATATATATATTCATGACGTACATGGAACAACTACTCTTCAAAAACAAGTGACAATCTACTCTATAAGCGAGCGCCATAGACCGGTAGACGAGTGATTCAGTCAATCCAGCAATATTTACAGTAATCGAATTGATTACAGACGTTTATCGGATCAAGCATGAATCACCAGTTCTTTCGGGCTATGTTCGGCCGTAAATATTTGATCGCCGGGCGTGATGTCACCTGTGGTTCGCCAGTTCTTCCCGTCGGTCATTTATAGCCGGTATTTTAGGCTTGCAATATGCGATGTGATGAAATTACACCTCGATTTATAGAGAAGATTAAGATAATGTTTACTTTACAAAAACAGTTTGTCTCAAGGTTTAAGCAGGACTCGAACCTGCAATTTTTCATGCCAGGGGACTGTACTACCGTCGTACCACCGAGATCATAGTAAATTCTTTTAATGTGAACAACATTAAGATACAACAATAATTGACGCAATCGATAAAGAATAAATCACCATCATCAAGACAGCCATTGGAAGTCCACTGCTGGATATAGGCCTTTACAAGAAAGAGGCAATTTTGCCTATAATTGCCGCGCTGGGGCAGCGTGTTGACAATCGCAGAGCGCATCTTGAGCGATATGGATGCTGCTTTCAATCCCAAACTACACTGTTTCGGATGGATATACTGCCATCTGTCGGTTCTGGTATCTTAGTCGCCTCTTACGGATACCTAGTAGAGGGAGGTATTATTCTACTCCGCCGGTACCTCTCGGCACCGGCGCGAAGAATTATTACTTTTAATTTCAACATTTTTCAATGTATAAAACCTACTGTTTAAAACCTACTGTATGAAACCTACTGTAT